>CM067564.1:70833745-71252875 GCA_034336665.1 Luscinia megarhynchos
ATTGACAAAAGCTTCAAACAAATACAAATTCATAATAACAGCCCCTCCCATTTCTCACTTCCTCTAGTAATTAGTTTGAATGGCTATTAAGCATGCGTGGTTGGCTTCTTGAATTGTCTGGGGTCGTTTTTGTGGGGAGGGGTCTTAAAAGGAGGAAGTAAGGCGAGTCTTCCTCACCCTGAACTCATGACCTTTTCTATCAATGACAATACAAATGGCTTTTGGGGCAACTCCCATCTTCCAAAGAAGTTTCTGGTTGTACTGTTAGTGTTTCTTTGGACTGCTTACTAGTTTCATCTTTTCCCATTGCAAGCACAGCTGAGAATACATAAGATGACAGGCAATCAATTATTTAAGTTTCAAGTAACTATTTCAAGCCCAGTTTCTTCTAACTTTTAACTAGAATCCTAATTTTTCTAAGATTAGCATTTCACTCTGGCAGCACCCTTGCCTGGAAGGAGGAAATGTGCTGCAGTTGATCACTTGTAGATCAGCTCTTCATTACTTCATGTTTGGCTGTTCTGAGTGATGTTCCTGGTGTTCTCTGCAGAGTGTGATGGCAGGGCTGAATCACCTGCCTGCCTACAGTTTGGGGCAATGCACATCCTGGGTTTGAATCATTTTATTACTACTAAGAATACATTGTTCTCATTTCTTCTTGTTAGTTTCAAACTTCAAAGGGGGGTAACCTGGAGGGAGAAGCCCCAGAGTGTGAGTTCAGTTCCCATCACTGCTCAGGATCTGCTGATGTCCGTCAGCTGCGGACACATTAACTCATCCCTTTGTCTTCCTCCCTCCTCTGCCTTTTCTGCCAGGTAGTTACTGGGCTGCTGGACATTCCTTGCACGAGTGGCTGATGTCGCTTGGCTTGCTGGGCCAGGGGATGTGTGCAGGCTGCAGTGTGGCAGGGGCAGCGAGCTGAGGGAGCCAGTGTTGCTCGGTGTCCTGTGTGGCAGAGGAGGCACCTGCAGCACGTGGGGCTGCAGCTCTGCAGGGGCAGAGCAGTTGCCTGGAGCTGGATGGTTCCCCTAAGGGAGTGAATGAAGATGATTTCAGAGGGGGTTGAATTCAAGATCATTTTCAAGTGCCAGACAATTCAAGGTTGATTCTAATGATTAAAGTTATCAGCAGTTTGTTTGGGGTGAGATAGCAATATCTTCTTAAATTGCCACTACTTCAAAGCCATCTTGGTTTTAGAAGCCTGCTGTTTTTCACCTGTTTGTATCAGAATTGTCACTTGGGTCTTGGCTTCTTCCTGTCTGGTAAAATTACCAGAGAGCAATCTGAGACCATACCTTTGAAAAAAGCTGATTTATTGCAGGTGAGTAGAAATGCAATATTAAGAGTAAAAAACAATCTCATAAAGATGAGCCACAGTAAAGTCTGTCTCGTGCTGTGATGGGTGGCTGTTGGACAGCTGGTCTAAGGAGGATTTCCTGCAAACTGCAATCTCAGTGGACATGTAGGTTTTGTTCTTAGGGGGATTTGAACCTGCATGTCCACAGGAAAGTTGTCCTGGCAAACAGTAAATTTTTCTTTTACACCAATGTCTAGTTGTCCTGACCTTTGGGCAGAATACTCTGTGTTTTTATTGTTTACAAGAGTTGCGTGGTGAATCACAAGTTATGAAACACATTCTCTAGGACAGGTGCTTGCACCCTCTTTCCAGTTTTCCTGCTGCCCTTAGTGGGCCCCTGTGAAGTTTTAGGCAACTGACCTGCAGCTCAACTTGTAGTTGACCCACAGCACATCAAAAATTGAATCCCTCACCCCAACCCACATAACCACAGCGCCTGCACTGTACAGCATGTGTGTTGTATTTCCCCACAACAAATTTCATTGTATTGTTATTAGAAATAATTGTTTAAATAGCCCTCGAGGAAAAAGTCCTGCAATTCCAGATTTAGGGCTTGACACCAGACCCTGTGTAAGTTACATTCCTAGTCCTCAAAAATCCTGAGATTTTGTAAAACGCTCTGGAATTTACAGTGAACTCTGACTTCCATGAGTTATTTTCTATCATCATGCTTGCAATTGCACCAAAGGATCAAGAAATGCCTGGCTATTTTTGATTGATGCTCCTCATAATAAACTCAGTGACTTTTTAATTTCTTCAAAACCTTAGGACCAATTATATGAGAACCTGCTGCCAAAATTTCTTGTGTTTGGCTGCTGCAGTAGTTTGTGTTGGATTACACTCTGGGTTTGAGTATTTACTATGTGTAATGGGCATTGACTTCATTGCTGTCAGCCCCTGTGCTTATTGCACAGTGCAAGGCAGTGAAGATCAGGTTGAGCTTTACTGTCGATGGGTGAGTCTGGGAGCTGTGAGTGATAATGGAAGAGTCAAGTAACTTTGAGTCAGGTTTAAGTCAAGTTGCAGATCCCAGCCTGTGCTTTTCCAGAGCTTCACCTCCTTCTATTAGAGCAGTTGTGCTCCTAGTAGTTCTCTTATGAACCTAGATTAGAAACTTAAAAAAAAAATCATAGACAGTCCATTATTTTGAAACTTGCTGCATCTAATTCATACTCTTTAATTACTGAAATTGGTGACATATTTTATTGTCCTTATTGTTGTCTCCACTGTTTACCAAGTATTGATCAATGTGAATATTGTAAGGTGTAGTAATAATGAAAAATGTTGCCTGCATAGCTCCTTAACTATAACTCACCCCTGTGCCAACCTTACCTATGGAGCTACCTCGTGAAGGTACAGTGGAGGTAACTCTTGGAAGCAAAGGGATGCCTGGAATTCTGTTCCCAAGACAGGCCAGCTCTCCTGCACTACAATCCCCCGAGGGTATTTCAGTGAAGCTGCTCCCTGCTGTGGTCAGGTGCTGTGTAGGGCACACCCAGGGGTGACAACACAGGACAAGATAAATGCATGTGCACAGAAGGAACAGGAGCTACCTTGCATTCCAAACCACATCACTTGAGCCAGAGTCATTTAAAACCAAACACTGACAGTTGAGAGAAAAGAATTTATTAGAAACTGTTAAACACTACACGAAACTAAATTTTAGAGTATTTTTTTCAGTAGACAGCACTCCAGCCTACATACAAAGTACTGTGGACTTTGGACAGCCACTGTGCTCATAAGGTCTATCTTTAGGATGAGACATTCAAGCAGCATGCACAGTGAGAAAGGGGAAGGGGTGCAAGGAAAACCCTTTTGATTTGCATAAGTTCACAGAAGGTACACTTTTGTAGTTGCTTCCCACAAGGCAGTTTGGGCTGAAGGAATCCCCACTACCCTGGAGGCAGCAAGGGGGCTCAGCTCCCACCTCCACCCTCAGTGCTGGTACATGTTGGGACTTCGCAGTAGAGGTTTCAATAAACAGAAAAACACCTTTCATCCTACTGGAACACAACAAAGGCTCTGAGGCTGCCGTACTCCCCTTGTCAGGCAGCCACACCAGCAGAGACCTCGCTGCTTCTCAGGAGAAACAGGAGCAGAGTCTACAGATTAAGGCAATGCATTTCTTTAATTCAACATAGAACTTGTAACAGAGTATTTTCTGATAAATTCTGAAATATTTAACTGTAAAAAATAAAGTTACTGAGCACGTGCTACTCTACTATTCTTCATTAGGTTTTGAAATACAGTGGAGCATCACTATAGTCACTGCCCCAACAACGTGGCAGCCAGTGACATGCGGCTTCTCCACCCAGGGAGCTGCAAAACAAGAAACTAATGACCCCTCCCTTCTCCCAGTTCAAATCCTCCCTTGTTTCTTCCCCAATTTCCACCTCTCTTCCAAAAGAGGAAAAAGACCCCTTGAAACACTTATCTGACTCCTGAAAGGAGCTTTATAGCAAGGCTCAACTGTATAGACTAGAAAAAGATATAAAAAGTGATTAAAATCCAAAAATTCAGAGAAGGAAAATGTAATAAAGTACGCATGGCGTGATAAACCAAGATACACATAGCAATTTGCTACATTTTTCAAAAAGTGCTAACCAATTTTAGCTTATAATAGCTCAAGAGATCTTACAAATTGCTATCATAATGTAAAACTGAGTATATTGAAGTCTAAAAACCTGACTTGACTGTAGAAAATGTATTATATCTGTTTCTAATTTACATAGTATTTGTATTTAGGCACACAAAAATAAATATAGACAGTCAAATGCTTCATTAAGTCTGCAGAAAGTTATAGTTAAAACCAAGCAATCAACAGTTGTGACAAACATCACGTTTTAACACCTCTCTCTTTACACCACATATGTGTACAACGGGTGGATATCCCTTACATCATCCTCAGGCTTCTGCAAGTTGCTTAGAGGGTGGGGCTGTTTTCCACCAAAAACAGGTAATTTGAGAACTACTGGCTCCAAAGAGATAATTTCTCAGAAAACTCAACTGATAGTTTCTGGTAACATGTTTTATTCCTGCTTCTGGGCCAGGAGGCTCTGGGCTGGAGCGGAATCCAGGCTGAGCCAGCACCAAAGGCACAACAGGACCGGAGGGTTGCTGACGAGATCTTAACAGCTCTGTGTGAGAGTAAGGGGACAAATCAGAGTAAGGCTCCTTTGAGAAGGATCTCAAACTGTTCTTTCTCTAAGGAGCACACAGTGATCTCAGTATTCCAGCAACCCTCCCTGCTGCTGCCTCAGTAAAACTGGTTTTACCTGAGGTGTAAGCTTTCCACAGGCACATTCAGTGACCCTACAGCTGGTTTTGGAATGCTCGTGGTGCCTCTAATAACCTCTCTCCAGTGCTCAGGGAAGCAGGAAAACACTCGGCTTCCAATGGCACAGGCTCACCAATACCAGTCCCTAATTAATGGGGAAAAGTATTATGCAGCTGAGACTGGCACAACTGGCAGTCTCTGGTCAACTGGGAACCTAACCTGGATAAATTCCAGCTCTCTTGATGTTACTTGAAGAAGAAACTTCTGTTTCTGAACATCTAGCTTTAGTACACTAATTCCCTGCTAGCCTAAGGGCACAACCTGAACTGAGGTTACCAGTGTGTGGTGATTGAGGGCTTTCAACACATAACAATTATTCAAGTTATCCCACTATCTTGAAACAAATTGAAAAACATCACAAACAATACCAAGCAGCATAATTTTTATTTGGTGTTACAACAGCTGCGCAGCACCCATGCTTTTGGGCACCACGTTTTACTGTTTATGACTTTTCTTTTTGAAATCTAAACAGTTATGTTCAGACAACTCTATGTGCTTTTTAATATACACATTATGGCCCCTGCATTCAGCCCTGTCCAGTTAACACTAAAAATATTTGTCAAGGCAATTAATTTTTTCATCTTTGCTATAAATCAGGGAGCAATCAAAAGAAAAATTTTACTTTAACCTGACTGATCACATGTACTGTACATACCTGTTCCAAACCCAACGTACTTTAAGTTTCTAAGTTAATGCACTCTCTTATTCAAGTCAAAATGCTGTACATCTAAGTATCCACACAATCGTACATTCCTAATGATTCTTCTTTACACCTTTATTCTTTTTAGAAATCTGTTTTTAAAAAGGAATAAAGAAGTTGCCCTGCAGATCTATATTTCTTTAGAACAAAACATTATATACTACCTTGAAAAATAATTTTATCAAAACCAAATTCAAATCACTGTCATGTACAATTTTCAGTTAACAGTTCACATTGAAATTGCACTTTGCAGATAGAATAAAACTAAAAAATGAAAACATATTCTATTTCCTTTCACAGGAGACTGCCTCTTCAGTATTTTTCTTCCGTGAATGCTTGTATTTGTCTACATATGCTTTCACTAGATTTGCCACTTTTGCAGAATTAACTTCACCGCTCTTGCTATGACAAACCTGCAACAGTTTAAATAACAAAAACATTTGAAACATTTCTATTGATTTGCCACAGTTCCACATTATTCATTTATTTCCCAACACTTCTGATTCTTCCATCCCAGGCAAAACATATTTTCAAACTCCTAATGCTTTCTGATTGCTTCTCAAATACTTCTGAATTCCCATTCAACTCTTCCACACAATAACCAGGTTCTGTTCTGAGAAGCCAAAGAAAGCTCTTGTGGCTGGAGAAAGAGGAAAGGTATTTTTGCTTCCCCCTCTTCCCCCTTTCCAGCAACTGTGAGCTGCTCCCACAAAAGCAAGAAATCCACCCCAAAGCTTGCCCCAGGTGAAATGTGTGCAGCTTGGACCAACTTACTTTATCTACGGCTTTCCGCACAATTTCTTTGTACTCCTCCTTAGTGATGTCTTTGTTTTGGTAGAAAGGTTTAATCGCGAGCTTGACCTCTTGTGCTGCTTTTTCTTGAATTAACAATTTCTGAAGAGGAAACAAACTTAAGCATTATATTTCACTGCCTGTGTATCTTTATCAATCACAAGTTAAAACTTTACAGGAAAAAGGTTGCTACACAAGATTGGAGAATCCCCCCCACGCAGACTTTAGCTCTCATGGGAGCTGCCTGTGCTCTGCCAAGAACAGAACGTTTTCCCATGCAATTCAAGTAATATTCATAATAGTGCTGCTTTAAAGAAGACTACATTAAAAACAGTCAGAGGCTAATCTGTGTCCTATGGCTGCCACAAAAATATTACACACATGATGGCATGAAGTATATTACACTGAAGGGTTATTGCCATAACTTGCTATTTTTAGTACAGCAAAATGCATTTATACAGAAATCAAAATTTATATATTTTAACGTAAATATATAAACAGTGTATATATAAATATATGCTGAACTTTGAACTTGCCTGGTCCTTCTTCGAGCTATCTGCACTGGCTTCCACTGTTACACTTGCTTTGCTTTCTCCCATTTTTACAGCTGCATTAGAGCTCTTCATGTGACCTGATGACGTTGCATTACCCGAATTTGGTCCCTGAACTGTTCCCACGTTTCCCAGGACTGCTGCTGGAGCAGGCAAAGCTGGAGCACTCATGCTGTTACTTACATGAGAAGCACTTGGAATACCCTGTTTTAAAAAGTTATCAGTAGTTAATACATTGTTCTCCTATATGGCAATGTGCCTTTCTAGGAGTCTCAGCTGCTCTAGAATGAAAACAAATACTGCATGCTTTGGTTCATTACCTAATGTCCACCCTGCCCATTATTTTGGAAGGTACACACATTACATTAGATCTACTCAAAGAAAAAAAATAGAAAGCAAGCAAAACTTGAGAAATAATGGCTGCCATTTTCTAGCTCTGATCCCAGTAATAAAATACCCTGCAACAGGCACAGAAGGTGTTAGTACAGGGGGAAGGAAGTTTATGGCTGCAGAATCAATCGGATTTACAAAACAGCTGTGATAAGTAAACTTTTTTTTTTTAAAAATCGGCACCTAAACACACATGCAAAAGGCACCCAAAGCCACACTTGCATTCCTGCATCATAATGATGCTGCTTGAAAACATCTATTTTCATGTTTGTCATCAGCTTGAACTTGCAAATATAAATACACAGGCCAAAGATGAAACACTTGCTGAAGTACCAGGATCTGTTTTTCAGGAAAAGCCATTTTCTGGCCATTTCCAAACATCACCAAAAGGCACTGTACATACTTTGGAACTGAGAAATTAGGTAGCTCTCAGACTCCAGGTAGAGGCCATTTTTAGCAAAAGCTCAGAACATCCTCCTGACATGTTTCTGACAGGCTACACTAAACATAGCTCTTTTGCAGGTCATCACCATTACTCTTTACACATCTCCATTTATCTAGATGGAAAATAATGAAACAGGAATCTGAGCTCTTTGGAAAGGACAGAGAAATGGAGCTGTTTTAATCAGTGTGCTAACGCTCACCAGTGTGCTCTCTTCATTTTCCTTTCAACAGGAAGGACAGGTGGTGTCCTGCAGTATTCAGTCATTTCTATTGTGCTACCACTGAGGGGTTGTCAAATGAAAGCTCAAAAAAAAAAGCACCAGCAGCTGCAAGAGCATTCAAGTTCATGGACACCAGAACACAAAAGCAGGTAAGAGCAACAAGTGTAACATGGGCTTTATAACAGGTAACTGCATTTTGCAGCAATACACACTCTTTACAGAAACATATTTATTGCTGCACTAGATACTCATTTCAGAGCTTTGAAGCCTATATTTTTATTCTATGAACATAGCCTATGTTCTGTGTTATTTTTGGAAGTTAAATCTACTGGATTTCCAATTGTGAAAATATTTTTATTAAGACAGGAGGCATTAATTAAATCAACAAGCAATCTACCAAGATTTTAGTTCCAGCAGTATCTTACTGGCTTCTTTTTGCATTGTATTGAGTTATTTCATATGGCCTGTAACCCCACTCAGTATTTCCCACAGCATTCAACTCTCCTTGCTTTAAGTTAATGAATATGAACAGATGATAGCAGTCAAAAGTGAGAACAACGTAGGCCATTTATCAATTCCCTTCAGATCTTTGGAAAGGATGCAGGAAAACTGATGGTTAGAAATCAACCTGGAATATAGGGGAAAGTGGTTTAGGTTAGAACAGGCAGCAGCTGAAGAAAAGCACAAACCACAGTCAACTCCTGAAGAGTCCTTTAGTTATCATAAATGCAGCATAACATCTTCTTGCAGGGCCATGGGATCTCCTCCAAGTTGTTCATATTCCTTTCCTTGATATAAAAGCTCTTAGTATAAACAGCTAGCTACAGGAGGATCTCACATACACAAGAGTTGTTTTAAAGATATCTTCAGAGTCGTAAAAAGATGGTCTGACCTGCCCTAAGCATTGGGAGTCTTTTTGAAACTGGAGAAATAAAGTGGGAGTCAGGACTCAAACAGGGCATGGAAAACCAGCAGAATCAGGTAAGAAGAGAGAAGTAGAAAACAACCAAGAGGCCTCAAAAATTACTAAGAAAAAGGTTTAAAAGATCAAACCAAATAAAAAATGTTGGGGGGGAAGCCACTGAGATGGTGACAGCTGGAGAATGGAAGTGTGGAACAAATGGGTGCCATGCAGTACTTGGCAATTTTTCTCTGCTGACAGACCCCCACAGGATGAGAACTGCAACACAGAAGTTTAGATCACTTCCTACATGCTGCTGAAAGGGCATTCAAGCATATACCAAAATGCTTAAAAATCAGGTTTGGAAGGGGAAAATTTAGTTTTGGAAGCAGATAAAAGATAAAAAAGATGATAGACAACACTGATGACATTTTTCAGCATTCCATTACCACAGAAACCCAGTTATGATGTTGTATGTTGTTATTATTTAAAAGCTACAGTCTCTGAAAAACCCACATGCTCATGGATGCCTCCACTTGAAATTTGGTGTGAGGTGGAAGAAAACAGGCAAGAGAGAAAGAAACTGCAAGTATAAATTTATGGTATTCAAGATAAAGAATCCTTAACTGGTATTATTTCACCACTGTTCTTGCCATGGTTTCTGATAAAGCATACCTGCAATTGTTTTCCATCTTGCTGTGAAGCAATGTAGTTGACTTGTTGAGATGGTGGGGGTGGAGGTGGAGGCGGAGGTAATCCCTGAGAAATATTTGTGGGAGCAGCTACCTGTATGAGAGGCACTCCAGCAGGGAGATGCATGGGCATTGGAGGGTGGATGTTGAAAGGATTTCGTTGCATATTCATCAAAGGAGGATGGACACCCACTGGGTATGGGAAGATATTCATAGGTTGGTGCTGTGCATTCACTTGTGGCATTACATTCATTTGTTGCTGCATCATATTTATTGGTAACTGAGAACCATCACTTTGCTGGCTGCCTTGGTCTTTGAGGTTTGGATCTGCCAAAACAAAAACCAGACAGTATATCAAGAAGAAATTCTGTACGTCATAAAGCAAAAGGGGAGCCAGGTGTCTAAACTCCTAATGAAGGATGGATTACCAAAAATCTTCCTATAACCTGACTATTTTCAAGATACTGCACAGCACTCACCATGATACCTGCCATGAAACCAAACACTAGCTTCCAAGTTTAAAAAGTTCAGGTTACTGTGAAAGCCTGTGTTTTGAATTTGTTTTCTCTACTTGTTCCCCTAAAACAGCTAATAAATTATTTCATCCCAATTAAACTGAAATTTTTCACCAAAGAGCAGGAAGATAACACAATTTACCCAGTTCTGCAATTGCAGAAGGTTAGTCACACGTTACCAAATCAGCATGTCTCTGTTCCCCTTTGCCTGATTCACACACACTCATTATACAGGTCTGGAAATTACAGAAATACTCTGTTGGGATTTTTCATACTGAGCAATAAGTCATCCTCAAACCATTTAAGAGATATTCATATTCGGAAAGAGTTGTTCAAAAATCCCATAACAGTACAACAGGTAAAACCTAGAAGTAAAAATAACCTCTTGGGGTAGCAGGTAGCACTTCTTAAATAAATTACTTTGATATCCCATCATCTCTTCAACAGAAGCCAAAAAAGACAAAAGCAGCAAGCCTTCCATATGTGAAGACATCAGTTGGGAGAAATGACTGATAGGCTACAATTTAGATGTCCTTCCTTAGAATCCCTTCCTTGAGGAACCCTGTCATCTAATTCACAGGGATCACAATCTAAGGCCTTCCATGTCAGCCCAAATCCTCATTTTTAACGATAATGGGATAACAGAATCACTGAGGTTGGAAGGGACCTATCGAGACTCTCTGGTCCAGTCTCTCTGCTCAAGCAGGGTCAGCAAAAGCAGGTTGCCCTGGAGGACCGTGCCATGATGGCAACCTAGCCTGTTTTATCCTGTTATGAGAGATTGTTGTACTATTCTCAGCTGAATTAATTGCTCCTGAATTATATGAAAAAGTCTTTAAATCACAGAATGCTTTACAGGTTTGGTAAGTTTTCCCTGCAGCAGGCAGAAGGGTGACAATGTTGCTTCAAAACTAGGAAGCCACTGATGCAGTTATCTCTCAGAAGAGGGAGAAAACTGCTGGCATTTGGAATGAAAATGGATAAAAATGAAAGGCAAAACAAGGAGAGGATGCAAGAGTGTTGTTTTCAGAAATGGATTTCATAGTTCTTGAATTCAATTCACATCTATCTTTAAAGTTATTAATCCGGGCATTACTGATCTGTGGATGATTTCCTAACTATTAGAATCAATCTCATCCACAGTTCAGTTAACTTACTTTCTACTGAAAAGTTTATTTCTGTCAGGGCAGTTGTCTTTTAAATATAAAAACCCTTCAAAAACTGATTTAGATTTATATTGACATTTTAGAGGAATTTTAATACTGAAATACAATAAAATCACTGGTTTTGTATTTAACAATTACCCAAGATTTTTTTAAAGCATTTAAACAGGACTGTGCTTATCTAGGAGCAAGATAAACATCAACATGCTGCCTTGTCATCTCTCAAATCAGCCATGTCGGTCTGCACACGCAGATTCATGTCTTTTTGAAATTAATTACCTTTTTAAAGTTGTGCGGATGCACAGGCTTAAACCTGAACTTGGACTTTACGCAAAACCAAGAAGCCACCAAAATACAAGAAATCACCAAACTCCACACCTTTAGCCCTCCATATTGCAAAAAGAGTATGGATTTTAAAGAACTAATCAGCAGATCAGATCACAGGAAAATGTGACAGGATTTTGCTCAGCTACTGCATCTGTGACTAAGCTATTATATTTCAAAATCATTATTACCTTGTTCAGGCGCCTCCTCTTCTTGTCTCACTCCCCATCCAGACTGTGGGCTGGATGAATTGCGTCCCCTTCTCGAATAATAATTCTGCACATCAGCAGGCAAAGTCTTCCTCACAGCCCAGCTGGATGCAGATGTCCACCCAGACCTGTCAGCAGGGGTATCGAACGAATACTCTTGTTCATTCTTACGCTTGTATGGCTGCTGTTCTGAGAACCTTGAAGCTTCATTCCCAGACCCATTTGAGTTCCCTGAGAGAGGTTTTCTGCTCTGCCAGTGATTTTCACTCTGGTCTCCACACATGAAACCGCCTCGGCCATGGCCACCTCGGCCACGCTGACCTCTCCCTCGACTTGGAATCCAACCTGAACCAAAGTTTTTATTCCAAGACTGTCCTGCATTATCATGTCTGCCTTCTTCCCAATGTGGTTTCTCTCTTTCTCTGTTCCTGACTTCAGGAACAGAGTTTATCCTCTCCATTACCCAGTCTGGACAATCACTCCTCTGCTTATCTGAAGAACATTGATCATCATTGCTTTTTTCTGTGCTATTGTCCTTCTCTTTTTTAAGATTTTCATTTTGTTTCTCTTGATCACTTCTCCTGTATCGATCATTTCCTCTGGGACTCCTCCAGCTGTCATTTGCCCATCTCTCCTTCCATCGAGGTGAATGACTTTCCCTCTCATTTCTAGAGAATGAAGAACCTTTACTTCTAGTCCTAGATCGTGATCTTGATCTAGAGCGTGACTGTGACCTAGACCGCCTCCTATTTCTTCTTTCTCTGTCACGATCTCTTCTTTGATGATCTCTATCGCTGCTTCGAGACCTGGATTTTCGCCTTGGAGATGAATCCTTAGTTCCTGATCGTGAAGATGATCTCCTGCTTTCCCTGACAGTTTCCCTTTGGGGAGATCGAGGTGGTGTTTTTTTCTCATCTCTGAGTGTATCTCTCTTTGGAGAACAAGATGAGGATCTCCTTCCCTCTCTCACAGGTACCTTCTTGGGTGATCGTGAGCTCCTGTCTCCAGTTGTCTCCCTTTTAGGGGATGGTGATTGAGATTTCCTGCCCTCTCTCCCAGGAGACCAAGTTGTTGATGGAGAGTGAAATCTAGATCTTCTAGTTCGAGCCTTTTTCTCTTTTTTGAGCTCTGGCTGGCACTCACTTTCTTGAGGAACATTTTCATCTTTTTCATCAGAACCTGATGCAGAGTTTCCCACATCACACTGTAAGGAGTTCACTTCTCTTTGCTCTGTACTTTCAGTTGGTAGTAAATGCTCAATCTTAGGTTCATTCTGGTCACTGCAAAATGAATCACAGTCCATTGGTATCATTTCATTGTTATCTTCACCAAAATGTTTATGTTCAGCATTTACTGGGGGTGACTCTGAAGTTCCACCCTCTTCATTTTCTGAAATGGTGTTCTCTTTTAAGAGTTGTTCTGATGTACTGTCCATAGAAATACTGTGTATTAATGAATCTGGTTCTTCATCTTGAACAGGTTTTGCACAGTCTACTACTGGTTTTAGTTCAGTCTCAGAATTATCTATTTCCATGTCTTCAGGATGCTCAGGCAATTCACTCTCTAATGGCTGATCTTTTCCCAAAGGTTCCAGATGTTCCAACAATTCATTTTCTGGACTAGCTACAGGTTGATCTACTTTAGTTAAAGTTTCTATGTTCTCCATTAATTCTTTTTGAGGACTACATGATGTCTGATCTACTTTTCCAGAAGTTGCATGGTCGCATACAACATCTTTGGGACTAGCTACTGTTTCCACTTGTTCAGGAGTATTTTCACAACTGTCCTGATTGACAAGATCTACGTTTTTTTCAGTAACGTCTTTTACTTCAAATTCCTGACTTTCACTTCCTAAAGTTAGTATTGGGGGTTCTTGGAGAGAAAAACTTACATCTGCATTGCCTGAAGTATTTTCATCTCTGTCACATTCTCCTGTAGTTTCCTCAATTTCTGCATGCTCACTACAGCTTTCCAATCCATTAGCAGATTCCATTTCTACATTATCCTTCTGTGGGAGGCTTGCATTATTGCTTTCATTATCTGACTGTTGGTCTTTATCTAAAGTTACGACTGCTTCAGGCTCAGCAATGTCATCCTCTTCCACTGAACCAGCGGGTGATTTTTCAGCACGTGCAGACCGTCTCAGTTTCTTTTTAACTGCGGGTGTTTGTTGTTTAACTGCCCTTTTAGATTTGCATTTTGGAGGAGCATTCTCTGCTTCTGAATGAGTTTTATTCAGAGATGGGTTATTGCTGTCAGAGGCACTGCAAGCAGAACTGCTAGATCGAGGGGAGCTCCGAGACTGACTCAGAGCCTCATTTTTGCTGTTTCGTGCAGACCTTCTTGTAGGAGTAGTAGTAACTGATTTCCTCCTACTTCCTCTAGTGCTAGATGAACCAGAAGCTTCCTTTTTCTCTTCTCCTTCTTGGGTACATGCAACAGCACATCCTTTGCCAAAAGATTCTAATAAAAAGAGAAGACATTAAGATTTGATAATAACCATTTATCTGAACATATTTAAGAACATAAAAGGGCCTTCTGCAGTGTAACAGAAATCCTCAAATAACACAATTTAAGATTACGCATGAAATATTGCCACAGCTTTTTTGCTTTTTTAAATGAAAGCTGGATGTTTTAAAGAACAGAAACAAGGTAAAGTGACACATCAGACATCTGAACACACACTTTAGAAGCAGTGCTGGCATGGCTACATGGACAGTGATAGCATGCACAGTGAAACTCTTACTGACACAGCTGCTCAAACATAGTCAGTATTTAAGCTGTTAGAAAAGTAATGAATTAACCACACAACACTGTTAGTATACACCAGTTCCTGTCATTCTATAATACAGGTCTGTTACACTGAAGCTCAATACTAGAGAAAGGGACATTTTTCAATGGCCATCAGTGAATGATCACATGTGCAGCAGTTGATCAGACACAGCAATGACAGTGCAAACTTAATCACCAGTTATAGGGCAAACTGAACTTAAACTCTGCCACAAGACACCCACGGTGCCTGCAGCACCTACAGCATGCAGCCTACAGTGCATCAAAAAACCCCCAAAAGCTCTACGAAGAATAACTAAGGAACATCTAGCAAGCAGCTCAGCTCTTGTGTTGATACTGCACTAATTTATTTCACGGCATCTACCATTCAACAAGCCTTGGTAGGGAAGCTAAGGGTTATATTCACTGCAAAGGAGACTGCAAGGTCAGTACCTATGAAACCTGCTGGTGCCAGTTCAGGAATTAAAGATTAATGATAATTAAGTAAATATGCCTGAATGCGATACTTCAGAACTAAATTAATTTTTTGGGATATGCATTAATTTGTTTCACACTTTGTGTAGATTTCAGAAAACATCAAGAATGTAGCATTCAAATGAATTCTTTAGCAGCTTCAAATTCATACACAAATAGTGCAAACTAACTAAGAAAGATTAATTTCTATGGATTTTCTAATGAATCTCTCACATCTCTGTATATTATTTCCCATGCTTTTGCTACACTAAAATATTTGTCTAATGTATTTACAAACAGATTTTATAAAAGTAAGATTGGAATAAGAAAAGTAACAGCAAAAAAGCCTCTTTCTACTTTGTTAGCAGAACAAAAAACCTCACTGCATTAAATGGAAACAATAATCTCAGAGAATGAACTCCATAACCACCTCACTAGCCTTTAAAAGAGCACAGGACTATAATCACATCCTTTGACCTTCCTTGCAAACACACAGTAATTTGCCTGAGCATGGGAATAAAAAAAAAAAAAAAAAAAAAGGTGGTTCTGGGTTTTGCATGTCCAATGATCAAACAACTACTTGAGAAAAAGAAAACCAACATCAACTGTGTAGAAGGCATCATGTATTTAAAAGAAAATAACATGATGGTAAAGAACTTCCAAAGGAATTTCAGGTGACTGACGCTGTTTTAGGTTATCTGCTCTAACAGTCTCACCAATCATTTTGTTACTAAAGTGGTTTTACAGTGGTTAAGCAGCACTTACTCAGCAACAGGTGGCTGTCTCAGACTAATTATGACTTCAAACCTATTACAATAGCCAGGAAATAAAGTCAGATGCTACATGACATTTCAAATTTTAATATCTGTGATAATTTTCTTCAAGGGAGAAGAAATCATCTTGCAATAATAAAAAAAACTTCAGCAGAATACAAGCGGAATGTGGACAGAATTACAGGGCCAGTTATTTTTCTAGCACATTCAAAATCTACATGTGAAGCACAAATCCCTTTTTAGCATGCCCTACTACTTGTAAAATTTTAACAGAAAAGCTTCACAAGCTTTGGACTTGGACCAAATAAAAGGCATTTCAGTTCACTAACTCTTTAATGAAAAATATTTTAATCACACAAGAACTGCATAATGCCAACATAAATCATAGTGGTATTTGTAGATTCACTAAAGCATTTTCAGGTCAAGTTAGTAAAAAAGGCTGTTTAATGGTAACAGACTACTAAGACTGCAGCAGCTACAGGGATGATTCAGACACTACAATTATATGGTCATCACTCATATTTATATGCCTCTTTGTACAATCCTTGAAGATACTGTCAGCTGTTACTCTGATGCAATACTGTACACTTAGGTGTGACCAGAAGTTGAGAGGAGTGTATAAAGAAAACAAAAAATGCTCACGCTATGATCTTTGAGGCACAATTTAGTAAGAAATGTAAGCACTAGCTTGCATCTTTTTTTAAATACGTCTATGTTCTTCATTCTCCTTTTTTCCACCTTTTTAAAAAATCAGTATGTCTTTTTATATATATATTTGCCATGCATCTCTAACAGTATTCAGATTAGATTTCTATTTACCTTTGTCTTTACCTTTTCTTATGCATGTCATCCTTTTACTCAGATGCTACATAAAAACTGAATGGGGAAGCAACATTCACTCCACAGAATGTGACTAAAATCCTCAAGGGACATCCTCATATCCACCATCCCCTGGTTTTACTAAGAAATTCTAAGACTCTTACTTCCTGCATGCTTCTTATCAACAGAAAATATTTAAATAAAATGTGAAGATGACTTAAAACTCTGAATCTTAAAACACTGCACTATGTTGGCACTAATCTTAAAATTCAATCTTTGTCCACAGTACAAGTATCAAAACTCTAATCAAGACAACTGACAAAATTCTGTTCTAAATATAATTACTTAATGTTTCTGGTGCATCCTAACAAAAAAACTTTACTATAGAAGTAGAATGGTAGACAGAGAAGTCAAGAGGTATGAGCTAACATGTATAGTACTAGAAGCAAAATGGTTAAGGATCAGATACATTGCACTGCCAAACATCAGAGACCTGAGGAAGCAACCTATCAGTTTTTCACTGGGAAGTGTAGAGGTGAAATACATAAAAACTTTATAAGTAACAAAGAATATGAATGCAATTTTTTCCTGATCCTTCTACTACTTAATTCCTTTCAACAATTTACTTCCACATAATTTTTGTCAGCCAAGACACCCAAATCTGCCCTACCTCTCTGCCTACTAGACAAGTGAAAAGTGGTGTGATTCCCAATTCAAAGAAGATATTAACTCTAGCCTTAAAAAACAGGACCCTTTGATTCCACTTCTTGAATTTGTGCAGCTTTTTGGAAGAGAAACTACATTCTTGCTGAGTGTGGAGACAGAGGCTGTTAAAATAACAGGAGGAAGGCAATTCCTTCCATGTCTTGTCTTCTGCTGCTTTCCTGACAGACCATGGAGCTGCAGTACTTTTGCAAGGTTTTGCCCTGTTTGCTTGTAGGCAAACTAAAAGAGATCTATATACTTCACTGCTTCCTGACTAATGTCCTTCTCTGCCTGAAAAGTTTGTTCCTGACACTGCACAATATACTTCTGAAATATGCCATTCATAATGCATCCAAGTAAGATTTAGCCTTGAACAATGGGAAATGAAGAAAGAAGAGCACGAATGGAAAAAATATTGCAATTAGAAATTGAGTTAAATCACATAAATACGTATTAATAATCTTCAAAATAATAAGCTATACCAACTTTGGGGCGGATGATTCATGTTCTGTATTTCAACTTCAGAAATTTAGTAGCTGACTTTGAAATAGTACCAAACTGCATCAAAACACATTTTTTTCCCCATTAAGTGTAACTAAGTCTGCTTGATTTCTGATAATCATATTTTAACAATACTTCACATGAGCTATAAATAAAACTTACAAAAAAAAAGTTTACCAAAGTTTTCCAAGGGCCTGGTATTTGTTGGAAGAACTCTTCCAGCCACTGCAGAAGAAGTGAGGAGAAAGGTCTCAGCTTCAGCTCCATAAGATATTAAAGGAACACTGCAAAGAAAAGAAGTAACATTAGTTGTTTTAGCTGTCTGCAGCAAGTCTTGGAAACAATGCACAAAACCAAAACACATTAGGCAACTACAAGCCTTTCAACTTCATCACAGCTGGAGAGAAACACAAAGCTGACAGTGTCTAAAACTTTTCTTGTCATATTTAATTTCAGGTTAATTTTACTGCCTAATCTATTAAAACTGTTTGAACAGGTATGTTATGTTAAAGCAATATACATTAGGCTTTCTTTAAAGTCAAATATAGAACAGTAATGGCTTACATGACTATTTTAAAAAGGCTTCCTTTTTTTCCTTCATACAAAAGAAATAAAAGAAATATATGCTTATTCAGGATCCCTCAGAAAACCTTGGGCAAAAACAGAGTTTAGTTACAGATCAACAATTTTTGCATTATCACTGAGTTGGAATGAAACTTTTCCCAAGAAAACGTACATGTAATAAATTTAAATGTATTATTTCAATCCTAGATGCAATTTTTTATTATAATTAAAAAGCTCTTCACTTGCTATTTTAACTTTAGTCTTTGATTTTAAACCAAAGACAGAAAAGAGATATGTAGTGAAATTAAGATCCTACAACCAATTTCTTATTGTGTTATTTTAAAATCAGTTACTTTTATGGTTCTGCTTAATACTCACAAAAATATCTTTAGGGCATGTTTTAACACACATCTGCTTTCTGACAAAAAACCCACAGAATCATCTTATGTTCCCTGTTTCACTTGATACAACTCCTGTTAGCTCTTTTTAGATGCAAACAGGATTTTAAAATGAATTATTACAGAAAAAAGATAAAATCAACCCATGAAAGTTAAGTACAGGGTGGTGTGGGGTATCAGAATCGGACTGATGTTAAAGCAAACATAGTCTGATACCTAGGGACAGAAATAATTTTAAAAACTTATTGACTATTAACTACCAAATAGAAAATATATTCAAACTCACATTTTTGTGAAAAGATGACATATTAAGATGCACAAATCACTGGAGTTACTATGCTTGTCACGAATACAAAAAAAAGTATTGAGACGTACAGAAAAGAATCTATTGACATAAAAACACCAAGTAGCAAATACACGAAAATTATTTAACAAGTTAAATGCAAACACTAGTTTAATGAAAATTATATTCTATCTAAAGAGCAATTTGAACTAATCAAACTCCAAACATGAATTATAAAGATACACTATGAATCCAAAACACAGACCTTTCAACTCTGGCAATCACAGATGAACACGACAATTCCAGTTCTTGTCTCTTCTGCCTGATCCCTGCACTGACTTCTGTGAATTCTGCACTGAAAGACAAATTTTATACAAGGAGTTATAAAAAGTAACTTTGTACTATGATAATTTTGCATTTCAGTAATTGCTCCCATCAATGACTAATTTAAATGTATCAGAACTTTCAAAAGTCATGATAAAACTATGCATGGGTTATTGCTTAGAGGAAAACAGTCACAGCAAACATAAATGAAGTCCTAAATAAATAAAGCAGATGGAATGGAATACAAGAAATGAAATGTCTGCTGGGGAGTTAAGGATGGAGAAACTTTGCAGCCTTGACAAATAAATTCTGTTGCATGCATGGCAAAAAGTTAATCTTTTACAGACTGTCAAAAACATACAGACAGTATTTTTTAAAATTAGGCCATATTATCCAAACAGCATTCTTTTAGACTGTTCTTTTTCTTTCATCCAATGAACAATTTTTTATACACCTATTCTTAAGTAGGCTTAAGTATTCATTAGACTTAAGTATTTTGCTTAATGCAAAATTGCTTCATGGATATTTAAAGTATTCCTCAAAGAACAACAACAAAGAAGATTGTTTCTGATACAAACCAGGATATTTACTGTTAACTGTTTTGGTAACTGCTGTTATAATAACAAGGCTAACTAAGCCTTTCCTATCCAAGGCTTCAATTCAGCAAGAAATTAAACATGAACTAAAAAAAAACAAACAACTCTTAATAAGAGATTAATATACTCAAGTGTGTGCTTCTGATGCTGAACACATGGCAGAA
The DNA here is from genome assembly GCA_034336665.1 of Luscinia megarhynchos. Classification (NCBI taxonomy): domain Eukaryota; kingdom Metazoa; phylum Chordata; class Aves; order Passeriformes; family Muscicapidae; genus Luscinia; species Luscinia megarhynchos. The sequence continues at coordinate 70,853,712 of CM067564.1, forward strand.
ATTGGGGAGTATCCTTAAGAGTACTCATTTTAAAATATTTGTGTTTATCCTTTAACTGCTCTTTGTCAATGAATAAATACTCTGACAATCTTCAAAATATTTCAAGGCAGTATATATACAGGTAGAAGCAGAAGGAACTTCAGAATCTACAATACAGTAACCCATCAATTTATATGAAGCACTAGTACACACTAACCAGTCATTTCTACAGCTAAAAAAGGATTCTTCACTGCAACCACCAGCCAGAAGTGTGCTGAAGAAATTAGTTCTGATGCCCTCATTCCAGCAGGTCTGTCTTCTGGGCTACACAAAAAATAAATTATGAATTAAAGACACCCAAAATAAAATAATTTACACTAAATACATGAAGATGCACTGAAATTAAATTAGGTCAGCAAGACTTTAGCTCATAAAAAAGACACCATAATAGCTTCATAGTTATATGTAGAGATTTGCAGTTACAGCAAACAAGTTTTCTCTACTCAGTCTCTAAATTTTCAACAATTGCTCTTTGCAGATAAACTTCATATTTTATATATAGCAAAATCTTTAATGCTCCACACAGACATTATTAATAAAGAAGCCTGATTTCCACTATTGCACAATTCTGCTATCTAATGTACCACAGTAAGTACAGCTCACACACCTTCACACCCCTGCACAGCAGTTCACCAAGTGTTTTGTTTTCAAGTAACAAGAAAACTTAATGAGGGCAGCTGGGATTCTCCTTTGCCCTCAGGTAGGATTACAGAATTGAAGACTGTCTGGTGTGTCTAGTTACTGGGCCCTCACAGAGGCACAACACTCAGCACCCACTTTGTATTTCAAGAGATACCACCTCCAGCAGCACCAATTCACGTTGCTAACAAGGCCCAGCCATGAGCTGTGTGCTGGCCCGTTGCCATTTGCAGGTGTGCAGGGAGCTCTGCTGCTGGGGAAAAACCAAAACCAAAACCAAACCCCAACAACACACCATCTGTAGCACCCCAGATACTCTTCCCACACTAACATGTACCTACACTGATCCATTTCTGTAACAACATCTGAAGGGCTCATACCACCTCAAATCTGACTAAAACTTACCTGTTCATTGCTATGACTGGTATTTTAAAACAGGTTTTAGAATCCTACCATAATTTTAATTCAGAAAAATGAAAAATAAACTTTGTAGTGGGATATATAAGAATACATGTCTCAATATGCAGTCATTATGCATATGCTCCATCAAACTTTGGCACAGAGAGCTGTTTCTGCTGGGAACATGCCCTATTTTATCAGTGTACAAATTTTAAATTTTGCCTAAAAAACCGTTGAGTTTTATTTTAAGAATACTATAAATTTTGAAAAATAATCTTTCTCCCTCCAATTAAAAAAGCTTGTTTGTCATACAAAATGTTACCTGTGGAACAAGGAACAAAACTTTGATCTTAACTTCACAAATGTCCTTATGAAGTAGCTGCTAGTACATCTTTTAAATTTTGAGCATTCCTTGGATAATTGAGTCCCATGCTTCCTCCTGAAGGCTTTTAATGGTTCTACTTTTGTTAATGCACTTTTTTTTGCTACAGGTACGATTTGAGACATTAGTGCTATTAAACACTTCATCATAAATCAGTGAGACTAAAAATGAAAGTGTTCCCCAACCATGAAGTCACATTAGTGGCAGATCTACCATTAAGCCCTATCTTTTCAGTTCAAAATCCCATCAATGCAGTGAAAGGTACTTAAAAGTTTACAGGGCAACAGACCCCAAATTTCCAAATACCTGACTTAGAAGGGGAAAACTGGAGCTAACAATATCCCTGACAACTATGGTGTAATGAGCACCAAATAATTATAATTACAACACAAAGTTACAATTCACACCATCAGCTGCTGGAAACACACAGGATGTGCCCCATACTACATGAAACAAAGCAATAGCCAAAAAAGGAACTTGAACATAGCTTTTCCTCCAAATATTCAAACTTCAGGTAGGACAGAATGATGGCAAATTATGGCATTCACATTTCAGAATTAAACTTGAGGCCTAAAACTATTTAATGCACATTCATTTACAGGTACAACTATGAGTAAGAAAGCACTGATCAAAAACTCGTGTCTCAGAAATGCAAAATACCTTTGAAATGAGGGATGACAGAAATAAAACAAGAGAGCCGTTACAGCTCCTTATAAATCTGGCACCTGCTGATACTATGTTTATAGGCTAAGATTTATGAACAAGACACCTGGAAAGAGAAAACTTCTGGACAGAAATCTCACATTTTAAAAAAACTCAACTTGATGCAAACCATAATGTTTATGACATATTCACATAAATTACTTGGTTGATTATGTCCCTATATTTTATTGAAAATAATTAACACCATGCTTGGCTGACAGCTTGTACATGAAAGCATCTTCCATTGGTGAAGACAGATGAAAACAGGTTTCAGTATCTTATAATGCAATATCCTAATCTAACTGGAAATATTTACCACCACAAAACTAAGTTTAATCTGAGGAAGAAGTTCATATAACCTAGCACTGTACTTTAATTACTTCAAGACAAAAAGAGACAAAAAAAGTTTGAATCATACCAAAATCAGCAAATAGAAGTTAACCTTAAAAATAAGCAGGAAGGTAGCCTTAAAAATGCTCTAATGAAAGAAAACATTTGCAAATGTTTTATTATCAGAACCAACCTTGTTTATCTTCACAGAGAAAGCTTTCTTGTTTTGTTTGTCATACAAAATATTACCTGTGGAACAAGGAACAAAACTTTGATCTTAACTTCAGCATATTAGTTCCTGATTGTTCAACAAAATCATTAATGCAATGGGAGGTGAAAAAAATGTGTATTTTGAGTGCATTAATAATGATTACATATAAACTGAGTAAAATGAAAATGCAAGCACCTTCACAATAGCTTTTTAGATACCAGGAAGTTTTTAACCTCTTCAGATATTTGTTTAATTTTCTAAGTTATGAATACTTACCAAACAACTTCTCTTGAATAAGCCCCTGAGAACAGCAACCCTAAAACACAGCTAAGTGCTGCTTGTGTTTGAACTCTCACCAAAAAAACTTCTGCGAATAAAAGTTAATCATTAGCTGTTCCCCAGCTGCCTGATGCAGAAAATTACTTGAGGCTAAAACCATAACCATTAGAGTTGGGACTGAAATTGAAGAGGCAGTTTTCCAGTAATATAAAAACAGGAGATTCACATACTGCAATTGTGTTCTAGAAGTCCCACACTTCTACTACTTTGAATTTGGATTTTATATACAAATGTAAGCAATTTTAAAAAATTAAATTGTCTCATCAAGAAAAGATATTCCAGAGTTCCTTAATAAAATACAGCAATTCTGACAAATACCAACTTACTGTACTTTTTCTTCACAATTCTGCTCAATTTTACTGTTACTGGCCCTCTGTCAGGAAATACAGCTCTTCTGCAAGATCAAAAAAAGACATCAAAAAAGCAGTTTCTAGGCACATACAAACAAAATCCTCTTCTTTTTAAAGGTATTTTTATTTTGTGCACATAAACTAAGTTCTAACTGCTATTAAAAGCCACAGTGCTTCAAACAGCTTAGATAGAAAAAAATAAGAAAACCAATTTACACAAGAGTTAATATCCTGTATCAAATCAGAATGCTCAGTTTTGTTTGATTTCATGGCAACATGTGAAAATTGTTATTAATCCTGCTTCCTTTTAAGAATATCAGTCAGTGTTGATTCAGAATGGTGAATTCTATTTTCTTATGAGTTAAAAAGGTAATTTACCTCCAGTTTGCTGTAGTGAAGTCTGCTTCACATTAAACCTCAAAACTTTGTATTTTTCATATATTCCATTAAACACTGACTTTAAATAAGCACTATTTAGTAAAATCCACCTGTGTAATCCTGAACTTCCCCTTATACAATGCTGCAAATGTTACAAGATAAAGTTTACCAAAACAGAAATGTTATTTCACATAACAACAGAAATGTTCCCTCTCAAATTTACTAGAATAAAATCAGTTCTTGACTATAACTATATTTTATAGAAGAGGAACATCAACAGTATATATAACATACAAGAAAAGTGGATGTTTGTTTAGATTAACAAAGAAAAATATTTATATTTTTAAAATTTGATGTAGCCATATTTCAGATTAATGTAAAATTTGTCAGAATTGCTTGAAAAATGCAACTTTCACAGAGCTCAACGCAAGAAATGCACTGCCATTTACTTCTTCCTTGCTATCTTAGCTATTCAAGTGGGAATTACAGCAATGATAAAAGTAAAATTAAACTACCACTTATGAATACTAAGTTATTTTAAAATAAAAATAATTTTACAAAATTTGTCAGGCTGTAAACTTGATTTTATACGTTTCAAATATTCCAATTCAAATGCTTGCAATTGCACTGATGACCAACCTCACAAAACTTCTCATCTTCACATGGCTGTACGTTTTCTTATTGCAGGCACAGATTTCCTCTTCCTCCTTCCTCTTTAGCTGTTTTGTAACCTGAACCTGTGTTGTAAAATAGAGTCAATCCAATCTAAAATGTCATGACACTTGGGCTTTAAATTCATATGAAGTCTCTTCAGTTCTATACAGAAATTAAGCTCAAACAGAAGGACTAGAAAACATTTCAAATCTTGCTTCTTTGACTTCACAGTTTGGAGACATTTTTTCATTTGTTTTTTCATAAAATAGAAAAAACCTACACCTTGATGTTATTGACAACGCCTGAGATGCATACAAAGTACACAAAAATCCCTGAACCCAGACTGCCATGGCAAGTGTCTCAGAGTTATGCACTAGTTTCCATTAAGAATCTACAAGCTAAACTTTTTAAAACTAAGTTGCTTGTTCAGAATACATAAGGTTCACCTCAGGAAAATGCTGAGCTACCACTCAACTTACTATCCTTCCTCATAATTAAAACACACCCAATATTCTTCTAAAGTAAAATAACTTATGTATTTTATACAACACTGAGTTTTTCCACATCTCAAAAACACTGAGAGCAGTAAAATTTGTATTTCACACTGTGAAGTTACTTCAATGGCTACACTGCAATTGTTTGCATTAGAAACTTTTTATTTTCTCATTCCCAAAATTTGGCTTTTTATGCAATACCTTAATGTATCAGCATTCTAATTCTGAGTATCACAAAGAGAAAGCTGCCAGTCTCCTGACAGCACCACTGATAATGCTGACCACTATGTCTTCATATCTTGGTACACATTCCATCTATTCTTCTGGCTCCAGTGGCTCTTTTTCAGAGAAGCATATTGTTCTCTGCTCACCTGTTTCCACTGCAGTTCTGTGAACAGACAATCTTTCAAACTGTATTTTAATACAGCCTTTAAACTTTTCCAAATGTAAACTTTAGTTTATCCTATTTCAACTACTTCCTTGATTCTTCAGAAATAAAGTAGACAAAATACGTGAGTACAGTTTCCTATGAGAAGGAAGCATCTCTAGTTGTCAGATGGCTCCTTTACAAGTGACTGCCTGGGCCTTGAGAAGTACAAGAAATGAATAGTGGAAGCCTGCTTTCTAAATGTCACAAAGTGCAAGACCAGCAGCTTATAAACTACTTAGAAGCATAATTTCATCACAAAATTTCCAAATTGTACATGGAATTATCAGCATCTTTCTATATGCATTTTTAAGATCAACTATCAGAAGAGTTTTTTTCCAAATTGATAAACTACTCTCCATATCAGTATTTTTAATAATTCAGAGCTTTAATTAGAAGAATTAAGATCAGAAAAAAATTCAGATTTGGGTAGAGCAATGTTTAGCATTAACTGATTCTTCTTGCCTTCATGTGTTTTTGTCTGGGAATTGTAAACACAGAAGATTCACTCAGCTAAAATAAAAAGGCAATATTGCATGATAATTGGTACAATTGTTTACAAAACCTAGTTTAAAAAACACTTTAGACCAATTACTACACTTCTATTCTTGGATATATCATGAATGCTCAACGACACTAGAAAGTAGCAACGGTAGCTTTATGATTATCACTACTATGGTAAATATTTCCTCTGAAAAAGTAATTAAGCATAATTCCTAGCTTCAAATAAGTAATAAAAACATTGAAGCAGTAACTACTTTGTTAGGAAAGCTTACTTAACACAATGCATTTCATTTTATAAGAATAAGAGGCTGCAGCATAACTTGGACATTCCTACAACAGAAGTTATTTAAGAAAGTAAGTCTGGAACATACCTTTATCTGCTTATCCAGTGCATCCAGCCTGCACACTGCTTGAAATGGTCTGCGATCAATGGGACATGAAGCCTGTGTCTGAAAAATTATTTTTGTTATTACAAATTTGGTAATGAGCTAAGAGAAGCCTTAATTTTCGACACTTTTATTCACTATTATAGTAGATTACAGAAGCACAACAAAAAAATCCCAGTTTGTTCACAGTAAGAATGCATTTGGACACATTATCCATATACTCAGTGTTTCATTTCATATAAGCAGACTGCTCTTTCAGGAAAAATCTAAAGGAAACAAGAATGGAACCCAGAAGCTGTGTTTAAAAAAAGGAAAAGTATTTAATGCATTTCCCATCAGGTTACCTTCATTTTCTGTTTCTTTAATTCCTTCTAGGTATCTGATTATATATCAATGTGTCCCGATTTTGCCTGGGATAAAGCTAATTTTTCTTAGTAGCTGGTACACTGCTTTGGGTTCTATGTAAGATTAATGTTGATAACACACTGAAAAGCATAACAATATGCAAACATCCTCTATGTTTTGTATTGTTCTAAAATTTTATTTCTTAATTTTATTGCCAACAGGAAGTGTGTTGCATTGGGCATCCCCCAGAACGTAAAACTGGTAAGGCCAAAAGCAAACAGTGCTTAAAACACATCTCTCTTGTTGCAATCAGCAGACAACAGATTCCCACATGTAGCACATCTAAAAGTTTTACAAATCAATTTTCACAAAAAGGGAACTGAAGGCTATTTTATCCTACTGTTTGATGGAAATAGCAATTTATTGTTTTTCCTTGATCACCTAAATGCTCTTATTGAGGCTGCACTGCATCAGATAAAACACACACATACAGAGAACAAATTATTAACCATGGAAATGGGAAATTTCAACTGAAGCTCCACCCAAGTAGATCATGTAGTTAATCAGCTTTAAGAAAAATCAACATTGGATATTAACTTTTGCTGTAAGAGAATTCTTTATTCCTTTTAATTCCAGATGTGTTTGCTGTGGGGGTGCGGTTCTTTGTTTGGTTTGGGGATTTTGTCATCATTACACCCTCCACACCCACCTTAATTCCACTGGCCTTCAGAGGCTCAGTTCGACACTTGTAAAACAAAATAAAAATCAAAACACACCCAGTCTCCAGCCCTAATTCATTCACTGAACCAGACCCAGCATATGAACTTCGTGCCCTAAAGGGGCATGTAATTTCTGCAATTTAGAGAGCTACAGAGTATCTATGCAAGCAAGATGCAGCACTAGAATTGCATCAGCAGCTGTGAAAAACCTGTATGTGACCTCTGCTTCCAAAATTCAGTGAAGAACTTCATTCCTGTCTTTTCATTGGGGCTTCTAATTTTCCAGTTAACTGTTCTTTTCTCAAAGATTCCAGTTGAAGCAGATAGAACCAAAATAGACCAACTTCCCACCAAACAAACGAAAAGGCCCCCAGGGGTAGTTTCAGGAACAAGCTGTTGAACAAGAATGTAAGTTAAAGCCATTACCTACCCTTTTAATGCTCTGTTATTTTATCCTAACTAAAAACTTCATCTTTTGGGGGATACCATTGTTCCCTGCAGTGTCATGGCCCCAGATAAGGAAAGCATATTGGGTAATTAAGCCAGCTCCCTAAGGACTCAGATTATGAAGACAGTTTTTGTCCTGTAGTCAAGGCACAGCTAACCCACAGTAACACAGTACTGCAAGGTTCCATTAGGATATTTGATAGCATGCACTGTAGCTTCTGAATCCACTGCAAACATCAAGTTACATACTTTCATTCTTAGATATACCAGATTGTAAAAGATAGGTAGGAGGAAGTTCTTTTTCTTAGCCATTTTTATTCTTGTTTCAGGATCTACCTTAGCTGAAATGTTTATCCAATACAATATCTTCCTATATTAAATTTACACATGAACGTCAGGTCACCTTCTCAAGTTTAAGTCACTGTAAGTTACTTTTATTCATTGCAATAAAGTATCATAGAATAGTAAGTGTTACTAGCAGCTACCCAAATAACAACTGGTTTTGCTCCACTAGAAAGATGTTCCATGTTCAGCTCTTCTGGACAAATGTTCAACAATTTAATATAGTTTTACACAGTAGTAGAAAGGGAGGAAAACGTTCTGGAAGAGTCAAAAACTACCATTAGGTTCAGATTATCTTCAGAAACACCAGATGTTCTTTCCACTCAGTTGCTTTGTGTAGCCGTAGCATTTTCTGTAAGCCGACATTATCACAAGAGAAATTCCAGTAAACTCAGGACATGTGGTTGTACACCCTCACTCCCCAGGTGAAGTACAGTTGTTGGGTACCTCAAGGGAAACTAGAGGATTACTTCTGTCTAAACATGCATCAGCTTTCTTGTCTGCTAACAAATAAAATCGTTAAAATGTTGGGGAAAAATGCAAGAAAAAACCAAAGTTCTGCCTTTTTTCCCAACAGCAAGACAGGATGTATGCTGCTACAGAAAGGAGTAAAGGTAAAAAACGTCAGCCTTCATTACAAGAAGCAATTATGAAGAGTGGTGGCCTTTAACTCATCTCTCATGTTTTTTGAGAACATGGTTCAGGTAACAAAGCTGTTGAGTCTTCTTTCATCAAAGGCAGGTTAGCAACTCCACTCTTCTGAGATTTCTGTTCAGGGACCGTTGTAAGTAAGAGTGAATGTACACTGTACTTTTCGATGAAGAACATTTAAAACAAGAAAGAAGATGCTGAGATGGAACAAGTCTGAGGAACAGCTACCATTTTTATTGTGCACAAGAGAGGAGGTATGTGAAATGTATCACAACCCTAGAAGAACTACAGATTTTTACAATACCTTTCTTTACCATAGCTTTAAAAATCAGACTATGAAATATTTAATGTAATCATCAATATCATTAGAATCTCAGGGCTTGTGTTAGTGACCTGCTTTGCTTCCCAACAGTTTTTTCCTTGGAAAAACACACACTAGTAGCTCAACATGCTTCAAAATGTCTTTGTTTTATCCTCCACATGAAACTGAGACTTTTCCTGTTAAACCTGGTAACTCCACAGTGATTCATTCTTTCACCCATTCTGTGATATCTGAAGTATTCACTCCATAAAATCTGCAAGCCCTGAAAAGTTATCCACAAGCAATACGTTTGTTCTTCAGATTAAAAATAAAAAATAAAAAAATTGTATTTTAAATTACTGTAAATTATTGCAACGTCTAGAAAAATCTTACTTTGGCTCCACGGGCATAACTTAATTTCTGTATTTCTGTAACTGCTAGAGTGACACAACTGCAATCTCTGAAATCTCTGGTACATTTATTAGCACTGTGAAGGGAAAAGAAGGCAAAATGCCAACAGTAAAGTAAATATTTACTGTTTCTAAGACTGTTTTCTTTGAATAAAATAGAAAAACAAGGTAGGGATTTTCCTCTAACTATTATAGGCAAGATACCGCAGCTGCTAAAGCAGCTATCTTAGCTGAGGTGCTGTTAAATACTTTGTGCATGTTTGCTACAGATGCCTATTTAACTACTCTTTGCATCAGTTTCACTTAATTCCTTTCAGAACCAATTATTATAAAAGAAAACATTTGCTTACCAATGAGAATACAAAATACAAGTTTATCAGAAAAAAAAAGTTTAAAAAATTAGTTTTGACCCAACCAGCTTTAATATACTGATAGTATTACAGAAGCACAGTAATGTAATGGCTTCCTTTGGTGTAACACAGCATTACTGATGGTATAGAAAGACTCTAGATAGGGGATTTTTGTTGCCTGCACTCTCCCCCGCTTTTATATGTGGCCGGAATAATGTTAGCACTTACATCTTTACACTGAAAGTAACCCTTCATTTACACTGTCCTTCTACATTCCCACTGAAGGGTGTGTCCAGTAACCTCAGCTCCTGATTTAGCACCTTTTATTTTTTATGAGCTTCCAGCACAGACTCACTGAAATACAAAGCCTCAAGCTTGAAAGTCTTCATTAGTAAATTACACCATGTTGGTTCACAGAAGTGGTTGACAGCTGGCACAGGATGACAAACATCTATGTTAATCTTCATGTGCCTACTGAAAACAGCCCCCAGCAATCTGCCAGCCCAGTGCTGCCCAGCAGTGACTGGGAGAGCACTAGTTAACATGGCCAAAGGTACACAAGTTTACAGTCTAATATTATAAAAGAGTTTAATAGTTCAGGCAACTGAAGTTTGTGCATAGCTGTGTTCTCAAATGGCACAATTAACACAGCCAAAGAAAGCAGAACAATTCAAGGGACATATTAAAAAGTTACTCTGAAGATTAACTCCTTTGTGGGAATTCTTGTTCTGCCTCTCTTTTTGTTTTAGGTGTTAGGCACCTTTCTTTAAAGGGAAAGAAAATACAGCACTGACTCAACTGTAATGCTATTTAATTCTGAAACTAAATGTTCAGATTTAGCCAACAGGATCTAATGTATTAAACCTGTTCTGTGGTAAATTTCCTATCCCTCTTTAGCCTTTGGAATAAAGGGGATTATATAATAATGCTTTTTTATTGCTTTAAAGTGCTTTTTAAAAAAATCTATATTCTCTCACTTCTTAAAAAGTAAGATGCTCAAAGTGTTATGGCTGCTGCTTTCAGACAGATCTGCTGGCACAGGACACTTGACCGCAGCTGCAATGTCAAAAATGTCCTGTAGATTGAAGAGGGAGCAGAACAGTAAAACTCTTACCTTCTGCTTAAACTACCCTGGTTTTGATTAGAGTCTACACACTTATATACAAAAGCCATAAACTCCAGGAGAACAATGATTACGTACAATTTGAAAACAACAGTTTAAAGTAGTAGCTTCTCCTGTTATATTTTGAAGTCCAGATGCAATACAGAAAAACAAAAGAAATCTTCAACTTGAACACAGACTGCTAGCAAAGTATCTAAGTGTATGGAGAACAACTGAAGATACACAAAAGAACATGTCAAATAATGTGAATATTAGTCTTTTTTTATAAATATTTCATTCAATTATTTTATTCTCTTTTTTTTTTGCAAGCACTTAAAGAAGAAAATACAATTTTTAAAAGCAATTTCTTTATAGTCCAAAAAATACTTAATCTTTACCCTGAATGAGACAGTGTATTTTTTAAACAGCAGGTAATTTTTATGTCTGTTTTACATCTTCGTTGCTCAGAATGACTTAAATTATGGTTATGATCAACCAAGAGCTAGAAAAAGCCAACTCTCATGCAACACTTCTCTAAAAAGAACACATTCAGTTACTAAATATTAGTAACAGGCAAAAAGCACACAGAAACAGCATGTTTTAAATGGTGACATGCTTGTAATATTTTTTTATCATATCTATAGAACCTCAGCTGCTTCTCACATCTGAAGCCTCTGAACTGTCACCCAGTTTTCAATACTTTTGTCATTTTACTTTTAATTAAAACTACTAGATTAGGCAGTGGAGTTTCATGAACTCAACAGGCCTGGCTGTCCACTAACCTCAGAAAAAGAAGGCCTGGCTGGTTTTACCTATCTGATGTCACTAATGAAAAGCAGCAGTAGCAGTCTTACGTAGCTTTAGAAACAACCCCACATTTTTTCTATGGAATCACATCTACTTTATCTGTCAACTCTTAAGAGAAGTTGCTTTTATTCTATTTGAATAGCACTTCAGACTACAAAAATAAAATTGACGTGACAAGAAAAATGTCGTATCATTCATCTGCCCCTTTAGAACAAGAAAATTTCTCTTCCTCATTGGGCTTAAAAGCATCTGTTAGACAATGTGAATAAACTCGAATCCAGCAGCAAGCCAATATACTGCAGTGCTTCCCTGTGCATGTCACTCTTTAATGCTCTTCAGTTGTCATTATAGCAACCAGCTAAGTCACTCAGGGTAAAACTGCAGGTGAGGAATTTCCTTTTCCCTTACAAATAAAATTGCTCCAATGAATCGAATGCAAAACAGAAAATCTGGCAACAAGAAAGCTTTGTTTATTATCTGGTTTGTAAATCTTAAGCAATTTTAATGTAATAACCGGTTTTTAATACTCTAAAGTTCATATAAATTTTTCAGAAAATTGTGTTACCACTGGCTTTCAGTAATAAATAGCACAAAAATTAAGGTTAAAAACATAGCAAGACTACACATATTGCATATAGGCATAGAGACAAGTGATACCAAACTTCTAAAGGGAATACTGCAACCAAAATCATCACTTACTGCAAAAGGATGATATTGCAAAGAAACCAAAAACTGGTCTCACTAAAGTGACAAACTAATTCCAGCCCACAGAAGCAGGGCAAAAGGTAGCAACCCCCGCTCATCCCAGTACAAATCAATATTAATTTGGTGTTTTATACTGATAATTGAAAAAGTTACAGAAAAGGTATGGACATCAGACTGAATGCAACGATTGCATGACAGAGGTGAGGGAAATCGGACTAAATAGAATAAGGTCATCAAGGATTTGTTCAACAAGTCATTTTTCTTTAAGGTTCCAGAACTATCTACGAAGTTATTGACGTAGAACAAAAAACAGTCATCATTAAAATGAATTTTTTTTCAGAACAGCAGAAAAGCTTTTAGTTGAATTCTCTTTTCAATTAGAAAACTCAGGTTGTATCACTCAGTTTGTAGACCAACATGAATACATATTAGTCCCAGCCCTGAGTTGACACTATGACAAAAAGCCTAAGGGTTATCCCAAAGTAAGATTAAGACAATCACAATGCAATATTATAGCATATACATAATACTGTCTGATCTTCCAAACAGCCAACACCACTCTACTTATCATTAATCTCTAGCAACCATCAAGTTACTACAGTAAGTAAGATTGTCTAGTGAAAGAAAACACAAAATACATTATCACAATAAGAAAAAAGTTTTCCAAAATCTATTCACAAACTGGTCATTGAACACTTCTGTGCAAAGTCAATCTGTAACTTTCTTTAAAAAAAACAAAACTGTAGGTATCAGATGCAATAGATTTCACTGAAAAGTAAAACCACACCTTGGTGCTTAGTCTTACCTCAGCCCATTTCAGAATACAAGTCATGCAGAAGGTATGACTGCAGTTCTCAGGAAACCCAATCTCTTGTTCTAGAAGGCAGTTCAGACAGATGGGGCACATGCTGCCATCATACAGTAAAGTAGAACAGGAACAGCTTTCCTCGTTTTCTTCACCTGGTATTATTAACACTGACACTTAGAAGTTTTGACAGTTTCTGAAACAAAGAGCTTCTAGATTTGAATAATAAAGAGGCAAGAATTCTTTAAAGTGCTCCTTTGGCCAGCTTCTTGGCTACATTAGACCTGAAAACTTGAATTCAACCTGCCTGTAACTACAGACAGCTCTGTTTCAGGTGAAAAAAAGCTAAGCAACTTATTTCATAGACTACTGTACCAGTCTTTGCCATTAAAACAAACAAAAGTTAACTACAGAGATATTTTAATAAAGCAGGCATCAGTGTTCCCTATTGCTTATGTAATCATTTAAACATAATTCCCTTAAGTTCTTTCTCCTTGTGTGTTTGCATGCATCTCTTCATGACACAAATTACACCAGCATATTCTATATTCATTATCTTATATACACGGTCTACCTTCAGTTTTCCTGCCTTAGAATTATCTTAACCTGAATATCTTCAAATATTTACTTAATCATATACATTGAATAAAAACCATTCCCGATTTTGTTAGAGTTAGAAAGGGTTTTCAGAATACAAAAATGTATGAACTCTTCCTCAAGAAATTTTACTCTGAATTAATAATTTTCTCTGAATAGCCATTGCTATCAATTTTTGTTTTGCTACTAGAAGTTCACAAGTAATAACAAGAGAAGAGATAGGAAATAATTTGAGAACCTCACAGGCCAAAGCCAAATATTATGAGATAGTGATTGTGCTTACACAATTCCTTTCCAAATAAGCAGCAAACTACTTGAGAGAGCAAATGAAAAAAAACAGACCTTCACAGCTTGAACCTGAATAATATGCTTCAATATTTTCTCACACACAAACTTTACCTTCCATTCCTTCATGTGTCTGATCCTCAGTATCTTGAATACATTCCTTTCTCTTCTTCATCTTTTAAACTGTAGTCTGAAAAACACAGAAGCAGTTCATTTCCATTACAACTTGAAAAAAAAAATTAACGAGTATTCTCCATTGTAGAGTAGAAATACATGATACTAGAAGAGACCACTTTTAATGTTTGTAGTTTATAATTATTGCTGTCTAGCAACTGATCTTTCCAACTTCAAAAATTGCTTTTGTTCAACAGATGCAAAGTTTTTGCAGTGTTGCAAAGATTACCACTGGTGCTTTTTTTCTTAATTAAACATATTGCTAAGTTTCCACGCAAATCCCCCACACAACACCACAGTAACTAACACCTGCAAACTGCCTTATGCAAATAGTTGAAGCAACAAACTTTAAACACTCAAGCACCAGAAGAGTCAGTTGCTTTACAAACCTACAGTCACCATAGTAGTGGCAAGTGAAGAAAATGAAAGCAGCTTATATTTGTACGACAAAAGCAAGAAGGAAATAATTCAAACTAAGTTTGCACTCAGTAAAACGTAAAGAAATTTGTATCAAACAAGAGGAAGGCCACAAGCACAGGTGCAGTGGAGTATCATGAATAGGGATGCACTTTTTAACTGTTCTGTGAAGGAAATAGTACAGATAAAGTACACCCCAGTGATCCACATCACAAAGGTTGAAAGAAATTTACCCTGCATAAGAAATAGCAAGTATACATTCTTTGGAAGCTTACTTTTAACTGATGTAAAATGAAACACACTTGGGAAAAAAAAAAAAAAAAGAGTATTTATACCAAGGACTTAATCTCCTGAATTTCAAACTCCTGTAGTTACAGCAGAGATAGCATATACAACTAAATAAACCAACCCAAGCCCCAGAAGGAACAACAGGCTTCTTCAAAACTATATGAAGTTTTAAAAATTATTAGTATTTAAAAGGACAAACTATGACTTCAGAAGACATCGAAGAAATCAGAGATTACCAAGATCTGCTATTTAAGCATTCAAATCTGAAGCAAACCAAGGCTTACTCTCACACTTTGACACCTTTGCTAGACAAAGCAGCAGGACCGAGCTGGAACTGCCACAATCACACTCCTCAAGTAAACTTCCTCCTATTTCACTCATAAACCACAATACTTTCCCCTTACCACCAAGATTTCCAGAAGGAGACAAAGAAATTGCTTCCTCAAACTTTTCTTCTGATCAAGTCTTTACTGCTTGATCTTGGCAGCAACAAGTGTTTTAATGATCATTTTATATACTAAGAAATGCAACTCTACTGCACATTCCCATCACATATACTTCTTATTTTCTTAGGCAACCCAATAAATCAGAACTCAGATCTGTGAGTCTCAAAACACAGACACAGTTTGCTGAAGAAATGGTCAAAACTATGAAACTAATTAGAAATCTGTAATTAAAATTCAAAATGGCTTCAAGATTCCTATTAGAAATTACTTTTTGATTCCCCAAAGGGAACATGGGAATCAATTTAACTGAGATAGGGGAAAGTGAAGGGACAAGGAAAGAACAGCCTAGCTTTAAGGGATTTGTCCCCTACACTGCTACTGCATTTTTATATCTAAAATTATGTCAAAAGATATCATTAATATCTGGCATCAACTGTAGGCTGGTTACCAGCACTACACTAGCACCAACAGAGTTGCAGCCAATGCTGTAAGCTGCAGGCAAATTCTGTTGCCAGAACAACCACTATCCAGACTTCCATCTTTTTTAAGCTAAGCAAATGGAAACCCAACCCAAGTCAAGATGCTCCTTTAAAATTTAATGCCTTCAACAAGCAAAATCTGCACAAAATTGGGACAGGTAAGACACCAAAACCACATTTGAATTTAGGAGATAATGGTCTGTTGCTTTCAGTCTGATCTGCACAAGTGTTCTTTGGCCCCAGTGTAAATCACACAGTAGTGTGTAGTATGGATGCTTTGAAACATAAAATGTAAGAACATCCCTTCTGTTCTACATCTTAAAACATTAGCAATGCTTTACAGAAGTAGAAAATTCCACAAGCTGTACTCAAACATCTTTCAACCCTGCAAGTCCCAGGACACCTTACAGCTGAGTCAGTTTCAAAACAAGATCAACAATTTTGCACTCTGTATACATGCACAGAAAATTATTAAAATAGATACAATCTAGATACCAAATTAAGGAGTAACTTTCGAGTTCACACTTATTATAATAGAGGTCTTGAATTCATTAAAACAAATTACAGAAACAGAACACAGAAGCTCTTCAAGTTTGTTTTTCCCCAGAAAAAGTAACCTTTTACTCCATTGTACTCCTTCTAGACACAGACATCCCAGAAATTCTGGCACACTTCCAATAATTAGAAAACCAGAGCCACTAAAATTCTGACAGAATATCAGCAAATCCATGACATGCAGCAACTGAAAACATTTATGTGTTGTTAACCCATTCTTCTCACAAGCCTATTATTTAAACAGATACTGAGTGCTGCTAAAACATTTCACAGATCACTTTGCACAGCACAACTTCATCAGTTTGACACTACATTTCGCACAACACCACAGAAACTTTTATAAATAAAGTAAAAGATGTCATCAAAATTTACACAATTTTTAACAAAATAACTTTGAAAAGACTGTTTTCTCCTGTACTCTTAAAAGAGGCATCACAGGCATTATAACAGCAGAAGAGTTAACACTGGCCTGTTACTAAATTCATATGATTAAAAGCAGAGTTTGGAAAAGAGAACCTGGTGGTTTAGAAAAAGCAGACAGCATAGAAAACAGAACACTTATTTTTCCCAAAATGTGACAAGACAGCAACAAACACCATACTATGTTTATCTGACAAGAAAGAAAGAAGAGAAAAAAAAAAAATATATAAAAATCACCCCTCTCCAAACTCTAGATAAGCCTTCCTAAGAATGCCTAAAGACAGCATAGTCTTACAGCCAAGATGGTACTTTTCTGGTGTTTATACATTCTCAATGGAATGACTTTCTAATAGAAATATCTTACTTTATTTCATATTTGACATGAAGATAAGGGCATTCTAGTATATTAAACTGAGAACAGTGATCAGAGACACTAGCACAGGTACACAACATTACGTCATTTCCCTGTCCCTCTTAAAATAAATAAATTTTTTTGTCATTTTAAATGCTGAAGTTTCCAGGCTATTCTTCCAAGGAAATTAAAATTCATGTTCTTGTTTTCATCTGCCAACAAAAGTGCTTCAAGACAGTTGACTGTAGATTGTGGTAAAAGACTTGTCATTGTCCATCTGAGGAACACAGCTTCATGAAGAATTTAACTCCATAAAGCACACTAAGTGCCATGCGCACATTAGACTATTTCTTGTACCACAAAAGCACAAGTGTGATTCACACAAACTACTTCATACAACTCACAACCTAAAAATACAGATGTATTTCAACACTAATCCATTGTGCAGGTGGAAAGAAAAGACTTTGTTCAAAGTCATGCCTCTTAATTTCTTAATGAATCCATTATATTAAAATCTTAAATAGACATAGAAAAAGCATTGGATTTTAAAAATTACGGAAGCCTAGTTATAAGTGATACATGAAATTAGCACGTGCCTCCTTTTTGCCTAACCACAAGTCTTTACAAGCATTCTTTGTACCCTGCAAATAAAATGCAACAACTAAATACACTCTTCCTCCAACACAGTAACACTCTAGAGACTCATCTACACAAAAGTACCCCAGGTCAGCTGGGAAGGGGGAAGGAAAACAAGGACACATGTAACAAGTACAAAATTATGCCCAAGATACCTTACTCATTTCTGCAACAGATTTAACCCAGGAAACTATTGTAATCGAACTTTCAGCTTCTTAGATACATGTTACCTTAATACTCAGAGTAGCAACTTACTTGACTGTTCTGTTTCTATTAACAAAAATTTTAAAAAGGATTTGGGAAACTCTTAGTTATGTTTTTATTTTTTAATAACTCAAGAAGCAATCAGTTCTAATTATGGAACAACAATCAGATATATATTTACTACACAGAATTTATTTGCTTAATAAACAACAATAACACCCTTTACTCCCATCAAAATATTGGGCAGTAACAGGTAACTCTGTTTCTCCCCATTCATTTTCATGGTCATGAAGAAACCTGGGAAAGAGGTTTAAGCTGCTCCCTCAGCAAATATGTTTTTAAAGTAAACAGATCTCAACAATTAGTCACATTCACAAAACCACATTTTTGTTGTTGTCAGTTTTTGCAGTTTTAGAAGTTAATGACAGAACACTATCCTCTGAAGTTCCTCATATGGGCTCATCCTAATCTCTGGGCCATTACTGGGAAAACGTCCAACTGCTGATGAAAATTTTTAAACATTTTGTCAGAACTTTTGTGCTCTCTAAGAGATGGGCTGAGAAAACACTTATAATTTGCAACAGCATTTGAACATTTGAAAAGCTTTTGACCTACTTGTATCACTATGTCTAACGCAACACATACACCAAGAAAAAGAACAGAAAAAACTCCACATTACTGGGTATTTGTCTAAGGATATCAAGAATCTTCATAGTTGTTTTATTTTTTATTTGGAAAAACTTCTGATTTGTCAGAAAAGCCTGGAAGGTAGACTTGCTTTAAGTGATAACTGAGTCACTCAGTGAGCCCTTCAATAAATAGGGGCTACATTGAGAATCTGGAAGTACTCATCCTGGATTTTCTCCTTTGTGCAGTAAAATCTCTTGGCCCAGCACATTAGTGAGAATAGAACACACGGTGACACTCAAAAGCAGGCTTTTAAAGAGGATCTTTACTCTTTGTAAACTCAAATTGCACCTTGTTTGCATTCCCAAATCAATGCAATAGAACCACCAAAGATGAGGAGAAAGAAAAAGGCCAGTGCTATGCCTTGGGGTATAAAAAGAGAAATCTTTTTCTGCAGGTGGTTTGAGCCTATTCATGTAGATCCAGCGTCTTGAAAAGAATCACTGCTATTCAGGCAAGGAGATGCTGCTGATTTAAAGACTCTTTCCAGACCCTCTGAGGATGCAATTACCCAAGAGAGCCGAACTAATCCAACATCTTGCAGCCACTCAAAGAGGCAGTTATGTTTCTCACCACTAGTGACAGTGAGCAGACTCACTAAGAGCCATAGATGTCCACAGACATTGCAAGTGACAGAATGACAGAGGGAAGACATAAAAAGGCATTGACCCTTTTGGCAGTGGTAAGGTGCAAAAAAGGCTCAGACTTTGTTGCCAAACTGCACCCCCTTCAAGGACATGAGTACCTAGGTAGAACAGCTGCCAGGTCCATGAAAATGCAAGGTAAAGTCACAGGAGAAAACTACCAAAGCCAAATGGTTAGAACTATACCATACTAATCACTAAATTGCTGTCTGTTGATCTTCCCCCTCCCTACACACACATCCAAAAAAAAAAAAAAAAAAAAGGCACCCCATCCAAAGCAATGCAGTGGATATTATCCTCAGATCTTTTACAATGCAGCAGCAAGATACTGACATGTACACTTCAGTTACAGATGCTGTGGCTACGGCCATGTCCCTGTCAGAATCAATGCTTTTGTTTCTGTGACCCGCTCAACAACAACAACGCGAATAGCAGATGCAAACACTCATGTCCAATCAGCACTGGACAGGACAACACCACAACTGCCTCCTAAGCAGGGAAGGCAAGCACAACTCCATCAAAAAGTGCTTGAGAACTGCTGCAGTGACTATCATTTAGTAACCTGGCTGACCATCCAGAAAGTCAAGTTTTAAGGAAGACTTAGAACCTTACAGCGGAGACACACACACACACACAAGGTAACCTCCTTCCTTTATATAATGCTTATAAACTGTCTCAAAACCTGCAGTACAGATCTTTTCTTGTTAAATCAATGGAATAGGCAGTGCTCTTCAAATGAACTTTAACATAAGAGTACCTGCAAGACTTAAGCAAAAAATAAGAGTAGTAAGAAAGATGCCATTTAATAACACGTCACATATTTGAGACTCTTCTCTAAGCTGTGGGGGACACCATGTCTTTTACAGAATGTTGGGCCTTGAAGTGCTGCTGCAAATCAGATTGAACTGTAGAGTTTCACAAGTAAAACACTTCTGTTTACTGGACAGTGTGAAAAGGTGGCCTAGCAATGTCAGTAGTACCTCAGATACTTCACCTATCTGTGCCTTGTCAACTTAAGCTGATCCCCAAGTTGCTTTAGCATTCTGTGATTACTAAATGAAGAATACTTCACTCATCATAGTTATTCAGATGTGTAAGAGTGAATAACCAAGTTCTAGCTCTACTTAGAAAAGTCACTATTCAAAAAGCTTCAACACAGAACTAGACCGATTATCAACCTGAAAAAAAAAGGCAACATACTTACATTTTTGTAATTGTACATTCTTGTAAAACTTGTACTTTGCTGTTAATATCCCCAGCAAGAGCAGGGAGCCCATACAATGCTTTTTAGTACAAACTCACCAAACGGTAAGAAACCTAAACCGCTACAGATTTACCACCCAACAGATATCAACAAAGTTTCTATTACCAACAGGAACCTAATAAGGAACTTTCCAATTTCTCTCAGCACTGGGAAACTCGAACATGGGAGAGGCATCCCTTCAATCTCAGAACCCCAGTCAGGCAGCTGCTCTCCCTGTCTACCAACTTTCATGTTCGTTCCCTTCCCCAAGAAACCACTTCTCATTAGGTTTTAGATAGTAATAAAGAAAAACAAGGATGCAGGCTGCAGAAGAGTAACTAGTAGCAACAAAACAACAGTCAAAAATCTTGTACTGAAAGTTAACTCGTAATAAAGCTATTAGTCTTCTGCAAAATTCCAAATCCCATCCTTCCCATCTGAAGAAACCATCAAAAAGAACAAGCCATTTAATCATTCTTAGGCAGTAACTAACTTAAAACAACACCAGGCACCAAAGTTTGTGATATACTGTTGTTATCACCCCTCCTTCCCCAAAAAAATTACACACGTGGGATGGCTGATTTGCCCAGACTCAGGAGCATCCACGTAACTACTGGGACAATCCACATAAAACTGATACTTTTCCAGCAAGCCATAAAAGGTATGACGTTTGACCAACAGCTAAAGCCTCAAGTAGCTATTCATTCTCTTGGTCAAAAACACCCTGACGTTTTCCCTGCATTCATCAGTTCTCACCATGCTATCACACAAGATGGAGCCCCATTTTCTGAGGAAGCTCATGCAGAAGTGGAGGAAAACTGATCACAGCCTTGCACAGCAGTTAGTGGTTCTGAGTATGGTACTAAACTAGGTACTTTACGGGCATTGATGGGTAATTAACTACAGGGGCAAATTTCATTTTTCATCTTTCTGTGTACTATAAAACACTTTGTCCCACTAGGATGGATAGCAGAAGTTTAGGATCTCTCCTGGACTCGTTTTAAAGGCGATAACAAACTGTGTACTTCAGCAGGTTACTCCACAAGTCAATTTCTATCAATTATCCCCCAAGATTTTCAGTATCAGGCAGCAGCTGTGAGATCAGCTCATAATTTGACAGTACATGTCAAAGTATAGCTAAGTGGCACCTCTATACTATCAGTATGTTTCAGGGTGACCACTGACAACCAAGATGGCCCTGAGTTTAGGTGAATTCAATTCACAGACCAAAAACTAGACAAAACTAAACTTGTTAGTAAGCAAGGAACAGAACAAAAACAAAAAAAGGCACTTAAGGGAGTTAGTTGTCACAGTGCAGCTTCATTTGATTCAAAGTGTATGTTCCCAGCTGATCAAACTAACCTGTAACTTGTGTCCCAGCTGGCTCTTTAATGACACTTCTCATGTCTGTGAGAAAACCTTTTCCTACTCTGCTAGAGGACAAATTGTGTTACTCAAATCTCTGTCAGCTCTTGACAATGCTAAAGAGTGAGGGCAAAGCAGGGCAGTTTCCCTACATGCTAAACAAAAGCAATTTTGCCAGGTAGCTCCTCAGTAAGTCTGCACTTATAACACTGCTTTCCAAAGGTGTTCTGAACTGTATAAGACAACCCCAGACCTAACCTTTACAGATGCACACAGCTGGGCTCACAACAGCCATAAACATTCACTGGAGCTGTAGCTAAGTCCCCTGAGAAAAACAGCTTCATTTATACTAAAGACAGGATGAATAAAACCTTCTAAAGACTGATACAAGGTGATGGAATGTGTATTCACAGAAATTAAAAGCCCACCTTATTTTTCTTTCCAAACCAGCACTTTCAATAGAAGACAAAGTGCACTGTGCTGCTGTTGCTCCTGTGCATGCATATGTATGATAAGACTCTCAACAGAAGAAGCAGTACACCACAACCAACTCTGTAGGAAGAACATGTGTTTGCCACCAGCTAAGTCACATCATTTCATATCCCGATAACAAAACACTGAAATACTGAAGTAATTATCATAATACAAAAAATATGAAAGACAAAATAGCGTAAATTACACACTCTCACAAAATGTAGAATTCAGCACTTATGTGTTTCTTCTAAGGAGTCTGTGACTAAACTGGGTGAAATTGAGATTTACAAATAACAGGAACTCATTAGGCATTAGGTACTATTGTCATAGTGAACATGGTACAAGCAACTCAGGACATTGCCTCCTGCTGCTCAGGCTCCTTAGTCACATGCATGTACTTTTGCAGCTGGAAGGGATAGCATTACATACCAAAGTCAGCAAAAATGGCTCAGCCATTTCCAAGAACAGGGGTTGGTTTTTTTTAAGTACTTTTTTCTAGCCACTTGGAAGCACTAGTATTTTCATGCTTTCCACCAAAGAGCAGATATTTGGCAGTGGGTCATGGAGAGTAAGAACATGCTTTCAACACAAGTAACCCTTCCAAATACAACCATGTCACAAATGGGGGTGGAAGTTCGCATTTAGCCAATAAATCTTTGCTAGTCATTGCATTTATTTTTCCCCCCCCCATAAACTTGATCTGTGCTTAGCATACACAAATAATTTTAAGTTCCTATCCCACTGCTACACGGCACATACAACATTCCCACAAGATGAATGAACATACTTCAGCCAGTGCTATGGTAACACAGCAGGACTTGTTGCAGTCATCTCTCTGATGCTAAAGAAACTAGAAAGACCATCTTTATTTTTCTTAATGCCATCCTAATCATACCCAAATAGCCAGACTCAAACATCAGAGATGCTTAATAAATGCTCAGGAGCAGCAGCAAGAAGCATATTTAAGATGCAAAAAGTAAGAGGGCAACAGAACGAGAGTGGTATGTGATTAAAGAAGCATCTTGAGCTGTAGACAAAAAAAGGATGAATACAGCAAAGGAAGAAATAGCATGCAATTGTCCAACTACAGACTACCACTACTTTTCCTTTTACCTAAACTACAGTAGTCATATTTTTTAGCTTCTGCATGTTGAACCCCTGCAAAATGAAGGACATTCTTCTAACAAAATTTATGTAATGACAGGCTTCCCTATAACTTTATGGCTTAACTTACATGGAAAAAAAAGGACTACAGAAGATTGCATAGATTGATAGACATAGCCTTGATAAAAATACCCTGAACTTGAGTCCTCTATTAAAAGCATGTTGTGCTTTCATTTCAAATCAAGGGTTTAGACTTGTGTCACGTTTATGACACGTTCATAATTTTAAAAGTTGTATTTCTGCAAAAAGAAATTTCAGATTACAAATAAAATATACAGACACTGAGTCAAAAACAAACAAAAGAAAGAAAATAGCATACTCATTTAAAAGTACATTTTGTCTCTCACTTAAAAAAACCAACCCACTTGATGAAAGCTGTGGTGTCAAAAATATAGCCCTCAAGCTCCTTCTTGCTTTGAACAAGAGCATTTCATAAGCTCATGTCAAAGACCTACACTAATCTCTTACAAAATCTGAACAAAAAGAAATGCTGTATTTGTGGAAAAAGAGTTTGTGAAGGATTTATGACTACTATAATAATTTTAAGTGTAATTGTATTTTGTACAAAATCTCCTACAATATCTGTAGAATAACAATGCATTGGACATCACTTCAGAAATAGTAGATAGATGGGGAGTAAACAGTTTCAATTACTGTTGATCTTTCACAGCCCTTAATCAGTTATTACTCAGCAATAACTTTCAAGACAGCTAAAATACACAACGGTACTTTACTATGAATTCTTAAGTGACCAACATAGGCTTTGTTATAAATGATTATTCTATGCCATTGCAAACCTTCAAAAAGAACTTAAGCTTTCCATATCAACAACACTAGAAGCTCCACACACTGAGGAACTCCATTATCATTCAAAGTTTCTTGCCAGAATAACAATCACAAAATAACCACTGGAACCCACTAACTTATTCAAGACTTGTATAAGGCACCTTTCTTGCTCGAGCTGATGAGACTTCGACTTCAAAAAATCACAATTGCATAGGTTTAAAGAGAAAATACAATATAACAATTCCATTGTTATAGGTATCTTTATTTGGTAACATCTCTAAACCAAAACTCCAACGAGCTCAAGGTAGCCATAACTGATTCATTTTCTCCAGCTGTTTCATAGGACTTCCAATTACTTTTTGTTACACTCATCTATCCACAATGGTCAACTCTTACCTAACAATTGATAAACCAAGAACGTTTTTAAAAAAGCAAAACTACATATAGAAAGTGCTTATTCAATAGCTATATGGAAAGCAGAGGAGAATTTCATTGCCCCTCCCATGTCCAGCACTTAAGTTACTCACTCTGAATACCGAGCAGGCCCATTACAACCGCACTGCCTATCTTCAGATTCTACCTTAACATCCGGATTTTTAATATCAGTTCAACTCATTTTCATGTAAGTGTCTCCATCTCTCCTGTGGCATAGCAAGAAAAGCACAAGCTTTCATTGCTCCAGTTTTGGCCTGTGTTGCTAGCTAAAGATATGGACAGAGATGAAGACTTCTATCAGACAATGATCACATGGAATTTCATATTCTTTATTACTGCTGGCAGTCTAACAAAAGCCAGGTAATAAGTAGAACGACTTAACTCAACTGACATTTCCAAGCAATTTTGTACTAGCTTGAAAGTTTCAAATACCACTAAATGCATCACTCAGGTTTACTCACAAATAGTACCTGCACAGGCAGATCACACCTAAGCAGTACTTTCACCCCTAACCATTGTCTTTTAATGTGAGCTCACCAATCCTTAAATTGAAAAATGCATTTAGACAGACATATTATTAGTGTCTTTTAGAAAAAGTGAGCAGATACTGCAATTTACTACACTATTAGGCTTTAGAAAACAGCTACTGGAAGACATTTCTACTTCCCAATTCTCTCTACATATTCTTTTATACACGTGTATATATGTATACACACATACAAAATCTGAAAATCTCAGAAAGTTATGAAGATACCACCAATCACAGAACCATAAAATTAATGTGTTAGTTTTTCATTTTTGCTATGGCAGAGTATTTTTGAGTTCAAATTCCAATTCTGTGTACCATGGAGGAAAAAAGAAAGAGCAATACTACTGTTTCATCGAAATGAATTTGTGAGACAGCATAACTTGCTAATAAAAAATAAATAGGGGAATACACTCATCTTAGCACAACATACACAAATGTAAGATATAGATGTACAATGCCTACACAGGTGTGTGTGTGTGTATGTATTTGCTTCCTGAATAAATTAAATGCAGTGTTGTGATTGTCCTTTGTGAAGTCAGTTAACAATTTCCCAAGTTTAGAAGTGACAACTTCCACATCTGTTTCTCCAACCCCAAGTCTTTAGAAACTTGATGCACCATACTAAAAGCACATAGGCAAGTTGAATCTTTCAAGAGGCAGCTTCCCCTTTTTTTTAAGTATCGTGGTTTGCCACTGGCTAAATGCCAGGCACCCACAAAAAAACTATACACTCATTCTCTTTTGGTACAGTTGAGCAGAGGAGGGGGAAAGAAAAACTGAAGAGCTCATGGACTGAGATAAAGGTCAGGAGAAAACATAAAAGGGCAAAATAGGCTTACACAGTATAAAGAAAATTTATTAACAGGATTAAAAGAGGATAATGAGAACTGAAATAAACCTTAAGAACACCTTTTTCCACCCTCCAGCCCCCCTTCCTTCCCACCGACAGTGCAGAGACAAAACATGGGAGTCTTTGGTCAGTTTGTTATTTTTAAAAAAAGCTTTCTTCAATTTGCTTAGAGAAAGGAGTTTGGTTTCTTTTTGCTGTGCCATTGGGGTCCTCCCCATGGGAGACAGTTCTAGCGTGAACTTTTCTAGCACAGTTTTAATTTTCACGAGTAGCACTCCTGCCTGACCTGCTGCAATGCGAGTCCCTCCCATAAACTAACCATTTTCCAAAAACATTTCTTCGTGGATTTCTGGAAGCTAGAGTCTTCTCTCTCTGTTCGAGTTTCCTACTAGATTACAGCTTTTCAGCATCTACTTGCTCCAGCATGAGCACCTTTTCTCATGGGCTTTAAGTGGACCTTTACATCCTTCTATGCACTTAATGAATTACAGGAAAGCAGTTTGCTATATTATAGTCCTCACCACAGCTTGGAGAAAAACCTCAGCTCTGATGTCCGAAGCACGTCCTCCTCCCACTCCCTCCTTTCACCGACTTTAGTCTTCATGTTGTTCTCCTCACACGCCTTCACTTTTCCCTTTTCTCCGACTTGGAAGAAAATTGTTATTTGTAGGTTTGTTTGTTCCCCAGTTCTATCAGTTGAAAAGTTCTCGTAACGTTTTGTAGTGCTGAAAGGTTGGTCCCGCCTGGGCTCTGCACCATGCCCTTCGCTGTCGGCCAAGGGCCCCTCCAGCACTGCGTGTGCAGCACCGGCTGCCCTCCTTCACGCAGGGTGCTGAAAAGGACAGGCTGCTGCCACTGGCCCTGCCCTTCTGCCCGCAGCACGGCTGGCTAAAAGCAGCAAGCAAGCACAGTTCTCTGCAGCCCGTGCTGAGACAGCCCCAGCCACGCTGGTGCTCCTGCTGCTGGCCCTGGCTGCACGGTCCTGGCCGTGTGGCCACTTGTGGCACTGGGATGGCCCCCAGCAGCTGCACTGCCACTCCCTCAGAAGAAAAGAGCCTGCATTCAGCTTTTTCTTTTCTTAAATATGTCATCACAGAGGTGTTGCCAACTTCTCTAATTGGGCCAGTCAATATGTCCACCATCAGAGCCTTCAGGGATTGACTCTGCTGGACATAGTAGAAGTTTCAAGGAACTTGTCTCTCAGAAGCAGCATCGGTGGCTTCCTCTGCCCCCACTAAAGACCAGGCTGCATTAAACCAACGCAGTTGGTTTTTTTAAGGCTCCCAAAAGAGCAAAACTACTTGTTGGATCTTGTGTGGGGTACTTAAATACAGATTATGCACATAAAACCCTTGAGAGCCCTTCCAAGGCATCACCCTCATCATGCCTTTGGTGCTTCACCGGAGCCAGATGCAGAGGTGACAAACCTCTCAAACAGAGCTGTTAGAGACAGCAGAGCTGCAGCCTGAGCAAACAGAAGATGTAGAGATACATTCTACCTTCCATCTTTCAGTTCCAGCCCTCCCTTTGCTACCTCAAGACTGTAGCTATGTAGCTACGCAAAAGAATAAAGTAGTTCAGAGTATCAAAAGTAAGCAACTTTCCTGCAAATTGTGTCCATATCCTCACCAGTTGGGTGAAAAGAGCTTTAAACAAGTAGGGAAGATACAATATCACTGCACACAGACTCTCCCCAATCAAGCTCACTGCCTCCAGGTCAAAGTGGACTAGTACATACAGATGAAACAAAATGTGTCTACACTGCTGAAAAGCCACGAACTAGCTCTAGTTTTGCAGTGTTCCAAAACCCATGCACTTAGAGATCTCTGGCATTGATGAGTACAGAGGAAGCTTAACATTGCATCTCCAACCTTTAATTAAAAAAATGCAGAACAATTGGACAATGTCAAGATTTATAAAATCTACTTCAGCCTTAAAGGGTTTAGCAGATCAACTGTAACCATTTAAGAATTCATTCAGAAAAACCGATAACAACGCTGGACAACACTGAATAGTCAGTTTAGCCATCATGAGGAATTGCTCTGCATGTTTTTATAGGTATTAACTGGAAAGGCAATTTTTCTCCCTCACCTTAGACTGTTGGTAAAGAAAATCTGAACACTGAACAGGGGACTGACAGAAAGCCAGGCTTCAGCAATTTTGATGTAGGTTTGGCAAGGCCCATCAAACTTTTACCAGCAGTGGCTTTTTCACCCCTCTTAATGCAAAGTATGTCTAAATGCATCATTATTTGAAAGACAAACTACTTTTTAGTTACTATATAAAGCCATCTTAAGTAATTAAAAGTTTTGCACAGGTTTTTTTAATACTCAGGACAGTGGAAGACTCAGAAGATTACGCAAAAACACCCTGTAACAGGACAAAACCAAAAACCAATAGATGTATGTAACCTGAGAAGAACAATCATGCATGATGAGCAGAACCGTCTACAAGTTTTATAAAACTAGGGCCTACAAGCCATACAACAACTGCATCAAACTACAGCCAGCTGAGAGCACAGAGAAACTCTTTGTCATCTAGATGTTTCCAAAGCAATAGCTGACTATTTAGAGAATAAGATAAACTTACAACTGCCCGTGGGGTCAAACTCAACAACCTTCACATACACAACAAACTCAACCTTCACATGTGATGGAGAACCATAAAATCACGGCCAAAGCACTCAACATATACCAGGAAAGGTGTTTCCAAAGGTAATCTGAATACAAGGTAAATTAGTCAACTCAGGTTTACTGCTACTCAAGAAAGTCAGAAAAAGCATTCTCTTCCATGACCATTTGGAACAGAGAGCTCTCCTCACAGACACAAAGCTGTTGCCTGCTCTGCTCATTCTGTTCAGCAGACTTTAGGGTCAGTGAAACATGAAGGAAAAAAAATATTTTCTTATTTGTGTAATTTGTCACTCTGATAGTTGACACATCAGTAAATGCAAACTGCTGAAAAGAAAGCTTCAAAAGATTTAATATTCCGACTAAAAGTCTAAACAGCTTTTCCCACTCCACTATGTCTAACCTTATCTCAGGAGATCACAACATCAAATACTGTATTCCTAGAAAAGTTAAAGAAAACACTTGAAAAGGTACTTGGGATAATTTCCAAGTATTTTCCATGCCACTAAAGAGGATGCTATCCATTTTCTTTTAATACTGTGAGTTTCTAAATACAGCTTTTCCAGTTAAAAAAAGAGACATGGATTATCACATATAATCAACCAAATAACACCAAATTTTTGTCACTCTGTCGTTTCATTTAAGAAGCCTTCTTGCTAAGAGCAAATGAAATCATGACAAAATTACCCTCCCATGCATAAGAGTCTGAATACCTACACAGTAAAACTTTGTCAGCTTACACTTAATATTATGATCCGATGAAAAGAAAATCAAAAGCCCCCAATACATTAGCTTATCTACAAACTTAACACTGGACACTGTTAGCTGGATTTCCCTTTATGGTTACTGAACCTATAAAACTACTTAAAAACTTACAGTAGTTGTTCAACAATCAGGGACATTCCAATCCATCATACAATAATTACTTAGATGGGCACAGCCTTAACTGTCTCTTAACATTTTAAATAAACGATTCTTTGCCAACAGCACCTAATTACTGACACTAAACACACGCTAACTACCTGGCCTTTTCTCTCTGTTATCTCGTTCGTCCTAAGAATTTCAAATTAGTCTAAGAGGAAAACATCGTGAGAGGGCGGGA
Organism: Luscinia megarhynchos; assembly: GCA_034336665.1. Taxonomy (NCBI): domain Eukaryota; kingdom Metazoa; phylum Chordata; class Aves; order Passeriformes; family Muscicapidae; genus Luscinia; species Luscinia megarhynchos. Next base: position 70,883,692 of record CM067564.1, read on the forward strand.
ACCAATTTTAGTCCTAACAATACTGCTTTGTTTTGAAGTTATAAACGTGGAGATGGACTGTCAAAGACGAGTTACATTTTGGGCTCAGGCTAATAATATTCTTTAATACTCACCAAAGGGGGGGAAAAAAAGAAACTAGGACACCATGTACTATAAAACACAAGAACTGGAGATTATCTCACTGGCTCGGTAAATTGCGTCTAGGCTCCAGCGCTCCCCTGCGCAACTTTGCTGATGTCTAGGTCGCGATCCCACCGCAGCACAAAAGCAGAGCTAAGCTTTGAGCGGAGCTGAGCCCCTCCGTGCAACTTCCCCCACAACTCTACGGTCCCAGAATGCGCTCGTCCAGCGACAGCCGCCGTGTTTACAGCTGCAGACGCCCGCCCGTGCGCCCCCCGCGCCGGGGGCGGAGGGATGGCGGTGCTCCGCGGGCCGTATCTTTGTTCAGCCCGCTCACGGGCCAGCGGGCAGGGCTGCTGCTCCTCCCGGCGCGGCTCCGCAAGCCCTCGGCAAGGAGGGGGCCGGCGGACCGCCCCGGCCGCCCCGCTTTGTTCCCCTCTCGCCCCGGGGGGCCGCACGGCAGCCGGACCCGCGCCTCGCCGCGGCGGCCGAGCGGCAGCCCCGGGCCACGACGCGGGCGGCGAGGAGGGGCAGGGGCGAGGGAAGGGGGGAAACGCGGCCGGAGCCGGCAGCAAACTCCGCCCCGGCCCGGCGGAGCGGCGGGAGCGCCCCGGCCCGGCGGGCTCCGCGCGGGGCGAAGGCCCCGGCCGGAGCGGGACCGCAACGCCTCCCGCCTGCCCTCCCCTCCCGGCCCCGGCCTGCAGCCCGAGCACTTCCCCCGCCGCGCGGAAATTCCCGAGGGAGGCGACGGCGCGAACCGCCGGTGCTCACCTGGCGCCGCGGCGCTCCCTGGCGCGCTCCGTGCCCCGCAGGGAGCGGCGAGTCCGGGTCCGGCCGCCCGCGCCCCCTCCGCCGCCTCGGGGCTGCCGCGGCTCGCGGGGCCCCGCGCGCTCAGCGCCCGCCGCGCCGCCACATGTCCGCGCGTGGCCGGGGGAGCGCGGCGGCAGCGCCGGCGGGGACCGGGCGGGGGCGCTGCTCCGTTCCGGCAGAGGCGGCGCCCTGGCGGCACAGAGAGACGCCTCCGGACCGCCCCGCGCCGCCCCCCGGGAGCATTATGGGATAGGTCCTCCAGCACCGCCTGGCGGGGAGGGCGGGAGCGGAAGGGCACGTGACCCTCGGCCCCGCCCGGGAGCCAATGAGGAGGGGAGGCGGGGCCGGGGCCGGGGCGGGGCCTCGCGCCGCGGGCGGGGGCGCCCTCTGGTGGCGGCACGGCGCGGGCGAGGGCGCGGTGCGCGGCTGGTGACGTCATCTATCCGCGACACGGGGCGCCCGGAGTGCCAAACCTCTTTAAAAATGTATTTCATTAATATTAGTAACGGTAGCATTTAAATACAGTCAGGCAACAGGCGCACTGGACGAAGCCCTGTGACCACAGGAGTGACCCCGGGGCAGCGTGGGTCCCGCCCTGCAGGGAGGGGCAGCGGTGCCTGCGGGCGCCGCGGGGTCAGCGCTGGCTCGGGCTGGCCGCGGCCCTTTGCCGCCAGGCGCACTGAGCTCTAATCCTTGCACGTTCCCATAACCAGCGGTATTAAAAGCAGTCTGCCGTGGTGTCGTACGTCCTGGTTTTGGCAGACAGCAAAGCAGTTCGGTGCCGCAGCCGCTCTGTGCGCTGTGCTCTCATGACTCCCCCGCAGGCCGAGGGCCGCCGGGAGAGCCAAGCCGCAGCCGCAGCCGCAGCCGGGGCAACGCGCCCGCATGGCAGCAAGCGATGGGAAGGGACGCAGCTCCCGCAGGCGTGCTGGAGTGTCTCCTTGCGTCTAGAATGAGGTCACAGCCTGAATATAGTAAAATGTGTACCAGCATCAGTCTATCAAGACTTATAATACCGTATTAGTTGCCATGATTAATGAGAGAGTATTAATTTAGGATCAACTCAGAAGAACTTGAATTAAGTAAGAGCAGGCTGTGGGACAGTATGTAGAAGAGTCACAGGAAGGAAGGAAAAGACTGTTCATTGGAAGGCTGCAGGGAAATGTAATAAGAAGCAAGACTACTCCCATAGTTTGGAAGACGTAGGTTTAGGAATAGAGATTAAATGTTAAGGTAAGTCTGACTTTAAAGTGATTAAGGTTAACAAATTCCTCAGATTCTTCAATGGGATTATATAAGTAAATGAATAAGGTGTTAGGAAAATTGGCATTAAAGAGAGCTTTGTTATAAACGGTAGTGCTGTGTTTTGACTACGATGCGGTTTTGAATGACCCTAGAACTAGACCCTGAAGCAATTAGGAAAGGAGAACCATAGCAGCAAACCGGCACGGTGTGTTTGCCTAGGCAATCGTGGGTAAGGCTTTGTTGCAAGGAGTGCATCCTATACACGGCTACTGTGTGTTACTCTTTGTTACTGTTAAATCTTTTAATTAAAATGTTTACTAAGTCACTTGGGGCTCACAGATGCTCCGTGTTTCTGTCAGAAGTCGCAAAGATGTTGCTGTCTCCCACTTATGCTGCACAGATCGTGTTGCACAGAAGAGCCACGCAAACTGAAGAAAGGTGTCCGTGTGAGAGATGAGGGCAGAGAAACACTCATCACTTCTGATGTGCTGTCTGTACTTTCATTTAATCCTCTGATTGTCTGTCTCAGATCCATCCCAGCACTGGCCTTTATGTCTACTCACACAACTTCAAGATATGGAGTAACAGTCAAGTGGCTTTGGCCCTCTCTCAATCACTTTTGAGATGGAGTATTCTGTGCCATTCTACACCATGTGCCATTAACACAACATTGCAATGAAGGCACAGGTAAGTGACATCATCATTATTATTATTATTATTATTATTATTATTATTATTATTATTATTATTATTATTATTATTATTATTATTTCAATTTAATGAGCCAGAAATGGTATTTCTGGGGTCTTGAAGCTGCCAGTACTACATTCTCTCCCTAGAAGAGAGGAGCTGAAAAAACTTTAGCACAGTGGATTGTTCTTCCTACTGTGACACTGTTGGGACTCATCAGTTAAGCCACTGAAATATGCTATGCCCAAGGGACCGAAGAACTATTGATGATATCATACTTTTTCTGTCTGATTTCAGATGCTCATTTAAGTAATAAATGATTGATCTATCGGGGTCTTGGATTTTGAGGTTTTAAAGAGTGTAGATATATGCAAACAGCATAAAAAGGGTGGACTCTCAGAGTTTATTTAGAGCTCATTCACTCTCTCTGCCCCATGCAGGGTCAGTCATGTGTATGATGCTCCTTCACTCAGTCTATTCTTCAAGATCTCTGGTGGTGGACACTCCTTCCAAAGTCTCCTTCATCAAGCAGGCGATTTCTCTAGTTTAAAATTTATAGTTTTGAAAAGCTGTTTTGATTTGTATCTCTGATCCTTTCTACTTCATCAGAAAGCCATTTATTTATCCCTGTCCACCATAAGCACTGGTATCAGATTATCCCCTTTCTGTCTGAAACAGATTTGTATTTGCTTCTATAATTTTTCATTCTTTTTCAGTCTCTCTTTTAGGTTAAACAACATTGAAAGGTCTCCTAAAATCAAATATATGGTAAGTGCTTTGTCTGCCCTATCCAAGGGGCTTGATATTTTCATATAAAAGGAAATGGGAGTGCTTTGGCAGAAGTTGTTCTTGAAAAATTAGTGTTGGACCTTGTCCTCTTCTTGGAATAATTAAAAATTGTTAACTTGATGATTTTTTCAGAGAGTTTTTTTGGGACTCTGTCTCTCCCTCTTTCCAATTTTTGTTATTGTTTTGATTTGAAATTCAACTTTGTCTTGTGTGCAAATATTATGCAAAAAAACCCCAAAACCAATTAACTGAAAATAAACCAAGTGGATTAGCTCATTGTTCCAATAATGTGGTGTTCTGAAGTCTCTGTCTTTGGTACTGGCATTCTCATTTCTTTTTAGGGAATTTTTAATTTAGAAATTCTGCTATATCTACATCTATATCTCTAAGGAAGTAGGTTGTATGTTTTCTTTGTCAAGATACCGTGAATACTTGGCTGCATATAGATCATTATTTCAGTGATAGTGCTTTTCATTTCTTTCTTGCTTTAAAAATTGATTGAGGGACTGGTTTTTTATTTACATGCAGCATGTCTTTGCTTCAAGTTGTTTAGAGATACAGCGTGATAGTCTATAAATAAAAGTAAGTGGGATGAGTTAACACAGATTAGTGAGGAATTTCAGACTTTTTTTTTAGCCGAGGGGAATGTAAAAGTTTGGTCTAACACCTGAAAATATTTTTTGAGAGTATAGTCAGTCACAATATAGATAACTCTTCTGTTTCCTTTTTTCTTCTTCTTTTTCTTCTTTATTTTTTTTCCTTGTATTTGTTTTAATAAACCACACAATCACAGAATGTTCTGAGTTGGAAGAGACCCACAAGGATCATCAAAGTCCAACTCCTGGCCCTACATAGGAGAAAGTCAAGAATCACAAATGTTAGCAGCCATAGCCATGTTGGAAATAAAGTTATCAAGCCTCTAAGACTTTGCTTTGGATTTTTGTTTGGTTGGTTGGTTGATTGGGTTGTTGATTTTGGGGGTTTTTTTGGTCTTCTAATTTGTTCAAAGATGCTGGTCTATTGCTGCCTGTTCTACTATTCACATTTGATCCAGCCACATTTGCCATTCAGTAAAGTAGATACAATTGTCCCTGTTGGCCTAATCTTTGGCAAAACTGTTCAAAAGATGGACAGGATCAGATCAGCTAAAATTTGACAGCACACATTTCAGATTCACAGTACTTCATGTTCAGTATCCACATGTCAATTCCTAGGGGTTTCTGTGCGAATAAAATATGTTCCAACTCTGAAGCTGAAGATCTTGGACAAAACCCTAGAATATCAGACTTTCTCAGTTCTTTGTGGGTAGCAGCAGCCCTTTTGTATAGAATCAGAGGAATTTTGTAATGGTATTGGCTGGAATTTTTCTGTTGTTATGCCAGGTTGTTGGTCACCCTTTGACTGTGCTCCATGGAGATAGACTGGAATACATCCCACTGTAGAAATGAAAGATGCTATAAACAGCAATTGGATATGTGGAAGAATAAAAGATTTCCTGTGTTTAGGGCTCTGAGGAAACAGGATGTGAGATAATTAGCCATAATTTGTAATATGTAGGCATATTGTTTCCTTGGCAAGAAATGGGATAGGTGTTAGCCTGTCGTGGGGACGCCATTCTTTAATTATTCCTAGAGTTCCAAAGAGCATTTTGCATCATAGTACTGTATTGTGACCCACCACATTTATTCAAAGTCTTAAGACAAAAAATCCTCAGATCTTTTAACAATAGTACATAGTGTTACAGTACATACTAGAACATACATCACAATCTCTAACAAAAATCCAACTGTGAACTCCTTAGCAAAAATAGCCACTATTCTTTCCTTTTTCCAAATTATTTGTTCTAATTTGTGGGATGATGACCAATTTAGTTAATTGAATTTAAGCTGAACAATATTACATAATGTTTCTCTTCACCACCCTGAACAGACTTACTGGTTTTACTCAAACTTGGTGTAACAACAGGTTGGCATAAATATTGTTTAAAGTGTTGGGTGTAAGTACCGCCCTTCATCTTAGAAGAGCTGTAGGAGATAGCTAAATAAAAGCAGAGTTAAACTCAGATTAAAGGCACACATGGGCACGAACTCATTGGTTGAAAAGGTTTTGCTCTGGAACTGTGTATGACAGAGAGGAGGATGAGAGGGAGTGAAGTTAGCTGGTGTCATGGTTTAACCCCAGCCAGCAGCCAAGCCCCAAGCAGCTGCACCCGATAGATGGAGGAGCTGCTATTTATTGTGTTCCAGCACTCATGGACATCAACAAACTTAGAAAACCGTGTTCTTTCCCTATCTTTTTTTCTTATTTTTGTTTACCTCAAGGGATGAAAACATCTTATCTATCAAGAGTTTATGTAATCTGAACCATACTGGAATATAATACTTTAATCTAATAGCCTTGTTTCATGTGAATCAATATTTTTTTAGTCACAGGAATATCTACAAGATTTTTATTTTTTAAACAGATGCAAAATGTCCATTAGTTGATTTTTCTCACATGACAGATATGGACAGATTGATTTTTCTGGGATTCCTTATTTAGCCTTGAGAGATTAAGAACACTCCTTGGCCTTTGCTGGTTCTACTACAGAAAAGCTCTTTGTATTTCATTTAAAATGCTGAATCTTTAGCACAGATTTACTTTCTCTGAAGTATTGTAACTACTGTAGTTCAAAGGTGCTTTGAAATCTTCATCTTTCTTAGTTGTCCAGCATGTTGAATCCTGCAGCATGTTTGCCCTTCCTTGAGATTTTGAATACACCAGACTTCTCAAAGTTTCCTGCACTTGCCACTCCTCCTATTGAGGAAATTTATATCCATAACTTTGTGGTTCAGTAATGGCAGTAGCAGGATGAACAGTAGTCTCTGAAATCCAACCTACCACGCCATCAAGTTGTGGTGCAAGAGAAGTTAAAGAACATGATGCAGAACAGTGTCTCCAGAAAATGTCTGTCTTTTCATGCCAAGAGACATCACCTTCCCCTCCTGTCTGATCTGTCCCTCTCCCAAAGGTTTCCATTTCGGAAAGAAACAAAACAAAGAACTACACACAATACAAATAAATCCAAAACTGGTGGTCTTTACAATAAACTGCCATGCAGTTTGGAGCATTGTTTGTGCTCTCTGCTATGAGGTGGTAACCATCAGCAAAATGGAAAAGCAGATAACCAGAGATGGAAATATCCTCTTTGACTGCTCCACATGAGTCAGTCAAGCTTGTCATGAGTACCCAGAGAGGGCAGAATACAATCCATGTTCACATTTGGTAATGTTTTGGTGAGGCAGTGATGAGAAAAAATTATTTTACTTAATTGTTTTGATTTTGAGATAGTTAATTTCATCTTTTCAGTAAGTCTGAGTCAGCCAAGTTGATTCTCTGTGATAGCTGCATGGGTCTTCTTCACAGAAGGCAGAAAACAGAAATGTAATTCCGTATCTCGGAGGTGGAAAAGGGAATTGCTCTGAGGCAACAGCTCTGAGGGACTGGGAAACTTCTTGGAGGACTGTCAGGCTATTTCTTCTATTAACTAATTTTAGAGTTGTGTGTGTTTCTTTAAATGCATTCAGAAAATGTCACATCCTAAGCATAACAGGCAATAATCCAAGTGACTAAAATAAGAACAAAACTTGGCCATAACTTTTTCAAAAAATAATTTTAGGCTTCAGATTATTTGCTGTATAGCTCATATGAATTACTTCAGTTGCCAACACCACCACCATCAGCTTTTCCAAACAGTCGTTTTGTTTTGTATTACTATCAAATACTTTATCTTGACAGCATAATTAGTGATTTAGTGCACCCAAACTGGGCTCTGTTATTACAGTCCCTAGACAGTAATCCCAGCTGATCACCCTGTAGAGTCAGCTGAGAGGTTGCTAGCTAATGGTCCAATACAAACTAAGTGCTGTTCACCATCTAATAAACACATTTGTTAATAGCACATTTGCTAATAGGGGCACCACTAAAAAGAACATTCCTTAATCATGTATAATACCACTGGAGTATTTTTAGTGCATACTAAACAATCTTTTTACTCAAAAGAAGAACTAAGCATCCACTCTACTAAAAGTGCACCCCACTTAATACACTCTGAGAACAGTATGTTCAAAATCGTGTTGAAATTAATTATTTCTGACATTTACCCCAAAATAACACTTTAACAAGCCTCTGCTTGTCTGCAGCTGCTTAGGATGACATTATGGAAGAAGGCAGCTAGGTGGAGGAGTTGTTAATGTTATGGTGTTCACATTCTTGCAGCCACCATCAAGACTGGACTAGAAGAGATGCTAGCTTTATGCTCTGAGAAGAATTTTGTTGAATTTCTGAGATTACCCACAGGTTATAAAATTAAGGAGAAATAGAATTATTTCTTAAATCCATCATCCCATGCTCTGGGGTTTTTCTAGGCTGTTTTGATTTATTTTTTTCTGTGATTATATTAAAAAATATTCTTGTCACTTAAGCCAATATTTTTACAGTGAAGCTTTTTCCACTTGAAATTTGCTTGTCCTTTGCACTTAAAATGCTGAAAGAAAAATTTAGCCAAAACTCTAAGCACTTGCACACCTGTATATACTAAGTAAAAATAGGGAAGTATGCTTCTCAATAGTAATTCTGTGACTTGAGCACCTTCTGATACCCCCTCTGCTGCAGTCTTCGGCACCAGAGCTGTGTGGCACACTGCATACTGTGGATCCCTGTCCCTGCTGTTCTCAGGCTCATGGGACACAGAGGTAGAAGACAAGTTTTGGAGTAGAGTCTGAAAGGAAAAGCCATAATCTCTTCAATAGACTCAGTGGATAAAAAGAAGGTTGTAATTATCATGTAATGTCAGAACTCAGAAGGGATCTGAGCCATCAAACCCAATTACCAGCTATTGACGGAAAGAACATCCTAATAATATTCTTCCCTCCACACCTTGCTGTACCATAAACCTGTTTAGGTGGAGTGACTGCAGGTAAATGTTCTCATTGCCCACAGCTCCTTAGTGAGATGTTGTCATTCGTGGTCAGTGTCTTCTTTTAACATTAGAAATATCCTTACACAGGATGGTTAGTGTCCGTTTGTTTATCAGACAGATTCACAAAATCACAGAGTTCTTGTGATTTGGAAGGACCTCTAAAAGTTGTCTGGTCCTACCTCACCTTGCTCAAGAACTGAAGCTGTTAAATCCAGTTGCCCAGGACAGTGTCTAGATGGCTTTTGAATATTTCAGAGACAGAGATAACAGTCTCCATGGGCAGTCTGTGCCCTGATATTTGGAGAGAACCAGCTGTGTTTCAGGTTATGCCTGTTGTAATGGATTCTGTCTCAGAGCACCTTTGAAAAGAGTCTGGCTCCATCCTCTTTACACCTTCCCTGCAGGTGTTTGTACACACTGATGAGATTCCCCTGGAGCTTCCTCTTCTCCAGGATGGACAGTCCTAGATCCCTTGGCCTTGCCTCCTATGTGAGGTACTCCTTTCCCTTCCTCATCTCTATGGTCCTTAGTTGCTTTTCAGTATGAGTATATATTTTTATATATATATATATAAGCTATCAAAGAGAATAGTTCTATAGTTCTGTAAATTTCAAAATTTCCAAAAGAGCTAAGTAGATCCTATTAATGCCATCTTCCAGGTTAGTGAAAAGGAAGCTTTATAAAGTGTGAATAAAATAGCCACATTTCTGCTGAGGGAGCACATTATGTATTTTGTAGCTATTAGTAATACTGAACTCTTAAGGGGAGTCAGTAATCACCTGCTCAATTCAGCATTAAAATTGTGGGTGAGTTTATACCTGATCTGTGGCAAACTTTGTCTTTTCAAGTGGGTACAATGTCCACTAATATTCTAAGCACATAGTATAAGAGTATTTATTTTTGCCTGCCAACTTCTTTCCAGCTGCTTTAAAGTCTATAAAACAAGTGGTAAACAGACTTCAAATAAAATTTTTTACCTTTTTAACAGGTCCAGCACTGAGATTGCACCTCTCCAGCAGAGTTTAGCCAACTCCTCCAGAATGCTGGATATGTTGAATGTTTTCTAGACCTGCAAACTCTGTGTTTCTTTCATGCCATTTTCCCTATCACTGCATCAAAATATTAGGTCATGTGGAAGGTTGATGTTGTGGTAGCCTGGAGAGGAGAGCTCTGCTGCCAATGAAAATAATTATTCTGCTTCCCCCACTTTCCAAAATATTTCCAAAATAGGTAGAGAACCATTCTAAGGCTGAAATGAAATTACCAAATGGCAGCTGCTGGCTTCTGGATGCTTCTTTTTTTTCTTTTTGTGGTGGCAGTGATGGACAGCCTTCTTGTGCCACTGCTCAAAGCCATGCAGCAGGCTCTCTAGAGAGGCTGTTCATGAGGTGGCCCTGGAGCAAGCTGGATCCCTGGACTTGCATGTAGCAAGAGGAAAACTCCTGCGAGCCAGCTTGTACATACTCCCCCTCCCTTTCTTCCCTCCAGCTCCTGGGAACACTTTCTGTGGCAGTAGTTTGCGGGCATTTCTGTGCTAATTTTTGTAAAGCAGATTTCTAAGTTTTAGACAGAAAATGTGGACTTTCATTTGATTCTGAACTAATAATTCTTGAAAATTTTAAATAGAAACAAAAACTGCATATGCTAGTTACAATTGTCCATATTTTCTCAAACTACACTTTAACTGTAGAACTGTGGAAAACTGTTTAACTGCGGAAAACAATGCAAAGTCCTTTTGAAATAGGACCTCTTCCCCAACTGAGCATCAGGATGAGAGTCGGAAAAGCCCATCAGAGAGCCTTCCTGGGGCAGCTCCTCTGAAGCAGGCAGCAAGCAGCTGCTGCACGCCAGCAGCCGCAGAAGATGCCTGCTAGCACAACCAGCCGCGTGGTGGAGCTAGGCTTGAGGAGATGGAGGTCAAAGCATCCCAGGAGATGCTCCGTCTGCCTTGGGAAGAGAGTGCTGTCTCCCAGAGCGCTGGCAGGTTTCCTGCTTGTTGTCTTCCAGACATAAATGATCAGTAGGCTTTCAAAGAGAGAGCAAACACACGGAGAAAAAATAGTTATCAATAGGGAAGAGGCTTAGCAAGCTCTCCAGCAAAGCTGAATAGTGAGATTGAGTGCCAGCGAGCACATTACACCTAACTGCTGCAATGGAAACATAAGATTAGGGGAAAAGTTTAATTTTCTAGATATTGAATATCATGGCTAATTTCCACCAAGAAACTGTATTTCATCAGGATCTAAAACATAGCCTGTGACTTGGAATAAGGCTGCAGTTTATTTGGACATGGCTGGCTGTGATCGAGAGGTTGAACTGAGAGGTAGCATCCAAAAAAACGTAATAAGAATAAATAAATAAAGAGGATTACTGCAGCAACTTCTTTCAGACAACTTTTCTGTTCACTGCAATGAAATTAGTTCAAAATTAATTGTCATATTAAGTATCAGTTAACCACACCATTTGAAGGAGAGATGGAGTTTCTCTCTCCTGATGGACTTTCCCAGCAGCCAGGCAGAAGCTGTAGGTGGCACCATGGCACCTCTGCGGAAGGGCAGTCTGGTGCTGGGCAGTTCTGACTCATAACTGAGCTGCTGAACGGAAACCACAGACTCGGTGGAGACGCCACTTTTATGTCACGTTGCAATCTCCCTCCCTCCAGCAGCCCTCTGGCCCCTATGCATTACCCATCCCTGGCTTTCCCCACCGGATAACCACTTATTCACCCTCTTCCTTCCACCCATCACAAGCACTCCATTGTACAGCACTGATACCACCGAGTTTTGCTGGAGTTTTATTCTGGTTAGCTTTTTTTAGAGAGGGCTAAAATCTGTGATTGAGCACAATGAGTCGCTTAAGGAAAGGGATAGCCAAAGATATTATTAGTTCCTATTAAGTGGCAATGCCAAAACTTCACAGGATCAGGTTTTATATGACCGGATATATTTAGCAATTTAGCAGTACTGTAAGTGAGGATATGCATCATTTCCTGGGATTGTCCAGCCTTTGATGGAACTCTTGGAATGCAATGAATAATATTATTACAATACTGTACTTTCTTAAACATAGTGAGCATAATCAAAGCTCCACCCACAGAGGTCAGATCCATCTGACTCACTATTGTTAAGAGTTAAGAGACTTCAATTTATTTTAACAATGGTTTGTTTAGAATATGAAGTCAATGGATTTCTTGCCTTTGTGGAAGGTGTCATTTTATTATGTCAGGGGCAATGTGGAGTTCTGGAGTAAAGCTATAAATAGAATAGAACTATTAGATCTGGGTGTCACTTAACAAAAGTTAAATCTGCTTTGATTAAATCAGTGAAATTATTATTTGCATTATTTGCAGTGTATTATCTGGTCTGGTGTATTTAGGGTCTATACCTTTAAAGGAAGAATTGCTAAACCAATAACAGTGTAGACTGTATGAAACAATAACACTTTAAAAAATCAGGTTTCTTAGGTATTTTGCTAACTTCTTTCCTCACAGTCAACTAAAAAAAATATATTTCTCATTTTTATGTCAATTTTACCATCTGGAACTTTTGCAGAAGAACAGAATGGATACACTGTATTTGTATTAAGCATTGCATTGGGACTTTTAAGGGGATCCTATCAGGAGAAAAAGAGTTTAAACTATTATTATCAATAACAGTAAAATAATTATTAATGAAAACCATTAACAAAAAGCAATCTCTATTTTTTAGCTGATTAGTGGGTCCAAATTATGGATTTGATAGCTGTCTGTTTCACGGGTTTGCTGACATGGCCACTTAGATCCAGACCTTCAGAGGCATTCAGTTTGGAAATCCAGGGCAAGCCTGGTTCTTGTGCTCATTATTAGGAACCTAAAGAACTTTATGGAGTCAGAGGTCCTGCTAATGGAAACACATTAATGTGTACCTTACGCTGTTACTGTGAACAGTCTGGCTGTCAAACTTAGAAAGAAAAACAGTGAAAATCAAAACTTATTTTTTGCTCTTAAAATAAGGAAGGAGGGCTAAAAGGTTCCATACAGCAATATGGAAGACAATAGCAGGTGAGAGGCTTTCCACTTAGCAGCTCATGCTGCTGCAGGTGCTTTTGTAAAGTGACCTAACCAAGGCGCAGCGGTGGACAGGACAGTCAGCAGCTGCAGCGGGGACAGGTGGGCAGCCCTCCTCACCCTCTCAGTGAAAGAACCACAAAGTGGCAAAAAAGCAGCAATTCCAGGCAAAGCATCTTCTAGCTTTCTTAAGGCAAAGGGCTGAAGCACCACAGAGGCTGATGTCTCTGAAGGAGATATTGTGTAACCCTGCAAACCCAGTCTGCTCCGCTGCCCACCACATGCCATCCCCTCATTTCCCCTGGGGAAGCTTAGGGCTGGCAATTCTTGTCCCCATGCTCACCATGTTCTTTGTGGGCAAACCATCGCCTCACTCCTGTCCATATTTACTGATAACTGAATGAGGAGCAGATTTAATCAGATTCAATGACACTTTTCTGTTGTACTTGCACGAGAGAAACACATCAGCACATATTACTGCATGTAGTGTTGGTGAATATGCTGGATAACCAAGGCAGAAGATGCTGGCAGCATCTGGCTGTATGAACAGCCAAGATGCAAAGGAGTAGAAGGGACAGTGCTCAAAGCCACTTCTGAAATCATTGTACAGATCTCTGCTATTTTTCTCCTCAAGCTGAAGGCGAGAGGAGTGTTGTGTTCAACACAACACTGGAATGAGTCTAGATTTCATTCATGATTGATTTTGCTGTCTTGCTTATATAACCCACCTAATCCTGCCTCCTAGCTTGGTAAATCATAGCTTGCAGTGCTCTTCTTAGGCACCAACCCAGAGGATCATGATGAAAGGAAAATCTCATTACCCATCAGCAGTGCAGGACATAGAAAATGGAACGTAAAGAGAATTATAATGTTGCCACCTCAGTGGAATCAGTTTTCTATTCATTTTTATTCAGTATTAATTCATAGACACACAAATGCACTGTGCCAGAGGGTGGTGGTAAATGAGGTAGGAATTGGAGTACAGGATTTTCCATTTTAGTGGAGCCAGATCTCAGGCTGAAAGTGTGGGATTAGTGGGTCAGGGGCCATGCTTATTCCAGTGTCCCCAGTTAAGCCCTCAAGTAAGTAGGCAGGATTTACAAAGAGATATTGAACCTTCCAGAATAGCACTCTTACTCACATATCTTGGCCAATAATATCAATGTAAGGCACTTAAAATATGTTCTTATTTATTGATCTAAGCAGCAGATGAACTCTGCTGGCAACTTATTCCCAGTGGGAAGATAGAGTATTTGGAACATCTGACCTTATACACCCTCCCTTGGTACTGGGGAGGTGCAGGTTTGTCTTTCATTCTTTTGTGCCAAAACAAGGATGGTGCTGAAAATACATGGGGCAGGAGGGCAGGGGCAGGCAAGGCTGGCCCCTAATTCCCTCACCTCAAGTTATATGGGTAACTTTGGTCTTGTTACTTTAGACAAGTTTCTTGTTTCTTCAGTTGGGCTTTTTTCTTGGAGCAATTTGCTCTTTGTTGGGATTGAAGTAGGATTTGGCCAAACAGACCCACAGGGAGGAAGGGGAAGGGTGAACAGAAGAAGCAGTAGGGTCACAGTCATTCACAGGAACTTTTAATCCTCAGACTGTCTGAGGAAGTGGTGCTAGCTAAATATTGGCTGTCCTCCAACAATCTTCACCTGGAAAACTGCCCTCCTGGGGGAGAGCTGAACTAGGTGTTCAAAACAGCTCCTGCAGGCCTCAAAGATGGAGTAAAGTCAGGTCTCCAGGGGACACAGCACCATCTTTCCTAGGCCCTCCTTCACTCAGAGCTGAATCCAGCCCTTGACAAAGCAGGGACATGGGATCATTGCTCCAGCCTGCAAATGACAGACGGAAGCAATACTGTCACAGTGACCCCATCTCTCTTCAACCAATTCCAATTAGGAACCTTGTGCTTTGCAGCAGTAGCAGAAAAAATGCAATCAGGAAGGCCATGTGAAATCAATTTTTCTTTAATTATTCATTGCATATTTCTATGCTGTATTGAGAAAATAATTCCAAATCCTATAGTACCCAGCTACTTTCAGTTGTTTTCCTGAAGGCAAGCATGTGACTGGTTTCAATTGCTACTGTAAATATACAATTATTTATAAACTACCTCAGAGGAGCCATATGGTCCCCTTTTGAATAAAAATGCACAGACGGAGCTGAAAAAAAATCAGTGAAAGAGAGGCATAGTAAATTGATATGTAGCAAACCATCTGCTTCCATGTGCAAGTGATGTTATTACAAACTGCAGGAGGCATTTAAGACAACTGTAGAGAGCCAACACCTTCTTGATGTTTGCAGATCTGCTGGTCTTCTACCTAGTATCAATTTAGTGTTGTCATTTGCTCCAGCAATATACCAGGAAAGCCATATTGGCTACCTGCTACATGCCTGGGACTAACAACCCTCTGTGGTTTCTCTTGCATATGCCTACCCAGTGAACCTCAATTTGATTTAAGTTGCTTTGATTTTTGCTGGATCTATGAAACATACTTAGTATCACTAATTGACTGTGCTTAAATTAAAAAGTTTTGAAAAAGGTTATTTCTGTAAAACAGTATGAAAACTGATGTAGAACTCATTTATTAGAATGTTTTCCACACAGGACTATGACTTTGCTTGGATGATGTCAGAGTAATGTTTGTGTTAGTTCTCAGTTATTAGAAAGGAGCTGTCAAAGCTGCAGTGATCTGGTTTATGTTATTGCTATCATGCTGTTGGGATACCATAAGTACAGGTGCCAAATGGGAGCACTGTTGATGTCACTTGGGTTACAGTGCAGAAATGTGAACCCTTAAATGGGTTGCTGGCTGCACAGAGAGAAGGTGGCTCAGGACCAGCAAAAGAGCAGCAGCTGGTTGTGGGTGTGAGCACGGTGCCCATGCTTTGCTCCCTTCAGTGCTACAGGAGCTAGGCTGCTGGCATTCCCTCAAAAGCACAAGGGCAGTGACTGAAAGCTACTTGTTATGGCAAGAAAAGAATGTCAGGCAGGACAGCAGTCCTAGCGCCGACCCCATGAGTTTGGGAACAGTTCAGTGAGCCTGTATGGCACATGCAGGGAGTTACTTTTGCTCTCCCATGGTCTGTGAACTCATCTAGGGGCCAAGAAGCTGTCTCTGCCCTTCCTGGCCAGCCTCTGAGAGCAGGCAGGCAGAGAGTGAGGATCACCTCTGTGCATGAGGAAAGGAAGTCTCAGGTCTGAACTGGCCCCATGAAAATCCGACTGTGGCCACCCTGCCTGGGTAAGGGGGAGAGGGGAGGCACATGAAAATACTTTGGATCTTTATAAAAACTCAAGAAAAATATAATTTTCTTTAAAAAGGCAAACAGAATGAACATTTAAATAATATAAACAATGTGCATTTTCTGAACTATTATAGTTATCCTAATAATGTAACAATATTATGAATAATATAAGGATCAATATTACTAAAATTCATTAAAATGGCTTGTGTTTTGACATGGGAATTTCAGCTATGGGGCAGAGACGGAGTCAGACAGAAAAAGAAGCATTAAGAAGGGAATTATAAATAAACTGATTTGCCTTATTCTCTTCCCCACTCCTCCTCAAGGCTGTCAAACAGAGGACCACACTCAAAAAAGCCTTCGAGTCAACATCTATTTCCTTGCCTGCCCAGCTCTGAGGAGATGCTGAGTCACTTGGGGGCACTTTCTTCCTTTACAGTGTGTTTTGTGCCTTTTTTCAGAGTACATTGAACAGAGACTTCACCATCTTGACTGTGTATTGGGGGGCATTTGGAGACTGTCAGGAGAACCAGCAGCATAAAATGCTGAGATGAGAGAGCAGCACATTACTAAAAATGAAAGCATGGTTCACCTAGAGACCTATATTTCCACACAAAGCTTTCTGACCATCTGTCAGTCTTTCCTTTCAACCAGTAGTAAAGTTATGTATGTGCAAGCTTTTCTTCTTACTCTCCTTGTAGGTTTCCCAGGTGAGGTGCAGCTTGCTGGAGCACCTCTTTACAGAGTTTACCAAACTTCTTTGGCTGTAAATCAGTGGACAGAAATGATGGTCCTTCTAAAAGTGCAATCTTCTGACTTGAAACAGGAAAAGCAGTAGGCATACAGTGTCTTGCAGAGAAATTAAGGCTGTCACAAGCAGCATCAACTGGGCTGCTAAATGACATGCATATATTAGTGCAGTGGTATGGCTATTTTTTTTCAGCTGTTGAATCAAAACATGTGACTGTCTTATCCCAGTCCTAATGGTTTGAAAAGTGATTCCCAGTGAGGCTTGTGTTTGCCCTTCACTAACTTGGCTGGGTGAGATGGATTTGTTTCATGGGTCATCAGAAGCTTGGACATGGGAGTAACACTTCGGTTTGTGTGTTCAAATGTAAAACAATGGTGGAGGAAATACTTTTGATGACCCAGTTTTCCTGAAGCTGAGAACAGACAGATATATTTTCTACAGCATGCAGTATTGTGGTGAAATGCTGAACTGCTGGTGTCTGCGCTGATTTGCCTCCTGACTTGGATAAGAATGACAAATTTGTGTTAGGGATTGTCTTCAAGTGTAGCCAATGACAAATCCTACAGGCAGTAATGGTTTTGCTCTGCTGACTGTGGAGATGAAGAAAAACAGCAGCAATAGCTAAGAACAGACATAAATATGAGTGTGTATACGAAATAATGTTTGCCACAAGAACAGAGAGGACTTTGGTGCCTAGTTGTGCAGTTCTCAGCAGTCATCACTAGCCATGTTGGCACCTCCTCACAGCTTGGCCCTTGTGCATTAGACAGCGTTTCACCGAGCTCTATCACCATGACTGCACTTGCCTTTAAGTTTTTTTATTCTCAGTGGAGATTTGAAGTAATATTGTCCTAAGAGACATGGAGCTTATACAACTCCAGTGAATTTTTATTCCTAAAGATATTTTCCTTAGTAGTGCTGCCTGTTTTCCTGGGTTTTTGTTGACCCTCTGAATCATTTACAGAGTCAGTTTAGATACTTCTCCATTTCTTACCAAGGTTGAAACAAATACAATGTAAATACTTTATCAGCACTAAAAGATACAAAGGCTTGAAGCTTATCTAGCATTTCTCTTATCCCCTCCAACTTCTCAAAGCAACTAATATACACTTAGTAGAAATGCATTAAGGCAGTTCTTCAGAAGCCTAAGACATTTTACCAGATTATATAAATCTAAGGCTAATTCCACAGATCAAAGTAGACTTCAACCACTTCACAGCAGAGTGTGAACCTTGGAAAGTCTGTGGAAATTGTGCCTGGAAATAGCTCTGTGTATCTAATTGCTAAATTAGTCTGGTGCCTACCATTTAGTAGTGCTTGCTAGCTCTGTTTGTGAAATAAGCTCTGTACCAACTCAAGATGTTTGTGGCTAGATTTCTTTGCTCATAAAACCTGGCACTTGAAATTCTTGTGAGACATTAATTAATTCTTAAAAAAATGCAGAGCATTTGTATATGGGTGCTATAAAGCTAATCTGGTCCCTTGTAACTATAGTGCAAGCTTTCTGTCTTGGACTCACCCAGATCTTCCTGGAAGGCCTCTGAGATTGAAAATTTGCTGATGTGATCCATAGCAAGGACACATGAATTCTCTTTTGTGGCTTTGAGCCATAGAACATCCCAAAGTTGGTACTTCCCCAGCAAGGCAGCAGGAATGTTACCATCTGTGTGTTGGGACAATGCTGCCTTTGCTGGACGTCCACTGACACAGCACCTGTAAAGGTGTGGGGTGAAAAAACTGCGTGGGTAAATACCTCTTGAGGGTAAATGCCCTCTTCCTGCCTGCCCCATTATGAAAAGTACCTCTCAGAGCTGCTTTGATGAATCCTGCTCTTTGTGGGTGTTCTTTTCCTGTCTGAACTGTGCTAACCACGTTATTTTCTCAAGGGTAAGTGGGTAGGTAAAGAGAGTGTTGCAAGACTTCTTTTTCAGCTATTAGTTTTGACCTATTTTGTTTATTGGCATCTGGACTGTTCGTCCAGATGTGAGTAAAATAAAAAATACCCCCAAAAAGATGCTTTCCAATTTTAGACAACTGTTTTGAGCCCTCAGAGTGGTATTCAGTTGCCTGAGAGGAAGTATTGCTTATTTTTGCAGTGAACAGAACTAGTGGTCTCTTGTGCTTGATGGAGGGTTATAATTTAAATATAGAAATGTTCTTGCGTGAATGAACTGATTTATTACTGTGCTCTCTTTTAGGATAGTGAAATTGTCCCTGGAGAGGCTAAGGTGCTGGTGATGTGCTTGCCTGATGTGCTGAGGTGGAGCCTCACTTGCTCAGTGTTTCAGCTCCTTGTGTGGCGTTTGCAGACTGCATGGGGTACATCTTCTGCTCTGGTACATCTACTTATCATGGTGTATCTAAACTCATACTCTGGTCATCCACAGGGACAAGATTTCTTCTCCCAGTTGTCCAGAGCATGAGTCCTACCAAGGGCTGAATTTGCCCTGCTGTAATTTGTAGCAGGCAGGGACATACCAGAACATTACATGAAGGAAGGTAATTAGGTGGCACGCATTTATCTGAGCACATTTTCCACTCCTTAGAGAGTACTCTACATCTTGGTGGGCACTGGCTGCTTTGTACAAAAGATTTCAGGCCATTCTTTATGCTTTGGCCTGGAGCAGGGTGAGAATATCATCCCCTCTCTGGGTGAGACTGGTCTGAATAGTACAGTCAGTAATCACACGTTACTTCAGGACATCAGCATCCCGTGTGAGGATGACACGTCTGCTTTTGTAGTGATGATGGATGTGTTTTGAAGCCATCAACACAGCTAGGACTCATTAATTTTGTCTTTTTTTGTCAACTGAGTTTAATTGTTCCACAACCAGAACTTTTTTGAGACAACAATTTTTGCATCTCCTAGTACCCGCATTAATAGGGTTTATTCCACTAACTACAGGGACTGTGGATTCTAGTTAAAATAATCTGCCTGTGGAAATAGAGAAGTTGACCCTGCTTGTTCTGCACAGAAAGATGCCAATTAGTTCTCTACGCAAGTAAAATTTCAACAAAGACTTGAATGTTCCTGTGCCTGTTGCTTTACAAGATTGTTTATCAGTTTACATGGAGGCCACGCTGCCTTTTCAGAGTGCTGCTGGAGGGCTGCCAGCAATAGTAACAGAAACTGTGCTCATTGTTTAAGTGCCACTGGATGCAGGAATGGCAGACTGATGCCTGCTTTCCTTTCATTTTGTGATGATCTAATTGCAAGAGATATATAATTCCTTGTTATGTCAGGGAAGTTGTTTCTCCAGCATCTGGTACTTGTCTGATTATCTACAAACAGTATCTGAAAATTAATAGGAAATTCAGCTATTATGTAAGAAGTGCTACAGGGAACTGCTGCCTGCACTAAGCTCGAGAAGACTTCAGAGACTGCAAGAACTGGCTTTGTCAGTGAACATATAATTTTCTTTTCATTTTTTTTTAACATCCTAGTAAATTATAGGCTTTGGTTATGGTTTGTAGAAATGTATTCTACAAATGTAGCATCTGTATGCTGCTGTTTTTACTGCAGCCATTGTACAGGTCATTAATCTGATCCCACATTGTAAAAATTTCTCCACCCTCTTCACGAGTTTCTGTGTTATCATAACACTTTCCAGTACCTTGATGCCTAACTCTGCTACGTTCCCTTATAATTACCTGGGGTAGAACAACATTTTTTTTATTCTCAATGCACTTGGCTCCTGCAGTGATGCTGCTGAGCACCACACTCACCCCATCTCTGTGCCAGACTGCACATCCAGCTCTGGCAGGCTGGAGCCTGTAGCTGGGGAGACATCTGGGCAACAGACCCTCCTCTCTCATCCTCATCAGCTGCTTACCTGGATGAGCCCATGACATGAGCCTGAAGAGGAAAAATGGCAGCTGCAGATGCTCCCACATCTGATAGCTGGTTTTCACTAACACCTCTGTTCAAGGGCTGTTGTCATCCAGTGCTGTGCAAGGGGAATGGTCAAGCAAACCCCTCCTATGCAAGGTGAGGGGAGCTGGCAGGTTTGCCTGGGCTGTGGGGAAGGTCTATAGCAGGCAGTAACAAGCTATTGCAAAGCCTAAAGTGAGCACTGCTGGGAAAACAGTGGGGTTTGGAAAGAATAATTTCTGGGAACTTAGATGAGCATGGGTCCCAAGAAGTGTCCAGGAAGGAAGACCACATGGGAGCATATCATAGGCATGGTCAATACTTGGTACATTTAAAGACTTTAGTCTGAAGTGATGATCTCCACCAAAAACTAGATAAATTTCACCAGCTTTTAATAACTGGCAAGAGGACAGTGCTTAAGGTTTGCTGCCAAACGGGCAGACATTCTCCCAAGGGTACATGTGTCCTAGGTAACCCAAAATGCTAATGTATTCCATATCCAGCTGTGCCCAAAAAATCATTACTGCCTGTTTATGGCCCAGCAGCACAGCCAGAAGCACAAGAGTGGGACAGTCAGGAGGTGCCAATCCCATTAAAAGGTTCGGGTCTGACACCGTTTTCCCTTTGTCTTGCTACATGCAGCTGGCAGTGGGGGCTGGTGTCTTTGACATCTGCCAGTTTGGGTGTCTCTTTGTTCCTGTGGAGTTTGTGAGATTCAGCAATTTTGTATTTAGTGATTATTCACTGCTATTTTTGCCTGATGCTGTTTCACTTGTTAGTAAACATTTTTTCCACATATACTGGTATTAGTTCTTTATTGGTGGAAAGGGATTGGTTGGAACTAAGGGGAGGTAACTCATTTTAGAAGATCCACATCTTTAAATTGTCTCAAACCAAGAAAATGTGGCTGGCATGAGGAAGGGGATCTGGTTACCTCTGGGGAAAGGACCTGACATTTTAAGCCAGGTAACATTTTTAAGGAGGGGATGTGGTTCTTATCTCCAGGGTACATTCTAACTCGTGTTGATGATACACTTGCCTCTATTTTTCCAGGACAGCAGCTTCAGTGGGCCCACAGCTCAGGGAACTCCCAATGTGGCTTTATCTGCAGATTGACCCTCAGGAAGGCTGGCCTGTGCCACCCCAGCCACCACAGTTTACTTTCCCAGCCATATTGTCTAAGCCTTGGCTGACCAGCTCCATTTTCTAAGAATACCAATAACCTCACATTTTTCAGGCAGCAAGCTGTGACAAGGTTGAGCCAGACTAAGCCAGCAGCACCGTCCCTTGCCAGTACCATGATATTTAGTAACACTGACAGCTTAAAGAATCTCCATTTTCCATAACTGCAAACTGAAAGAGAAATGCATGGCACTTCGTATTTGTGAAACACAGGTGCTGGGTTGCTTGAAAACTTCTGTCTAACCACACTGGGATCTGTGTTAGGAAGTCAGTATTTCAGCCAGAGATCCTTAACACAAATGACTGCAAAAATAAAGGGTACTGCCCTCCTGCATGGGGCTGAGAACAAGGAAGGAAGCTTCCTCACAGGAAACAAAGCCCATGTTCAGTTTGTGGTTAGAAAGTCTTAGAAATGGATGTATCACTTGTTCCTGTTCCTATCTCCACTTTCTCCAGACTTCCTAAAGTTGGCATGAGTTCTTACTCCCAGCTATTAGTGTAATAATAAGACATCTTAACAGTGGCTTGAATTTGGGCTTCAGCTTGAAGACCAAATGCAATTTCACATGAATTTAAGTCAAACTAAAACCCCAGATGAACCATATGGAGGGAGTGTCTTCCTTCAGATAAAAGCATTGCTTGCCCTAGGAAAGAGTAATTATTCCTTTTTTTTTTTTTTTTTTCCCTTCCTGGTCAAATATAGTCTAAGAGATCTGTCTGACTTTGGGGATACAAGCCAAAAGTGGCTGGAAAGGAGATTGGTCTTTTTAACTTTGGCTGTGTGGTTTTAGGTAAACTTGAGGTGAAGCTGTCAGACTGCACTGCAGAAGACAAGATATTTGTGGTAGTCTGCAAGCAAAGAAAAAAAGAAAAAGAACTATAGTTTCTCTTTTTTTCTTTGGTCCATAAATTATATTCCTATGTCTTAAGATATGGCTATGAGAGGATTAAGTTTGGCTGGGTAGAGAAGTGTGTGCAAATGTATGCCAAACAGAAGAGACTATTACTAGACAAGTGCAGT
Organism: Luscinia megarhynchos; assembly: GCA_034336665.1. NCBI lineage: Eukaryota > Metazoa > Chordata > Aves > Passeriformes > Muscicapidae > Luscinia > Luscinia megarhynchos. The sequence goes on from CM067564.1 coordinate 70,906,428, forward strand.
GCAGAAGCTTGTACCTTTGTGCTCCCAGGTTTATGGCCTTAAGATACACTCCGGGCTTGGGGACCAGACATTGGCTTCCAAAGACCCTCTGACACACAAATCATCCCATCTCTTCTCCTGCAGAGAAGCCTGGGGAGCTGTACTCATCCCATGCAGTCAAGTAAGCTCTTCAGTTGTTTGGACTCTAGCCAAGAAGCATTTTTGTAGGTGGTCACTATAATCTGAACATTAATAAAATTAGAGGTCAAAGGCAAAAAGTCAGCACTTTCCAGACCCTTTAAGCTTTGACAGAGGTACCTTGGAAGCAGCTGCCTAAGACATTACTGTCTTTGGGTATCCTCCTCAGACGTTTGCTAATGGCTTCTGCTTCCATGGCTGAGAAAAGTCTGGCAGGAGTTTAGTCATTGCAGGCACCAGTTTGACATCTCCAACCCGACTTAACAGCAGCCCTTCAAGTCAAATTGCCTGATTTGACCTTGAAACAGACTGGCAAGCACTCAGTCTTCAAGGAGCAGGCAGAAACTCAAGTACTGGCCTTGAGGAATGCTGTCATCTTCAGCAACTGCAGGCTTCGGTAACCATCTGCCCCACCTTCAGGCCCCTGTAAAACTGTATCACAAACTATCACAAACTTCACCCTAATGTTCCACAGCTGTTTGTTGATGCTTTGCTCTATATACTGCACCAGATCTAATACAGTTGGCTTTGCAAGAGCTGCATGCCCTAAACTCAGTGAAAATACCTGGATAAGGAGCAAGAGAGCATTTGCTATTCAAGCCATTAAAATGATGCATCGTCATCCCTTTGGAAGAATGAGTATGGCCCCAACATTAATTTAGATCACAATTTTAATGTTTAAAAACTAAGAGGTAACAGAGAGATCATAGAACTTGATACATTTTATTTACACATAGAAACTGAAAAACTGTGTTGTTTATTTAGACATGAGCAGCACAAAGTTAACAGGTGATGTTAACAGGAGTAAATGTTACCGATGACTCACTTCAACAATCTATTAGAGATGAGCTTGTATCAAGGATACATCATTCAAACAACATTGTTTATACTGGATCTGTGTGAGCCTTAGCATATGTTGGGACACTAAAAACAGGTTTCTATAAACAATGTAAAGTTCAAGTCTAGTGGAAAAATACCTTTACAGTTTATATTTTGTTGGCTATAACATTGAAAACAAAACATACATTGATATTAATTTGAAAAGCTCTGTAGAACTGACTGTATATAGTTTTTTTCCCCTCAAATTTGTGCTCATGATAAAAGCAAATGTTATTTCAAGTTTCATTTTCATCCAAGCCCATAAAGTAAACATGGAAAAAAACCCCACTATTATTTTTAGATGCATTTCTTAACGTCCATTTTTCAGCAGCCCTGAAAAAACATTTCCATGCTTTACTAGTGAGAAAGTCTATGCAAGACCTCTGATGGATGCACTCTCAGAACATACCCAGCCCTCCCCTCCCTCACCCCACCCCTGGACACACAGCTATCCACACCACCTCTGCCTGCTCACAGGGTGGGAGATGCAAGCAGTCCCTGGCCAGGGAAGCTCTTGGCAGCCTCAGGTGCCAGTTTTGGCTGCATGACAGCAGCAGGTTCTGAGGCAGAGCAGCCACAGAACTCTGCAGGAAGGGAGGGGGCTGGAAATGATACCAATTACTCTGGTTGCTGCTGACCCCTGGCTTGTCATACTTTTTCTTCCTGAACTACTGGCATTTCTGATGGCTGAAAATGGAAATGCAGAAGCTCTGCCCTGACTTCTGTTTGTACTAGTTGGGTAAACACATGCCTGGATACAACATGGCATAATGCTAGGTCAAATTGCTGGCTGCAGTTTGCCATGGTTTCTTCTATAAAGCCTTTTCAGCACTTTACTACCAACTGACCTCAGTTGAGGAGGTAAGCAGTACCTGGGTACCAAAGAGGCCCTTTAACAAGGGAGGTATTTTACCCAACAGGAAGACTGGCAAACTTGCTGTTGAGAAAACAGGGAGTAATGCACTGGAATTAATCCCAGCAATTTAACTTTTATTTATCTTTTTACTTTAGGGATGTAATTATAATTTCAAGTTTGGGATTTAACTTGTGAACTCTTGGGAGAAAGAAAAGGATATACATTTTGCTAAGAAGCTAAAGTATTTGTATTTCTATTAAAATTATTCTCAATATGCAGAGTCTATCTCAACACTTCTATTCATAGGGGATAAACAACTGCAAAAATATACAGCATCCTATTTATTTACAATATGTATGTACATAAAAATGAAGTTTCCTACAATACAACACAACTGCATAGATTTGTCTTCAGAAACATAGGAATGTGTACAATTTGTGAATTCTAGACTTTCCAGCCCTGTACCTTTTATTAATTCATTATCTTTTTTTCACAGTTTGTTACAGAAATCCTTACATTAGATACAAATAGAACATTCTTTGCTGTACGTTATAGGAAATAAGGATTTTCTGACGCCAGGGGCTCTGGGGACTCGTTTATGAAAGCACCGTGGCGCCAGCTGATAAAGCCATCTCATGGAGCTGCTGATGGAGCTGGGTACACTCTGTGGTGCCTTTCTCCCACAGGCACTGGGGTGGGGCACTAGGACTGGAGGTGGGACACCACCACATGAGAAGTTTTGTTTTGACCAAGGTGCTCTTTAGCCTTAATGTAAGGTTCGAGCAAAGAAATATATAAATTTAAAGATAAGCTAGACATACCATTAATTGTTACTGTTTAATACTCAGTATCAGAGAGCTGTGTTGCGCTTATGCATTGTAAGGCAGATGTACAGACAAAACCCACACATCATCCAACCCACTCTGGCACGTGTGACCTGTTACAGGTGGAGCACAGGCTTTGGGCTCACGAGTGGCTCAGAAGAGCAGCCCCATCCCTGACCTCAGGATGACACCAGCTGCTGTGCCCCAGGCTTGCACGTGTGCCAGGCACCACTCGGTCCCTGCCAGCTCTACAAAAGGTCTGTGCTGCTGCACAGATTTGGCATTGGCCCTCTGACCAGGAGCAAGCATCACCCAGAGAGGTCACTGCCCCGAGATACTGTTCCCAAACAACAATTTACTCTGTTTTACTACCTAGGCATGTTTTCCATTGGACAGAGAAGGGCAGATCTATTACTGCTGCTTTAAGCCTGTAATTATTTTCTTTGCAATGTGCTGTGGACTAGGAGAGGCAGCAAGGCAGTCTTTTAAGTGTAGGATTAACACTTACAATCTTATTTTTAATCCCTGCTTCTAATTAGTCCTTCCTTGTCCCTCACCACTCAACTGTTGTTACTACACAAATGAGAATTTTAAGTTTTTTGTTGCAGTTATTAGGAGCAATTTTGCATCCAGTCGATGGCACTTGCAGTGCTCACAATAGTGATAAACTCTCTATGAAAAGAAAGCATGCTATCACCTACTAAGTAGATATGGTATTCTGGATCCTATTAATTTTACAACAGAGAAAATTCTACAGCATTTCACTGTGCTTTTAAAATCCTAACTAATATGTGGGACTCATACAATCGTGGCTACAGGTTCACTATTCCAAATGAACTGAATAACAGCAGTACATTTTACAGATAACCTCATACAAATATTGTCATCCATCACTGATGTTGACAGTTACAGCAGGGTCTATTGCATTCTGTTAAGAATGTATAAACCTGATGAGAAAACAAAAAGCACGTTATTTCACGTTCATTACCACAGACATCAATAAACACATGATTCCTTTCCATAAATATCTATAAATATGATGCCAGTAAATCAGTCTAAGCAAAATTCCCTCTTTTTTTTTTTTTTTTTTTTTTTTTTTTCTTTTTAAGAGACCCAGAAACAGAGTCTGTTTAAAGACTTAATATTTTGGGTATCTATTTTTCAGTATATAAGACATGCTTTGGTGGTTCAGTACCTTGGGTAATTTCACTTCTATGCACACTCAGCTCAATCTCCCTATTTATTCGTAAAACTCCAGTATACAAATAAACTGGGGAAAAGGAGAAGGCAGAATAGCAAGGAGGAGAGAGAGAGTGATGGAGGAGATTTAGGAAGATGAACAATCAGTGACCCAACAGCCCTTCAAGTCGAAGGAAGTTGGGTGCCAAAACTCAATGGTTCGTATTTCAAACAGCAGACTACGGACTATTTGGGGGGAGAAGGAAGGAGGAGGGAGATGTCACATATGTGACCTTGCTGGAATCCTGTGCAGCAGATCAGACTTCTAGCTCATATCTGGATCATTCCCAGGATCTCATCTCTCACAACCCCCCAATGCACAGAGCTGTGCTGCTCACTAATCAGTAGTAGAAGAAAGATAAAGGGGAAGGAAAGCAGGAGAGCCTGGTAGCATCTTCAGGATAACACTGTACAGCATTCTCAGGTCTGAGTTAGGTGTTTAGGATAAGATCCAGAGAGATTACAAGGGACCTCAAAACTTGAAATGCAACCTCAGAAAGCTGAGTCAGAGAATGGAGTGAGATGCTGGGCTTCTGCTGCAGTGGCCTGCAAAAGGAAAATGACAAATTTACATCCCAAGCCGAGAAGATGCCTGGAATGAGGTGCAGAGATAAGAACAAAGCACAGGCTCCCCAGAGCTTTCCTAACACCTGGTCTTGAAGGTTATGGTACGGACTTCTCTGTGAATAAGGGCAGGGATCAGTACCATAAGGGGACAGTGCAGAGAGAACTGGTGACCTGCACCATCACAGGCAAAGGTCTGGGACCAGCCACAGCAAAGAACAAGGGATCTTAGTACAGGGATCCCAGGTAGCTCAGTGGTTTGTGTGTCAAAGGCTGGGCTAGGGGTGCTTGGGGGAAAGATGACGCACCAGACACCTTGCTGGGAGAAGGTTTCCAGTGTTGTTCTTGCTACTGGGCTACTCCAGGTACTTGGGCAGCCTGTGGAATCCACTCTGCCTTATTTCTGGATCACAGTGAAGAAACATCAGAGGCAAGCACCTCACTGCCTATGCTAAGGTACAGATCTGGAAGTCTGGGCTTAGCAGGCTTAGTTTCTACAGCATGAACCATCAGCATCTCAACGTCCAAATTCCTAGGAAGGCCCCAAACTAACCTCTCAGGATATTATCTTCAGAAACCAGCTTTCAGGGTCCCAGATGTGTTCTGTGCTCTCAACTCTCAGTGGCTTCAAGCCATGTAGGACAAAGCAATGGCAACTGAGACAATTCAGTAGCTCACAGAAATCCCAAGACCCCAAATAATCTGTCCCTAACTTTAAAAAGAGCAAGTTGCAATGACAGGTTCCTCACAGCTGATGACGGTCTGCTTCCACAGTTACAAATGGAGTTTTCAACGAACCAGCTACTGACAACAAGAGGGTCACTGCATACTGGCAGGTATGGCTCGAGCATACCAAGGGCATCACAGCCCTTGGGCATGAAGTGGGCCTTCCTTTAGCCAGCAGCTCTTTCTGTGGGAGCCATGTTCATATTCTGAGACACTTTTTAGCTCGCACGGTGAATGACACAAAGTGAACATGTTTATGCTGCTGGCAGTGCACTAACAGCAGATGTCTGCTCAGGATGGTGAGTGATCACCTGCTTAGCTTTTGAGTCTCTACAAGTGGTTCTCTACACCAGCTATAAGGCATTAGGCAAATGCTTATTCTGTGGACAACTGTTGCAAGTTACAGTGTTTCTGCTAGTAATAATTCAATATCTTCTAATTGTTATGGAAAACTAATGAAAAATGTAAATGAAATCTTTCAAATATAAAAAGTATTTCTGTTCATTTAAAGAAATGTTGCAGATTTCAATTTCCATTAAAAATCTAGTAGCTTGGCAGAGTGAGTCAAATCCTGCTCCCACTGCTGCCAAAGACCCCACTGACTTCAGTGGGAGGAGGGTGAGACACAAGAGAGAGCCAGTCCCTACAAGGTATGGAAAAGGCATGAGGTATGATTAAATGCGTAGGTTTTGATAAAACTGGAGCTTGTTCTTTTTTTTCTGAGAGCAATGGGGCATTACTAAACAGTTTAATGCTGAAGAAAATGCAGACTTCTTATGGAAATCTCCAAATGTCTGCTTCTCTTCAGACTCAAGTATTCATGGCTGGGGGTCAGGTTCTGGTCAACCTCCAGCTCAAGTGTGCCAGAGGAATAGGGGCTGGCGGTGGTGGCTGCCTTTCTCCTGCTCCCTGCTCCACATCACAAAGACACACACGCAGACACACACAGTCTGTTCCCCAAAGCCATGAATGGGCCAAGCCCTGGGGCTAGATCTCCCCCCAAAACATCAGAGAGAAGCACCAGATTTAGGACCTACGCTTACAGCGCTCAGCTACGCTCTCGTGGTGCTTTTCATGCCTGTATCCAGAATGCTACACTTAACCCAGTGAGGCAAATGGTGCCTGAAACAGCAACAGAACAAACAAACAAACCAACAAACCAGATGCATACAATTAGAGAGCAGAGTTTTGGCTAAAAGAGAGGGGAAGGATGTGAATGAACAACACTCCAATTGGAATTGATAGCAACAGGCGCTGCTGCCCTAAAGGAGCAGAGCTTGTGGCTGGAGGGCTAAGGATAATAATGGAACAATGCAATTCATGGGTGGAAGAGGGGAAACTAATTGTGATGAATTTCTATGAGCGATGCTCTATATAATCTCATGGACAATTAACACAGACTTTTTGCTGATCGGAGAGTGATATGCCTGTTGGAAGAATGGGTCTGTTTTCTGTGAGGAAATACTCCCAGGACAGTATTTTCAGTACGGGATAATCATTATTTGGATTTGATTTGAGTAAACTCACAAAAGGTGGAATAGACAACAGAACGGATGGTTGCGATTTTGGTGTGTAGCAAACAGGGGTATCTTCTGAGAAGAAGGTGAACTTCAGTGGCCTTCATCACTGCCTCCTGATTGTACCCAGTCATAGATGACCAAGGGAATGCTCACTAGGGAAAACAATACCCCCAGTGCCAAGAAAAGAGAAGCCTGAAACAAAACAAAAAAAGGAGAGAAGATTAATGATTAAAAAAAAGACAATTAATTCAAGTATGTTTACTTCTCTTAAGGAGATGTACAAGGTGATGTGTCAAAATTATCAGTTAAAATGAGCTAGCACTTCTGGTAAAGACAAGACCCACAGATAATTAAACAGATTAAAGACATTAATAATTACTTGCTGAACACCAAACTAATTTTTTTTTCTCCTTTCAATTCACTTCTTAAACACTGATCATCCCTAAAGAGGATTAAGTGAGTCTGTTTTTAGGACTGATCAGCCCTGCTCTTTCCAAAGCCTCACAGAAATCACTATATTCTTCCCATCGGACACGTGTTCATCAAAGTTCAGCAGTTTTGTCATGGGATCTGTGGATGCAGCCAAAGTGAAACATGTTTTCTACCTGTCTGCTCAGAGAGGAGGTCTGACTGTACAATGCTTCCAGTGCATGCCCCGTTAGACTGGGAATACACAGGAGTGTTGCATCTTTTCAGCTGCAGCACTCTCTGAGGCTCACAGGAAATCTTTCCAAAGTCCATTCCTATCTGCTCATGCATGCCAAGCAGCTAACATAACACTTCAGCTGGCTGCTCCATGTGGAACCACCCCAAGGTCCATTAGAGCCACGAGGAATACTGCAAACAGAGCACTTTGCACACTTTCTGGATCAGCACACAGAAGCAGAGAGAGCTCGCTGTGCTGAAAGCCGTGTTGAACTGGGCTGGAGGGCTTCCTGCACCCTGCTGACAGCTGCTGCTTGCCAGCCAGGAGAGTACCTCATCCCACAGAAAAGGGCCTCCCCAAAACACAAGCTGCATAGCATGGCCCCTCCACCAGGGGACTCCCAGGGTAAGCAAAGGAGGGTGAGCACAGCTGCCAGCTGACTGAAGCACAGAGGGAATGCAATGCAAAGGAGCTCACACATATGCTCAGATTAGGTGCTTTGCACCTAGCACGTTAAAGAGAATGATGACGTGGAAGTGTTCCACAGATGGGAATGGAATGCATACCCAAATCCTCTGAGTCAACTTTGATCCATCCTGCTGTGTAATTTTTAAATACAACGATGAAGGAAGAATGAAAATCAGCATATTGGCAGAAGTGACCCCTGCAAAATTCAAATGAATGAGTTTTGTTAACTGTCAACAATAGCTAGGTATTGTGTTGCTGATTAGCAACTGTTTTTTTGTTAGTAGTACAAAACCAGGATACTCTACCTACAACTCCAAAAATATCCTTCATGGATGGGATAAAAATGACTAACAGGTTGATGATAACCAAAAGAACAAAAGTAACCAAAACATGACGGCATAAGTCAAATTTTGTTTTTCTGGCCATCTCGAATAATGATGAACGTACCTGTAGGGGGAGAGAGAGAGAGACAGAGAGGAAGTTTTCTGTCAAGAATAGTCCATGAGCCAATTCAAAGCTTCCCATGTTTATTTCAACTAGTTCTTCATGCGACAAGTGCTGCATAGATCTGGGTTGCCTGAAGTAATGTCCTTTGAAATACTCCTTAAAATTAATTTATTATTTCAGAACCATAGGTACATGTGCATGTGCAGTAGGATATTCCTCTCTTTTTAACATGCCTTTTTGAATCCTTCTCCACTTAAAAAGGAACTTCACCTCTGAGCCACCTCCAGTAAAGTGATGTGATGTAAGAGAGGAGATTCAATTTAAAATAGGTTTAAGACCAAAAGTGATTTATTTATTTTTTTATTTACTGCCTACACTAACTTCTCCAGAACTTAGTGGGAGTCTGGCACGAGAAAGACTAATCCAAGCTCAAGCTCTTTTTGTAGTCTCAGCCACCCCTGGACTGTGGTTTGAAGGAATGTGCTGTGCACAGCTGCTGCCAAGTTCCAAACCAGGCAGACCTTTTTACTTACAGTGAAAAACAGCACGGGCACGGTGAGTATCACCGCCACGATCACTGCCAGGCGCACGGTCAGGATGAGGATGTCATCTTTGCTCTGGTATTTGTGAAGCAGATCTGACTGCACATTCTCTATGGGAAAGACAGTAAGGTAAGTGTTCTGGCAAAAAAGGCAATTAGTTCACAAAAATCATTGCTTAACAACAGCCTTCTTGAACAACAAGTGATTTATCTGTAAACAAAAGAGTATGGAATGAAACATCCTTGAGTTAAAACAGTGCTTTGAACAAAATCCCAATGATCCTATTATTCCAGATTAATCCTTTGGAGGCCTGATTTAGGAATGCATCTTAATTCATGACAGCACAAGCCTAAGTCTAAGGTAATTTTCACTGTAGAAAAGACAACAGTGAGACATACATAAAAGCTTGCTTACATATATACATATATACAAAAATAGGTGAAGTGAAATCAGCTATTTTTAATTGGTTCTGTGGACTTTTTTTTAAGTTTGAAATTATATAAAAATAAACACATGCACTGCAATGGCTGAACTTAATATAAACTACAAGGTCTTGAGCTAAATTAGTCTAAAGAGCAAATCAACTTCCAGCTAAAAGCAGTGCCCCTGTTCTCAGCTGAGAACAAAACCTATCCTGGGTCAGCTCTCAGCAGGACACTCTGACATTTGCACTCAAATCCTTCAGCAGCTCCTCTGAGGGCTGCCAGCAGAGCCTGCAGCTCAGCTCCATGCTGGCCAGCAGCCCCAGCAGCCAAGACAAATCACAGGGGGTGCTTAACGGGGAGGTGCTGGCAATATTTAATACAATCTCCTGCCAAAATGTTTCCTTGAAGCAGTGATAAATAGTGCAGAGAAGGTCTGCGTGTACTAACCAGCAGGAAAACCAAGTTGCTGAGGGACCTACGTGTTTGCTTTGTAATTTTTAAATATCCAGGAGCAATAATCTAAAGGGGTGGCTGTTAAGCATGCCACCAAACACACCTGCAGCCCCTTTTTATACCCATGTTTGTTTCTGCCTGCTAATCTTAGAAAGCCGGTGGTAAAATATAACAGCTCTTAAAAGGAACTCAGTGGCCACTTCTAATTTACCATCTTTGGCACTTGGTAACACGTCATGTATTCCTGGAGGCAGAGGGAACTGTCCTGTGGCAAAATGCCTACGCTCCCCCCAGGGCGCCCTTCTGGGTAGAGACCACAGGTCAACACCACCTAGGCAGTGCCTGAATCCCCACCAGGAGAAAGAAAATGCTCTCCCACCTCCCTGCAGATCAGGAGTGGGGCTTTCAAGCCGGGCACATGCACAGCTTCTGCAACACAGAGCTTACTCTGCTCCTGCAAGCACAGACTGCAACTTCTGTACCGCTCACGGGCTGCAGCCAGGTAGGAAGTGAAGGGCAAGGCTTACAGTTGAAGGTCTGTTTTCCTTTCAGCTAGATACACCACAGAGCCCAACCATACTGTGACCTTTTAGGGGAAGAAAAACACCTCTTTTCTGTAATTCTGCAATGTAAATATAGTCATCACGGCAACACTTTTGAGAACACAGCAAACAGACAAGTACTATTGGTGTAAAGAAGAAATGGTCACAATAAAAATACTGTTCTTACCCAAGTAAGGGTAGAGAAGAGGGTTAGAACACTGTAAGTGAACATATGAAAGGTAAAGTCTTTTCGATCTCAAGGGGAAGAAGGAATGAATTTTATGGAGGAATTCTACATTCCCTCAGTGTCTTTTTTTGCAGCCTGTCACTGCACTGACACTGCAGAAGCCCCAGCAGAGCTCTCCACAGCTTCTACCTGTGGGCTCTCAATGCTGGAGAGCAGGGATGCCTAATACGGGGAGAGGCACACAAGACACCCCAGGGATTCCTCCGCCATTCCCCTCGGGAGGGCCAGAAGGACGCAGCCCCTACCTCCTCCACGGACTCCAGACCCTCGTCCTTGAGGGATGTGGGAGATTCCCAGAGAGGAGCGCCACAGATCTGCCTCCTCAGATCCCTGGGGCAATCACATCAGAATCTCCTCCCTGCCAAAGCGAAGGGGTCCATGCTGATTTACACCCACTTGCTCCCTGGGGCTGCTAATTTGATGCATCTCTACGAAAATGTGTTAGATGGGAGCAGCTGGATGAGAACGGCTGATGCTGTTGTCACTTGCAGCCTATTTGTGGGTTTATTGGGAAAATTAGAACAGATGACCTCAAGTTACTTCAACACATGTATACTCAAGGCCTCATAATCAGAATGAGAGTCTGAGAAAGCAAATATGAGATAGGTACACCTTTGGAAAAAAATGCCACCTTTCTTATTTACTTAATTTTTTCTCTTGCAATTGGTGGCTCACAAGGGACAGTATAATGAATGAGTAGGTTGTAACAAAAATACCACTTGGAATAGGGTGGTGAAGACTGATGGGTGACTCTGAGGTAAAAGGCAAACATCAGCTTTGTCACCTGTCTTGTAACCCCTTAACGGTCCATGGAAACAGACACTCTTCTAGTGACATTGGAACATGAGAGTTCCATGGGCAACATTCCCAGGAGTTCCTGGGCAACATTCATCTTTTATCCTACTTTACGTAACAATTGCCTTTAGGGCACACATATTGTATCCTTTAGTGATACAACATAATTTGTTTGTCAACTGAATTGATATGCATGGAAAAGAGACAGGGTGGGAGTCTCACACACTGAGATAACCATTTTTTGGTGGCTGAGCTGGGACAATACTCAAAGTTTCCCCACCTTCACTGGCAGTTTATTTAACCAAGACCTAAAGAGGTCAGCTCTAGGGACACACGGAAAACATTTCATCTGTTGTCTCTATGATGAAAGCGTTACTAAGAAAGTGAAAAAGCTGTGATGGCCGATTTGTTACTCATTTCCTAGGACCTGCACTCAAACCTGTCTCAATTTTTGCAAATATGCATGCTTCAGCCATTACCAATGCACATTAAGGTGAGAACCGTGGAACAAAATTCTTAGTGGGGCCCAGCTAATCCCCAATTCTGTAAAACAAATCTCTCCTTCATATTTTGGAAATGCCTTTTGCAAATAATAATTTCACTTGTGGTTTTCATCCGCAGGGGAAAAGGAGGAAAGGATTTATACCTTCAATATGAGAACTTTAAGGAAAATTATTTGGAAAAGTATTTTAATATAAGTGATGGGACTTCCCAGCTGGGATACACTATTGATTTTACATGTATCCTCTTTCTACTCTGATCAGTAAAGAACTGCATACTTACCGTAGAAAGTCAAATAGCCAAATATGGCAGTCATAAAGTACATCAGAAACATGGCAAAAAATGAGATATTTGAAACCAACTGCATTTTTTTCTGTGAACGGCTGGAGAAAGAACAAGAAAAGAATACATAAGAATGGTTAGGCTGGATTTTTCCATAGCTGTTTCAAAATGTATTAGGTGTTTGTATAAGCATAGTAATTCTGGGGAGACTCATGAATGCATTTTCTTTTAAAACAGAAACTCACTGACAGCTGCACAAGAAAGAAAAGGACTGGGGAAAAGGACCCTAATTGGGGCTTAGTGAAAAAAATAGTGGCTGTGACCTGTAGGTCTGCTCCATGTCTGTACCTGCTTAAACAATGAAACCGTGTGGAGAGAGGATGACCGAAACACTTTGGTAATCAAATTAAAAGGTCAAAATGAAGGAAGCATAAAATTATACAGAGAGAAAAAAACCCCCTAAGAATAACTGGAGAGAAATATTTGTGTCCCCATGGATAGAAAATACTGGATTTATGCTGACCAGTAAATAAGTTAAGTGTAAACATTTAATCTTTAGATATTTATTCTGAAATATTCACACTCCAGTACCTAAACTTAGACTTTTAAACCCACACAAGGATGACCTAATAGGAACCTATTCAATTTAAAGCACCCATCAAGTGTCTGAAGGCTGAGAGCAGTCATGGGTCTGACTGACCCTGACCTCTCCCCTGGGGCATCCCCATGGTCCAGGACCCTACTGTTGCTGCCCAGGGCTGTCAGCAGTGTCACAGCAGGGCTGTGTCCAGCTCCCCACAGCCCATACCAGCTGAAGGCATCAGTGAGACAGCAGTAACAAAAAAAGGTCTTTTAATATCAGTAAGGCTGAAAGCACTTTAAGTTTCCTGATTTTTAGTTGCACTAATGCTGTGGAACAAATGCTGTTAGCAGAACACACGCCTCTCCTATGCCAAATATCAGCCTCCAGAACTTGGCTCTCCCCAGGCTGCTGTGTACTTCCAGGGAAAACTCCCAAGTATTGCACTATTCTCCACCTCCCTGGCCCCTGCCCCAGGGGCACAGCATGCCTGGGAGGCCAGATTTCCTAGCTGGCGCTTGTTGAGTGTTACTAAAGCACACCTCTGAGTGGCACGAATGATTCAGAGCACCTCTGTGCTAACATTTTCCATGTAAAACCGTTCAAAACAATCAACTGTAAAAAAAATAAAAAAGAAAGGCTTACTCTTTAAGTTCGCTGTAAATCGGGAGGACTGATGGGTGGCACACAAACGCGAAAGCAATAGTAGGCAAAGCGTACACGGTCTGTTCAGAGAGAATTCCAGAAAATAAGTTAAGAAGAAATATTTCCCCCAGTGGTGTGAAGAAATGTTCCATGTTCAACTACCTCAGCTCCCAGCTCGCTGGACTCTTCAACTGAACATTGAGAGCCTTTCTGAGAAGGTAGAAGACCTGTCAGTTAGGAGGTATTTAATGAAATGTGGGAAACAGCGCGCTTTCAACAGGAGGACAAAGTCTGCGCTGGTGGTGTGAGCGCAGCCCTGACTGTGCTCGCAGAGCACAGAGCTGGATGCCACACTGCTGCTGGCTTTGCCCACTGGGATGGGTTTGCCTGCCCAGCTACTGCCAGCATTACTAGCACAGTGCCCCGTGTAAAAGGGACGTATGGTGTCACCGCTACGCTACCCTGCCTCGGCATGGAGAGGGGCGCGCACCCGTGGTGCTAAGGCTGAAGTCCTCAAGAGGAAGCCCGTATCCAGACTGTAAGAAAAGAGAACAGGAATGCAGAACTTACAAAGAAATGGATATTTCAAGGTACCAGACTGAATCCCTTAATTTCCCAGGCCAACAAAAGGACTAGGAGGGCTGTGGAGGAAGCATGCCTTTTCTCGGGGAAAGAGAAAGACCATTATGTCACCAGAAAATGCAGGGGGCCTCCGAGTGGGACCTCAGCCCCTTCTCCACTAAGAACTCAAGTGAGTTTCAGTCCTCAGCCAAACTTCAAAAATGGCATCAGTGCTCAGGCACTTCCATTCTCCTGAAGGAACAGGATGAGCAGAGGTCACAGGAAATTATAGGTCTTCCTCTAAGGACAACATGAGTCCATTCTACATGCTGTCCTGCCCTCTGAGATTTGCTTGTGCTGGTCACAGGCATCCCCTTCCCACACAAGACATCCTGTGCTGCACCCCAGGGCTGACAGATTCAGTAAATGCACTGGTTGCTCTCTGGAGGTTCTTCCTAGCCCAGGCCTTTGCCACCTCTCCCTCACTCAGAGTACAGTACTGTTGTGGTGTCTCCATCTGTAGGGATAGTCAGAAGATCCCTGGACACAGTGGTGAGTGGCCCTGCCTCAGCACAGGGGTTAAACCAGGTGACCTCCAGGTCTCTGCCAACATCAAATATCACTCTATTCTGTGAAACTGTCCTGTCTCTGCTCTCGCACACTGAAGTTGCTAAAATGACTGGCAAATTGCTGGCCCTGAGGGGAAATACCTGAAGTTCAGCTTCAGTGAGGTGCCTTCACTGGCTCTGAGGCAAATGCTGACCCTCGCTGCAGAAGAAGACTACCCTTCAATGCTTTCTGAAATACACCTGCACCAAAGCTGCCATGGCACAACAAGTTAACTAATTCTTGGTACACCATGCCAGATCTGGGGTGATGGGTACCCCAATCCAAAAAAAGCTTTTCACTTGGTTTCTTCAACTGAAGCTGTCAGGTTAAATTTAATAAATATATATCTTTTGCACACCTCTGCTATAAATGAGCATTCCCTATGAATGCAACTAAGACTCTGAGGACCACGCCCTGATGGATAAGGTGCTGTTTCACTGGGAGCACTGCATCCCAGCACAGCTGACAGGAGCCATCCTCCTGCTCCCACAGTTAGAGACAGCTGCCCTCTCACATTCTCTTACACCAACTTTTTCTGCAGCTGTGTGGTGATGGAGGGAAGCATCCAGCCAAAAGGCAACCAAATTTCTGCTGGATTATCTTTCAACCATATCCTTTTCACAATGCAGTTCACCACATGGCTACAGAAACATGTGCCCTGTTACAAAGAAGTGGTTTGTGTGCAGAAGGACAGAGATTATGGGCTTTGGATGCAGGCGTGGCCTCCTCAGACTCTCCTGAGCAACAGCCTCAAGGCACAGTTGCAGCATTGATAGCAAGCAGCAGTGGAAAGGAAAAACCTCCTAAAGAAAGCAGTTATTGTCCAGTGGTAGCTTGGGCTCACAGCCTTAACATATCTACTACCAGGGCAGGACAAGACTGCAAGGAGGCAGATGCACCATGGCATCTCTGTAAGACTGGGCAAGGAGACCCACTGTGCATTTACCACTGGATCACAAATGCAACCATGGAGGATCAGGCCCTTTGTGGTGCTGATCAGAATAAGAACATGGGGTGTAGGTGCATATATTATGTGAATTAAAAGTAAGTATTATAAAAAGAAACATACCTTGGAATTAAAGATAACATACTTTGGCTTACACGTATGTTCTGAGCTATTTGATAGGATAGATAATGTTGCATTTAGCCCTTGTCCATCACAGGGAATTTGAAACTTCTTGTAAATAACCTAGAATAAAAGCAGAAGATAGCTAATTATATTATTAAAATAATAATAAAAAGCAAATTAAAATTAAAATGTCAGTGTAATTGTGGCCTGTATCAGCAATAGGGTGGCCAGCAGGACTAGGGAAGTGATAATTTCTCTTTACTCAGCACTGGTGAGGCTTTCCCTCAAGTGCTGTGTCCAGTTCTGGGCCCCTCACTACAAGAAGGAGACTGAGGGGCTGGAGCATGGCCAGAAAAGGGTAACAGAGCTGGTAAAGGGCCTAGAGTGAGTCATAAGAGGAGCTGCTGAGGAAGCTGGAGATGCTTAGCCTGGAGAAAAAGAGGCTGAGCAGGGACCTTATCACTCTCTACAACTGCCTGATAGGAGGCTGTAGCCAGGTGGAGCTCAGCTCCTCTTCCAGGTAACAAGTGACAGGACAAGAGGAAATGACCTTAAGTTGCACCAGGGTGTTCAAACTGGACATTAGGATTTTTTTTTCACAGAAATGGTTGTAAAGCATTAGAAAGACTACCCAGGGAATTGGTGCAGTCACTATCCCTAGAAGTGCTCAAAAAACACACAAGTGAATGTTTCACTTGAGGAATTCTATGGAATTCTAGGAATTCTTCACATGACAATTCTATGATTCTAAGTGACTCATCCGACAGAAAGTGAGCTGAACTTACCACTACCAGAAAAAATACCATGCAGCTTAATGAAAATCCACTGGTATAGCCAAGGTATCCTGAAAGAAATTAAGAGGACGTCTCATACAGAATAATTTTATTAGTCTTATCTTGGTCTTTACTGCTTTTTGCTTCTTCGTGAGAAGTTCAAATGTATCAAACATTTAATATGTATTGATAAGTCTGGGCAAGACAAAAGCATGTCCTGCTGTGGGAGTCTCCTAGCTTTTGGGCAAGCCTGAGCCTTGCTCTGCCCTGTTGTGACTTCCTCAGGGTCACCTTTACCACAGTTTAACTAACATTACTTTTAAAAGATGCTGTGATAACTGAAAAAAACCTGAAACTGTGCAATTACAATCTGAATGTGATCCAGGTTCCCTGAGTCACGTCAGCTGAGTTTGGGTTTTTGTCACAAAAGGAAGGTCCCACATGGACTTTGGTGCCAAATGTTGTTACCAGCGTGGTTTTAAAAAAATCCCACTGTGCACCTACTGGCATCTCAGTAGGTGTGGATTCAAACCCATCTGAAAATGCAATTCTTTGTGCATATCTCACTTCAAAGTCCAAGACTTCCAATTAACCTCACCAGTAAAAATTTTGATGCTGATAGAAAAGTAACATTTTTTGTAATCTCACCATTTCTGAACTTGTTTTTATGACTCGCACAAAAACTAAATTACCTTATGAAATGAAGACCCTCTTAACTATAATTTTTAAAATAAATTTCCACAATTGTATGGATAAAGCTGGTTTATACTGGGCTCAATCATTGTGATAATTTAGGCCTACTTGTTTCAAAATGCTCAGAACACAGATTATTTCTGGATCAGGGAGGCTGCTTAGATAACAATGAGAGAATATTTTTCTTATTATAGTTGAATTGTCAGTTTGGCCATGAGTGGCATGATGTCTGGGTTCCTTTTTTGATACTTGTGATAGCATTTTCATCTTACCTAAGTTCTTCAAGAGACATAAAGGGAGGATTATAAAAAATGTCACTGTGACAACAAGAATCCTCCCATCCACGTACCATTCCCTGTATAAAACATTAAAAAAACAAACTATGAGCACATCTCAAACATTTTCTGGTTTTCCTTGCTCAGTCATCCTCTTTGATGGCTATACTGAGGGAACTACCTTTGGTCTCCTTACCCTACAAGCTCCTACTAAAGGAGAGAAGGGACCACATCTTGGTTTTGTAGACTCATTAAGTGTCCATGGCACTGCTCTGACTCAGGTAGGGCAGATTTCCAGGGTCACCAAAGTATTATCCTACCATGGAGATCACTGCATGGGTCTGAGAGGCAGAACCACCACCTCTGTAACCTGACACAAGCCACCCTGCCATGATGACAAAAGATTGTGCAAAGGGCCAGAGGGGCCATTGGGGCTGGGGGACCACCACGAATCTTTGCCAAACCACCCAGGCATGGGACTGGAGCAGGAAACCAGGCTATGGCAGGCTGGCATGTACTAGCTGGCTCAAGTCTGCATCTCCTCTACCAAAGTGCTTTGCATCCTACTGTAAATAAAGAAAGATAAGAAGGGGCAGTGTTAGTGATGTTCTGTAGGACCTATTTCCATTGCTTGGTCCAGTATAGTAGGAAAGCCTGAAGAATGGAATCTCTATCATCTTCTCCTACACTGCAGCACACCGTATACTCCAGTGCAAGGGGTATTTACTTGAATAAAAAAATGCCACCCCTTGATAAAGGACAAAAATCTTAGTATTATATTCTGAAGTTGTCATATGCTAGTATCAAAGAATTTCACTCTATGAACATTGTTTCAGGGGCAAAATCATGTAAGAGGCTGAGAACTCAGGGAAGCACATAGTATCTTTAACCTGCATTGTTCCCAATATCTCAAGTGTTGCCTAACACTGTAAAATATAGGATTCTTTTTTATCCCTTTGTATATAACAAAATGCTTCATGAAAAGCTGGTATGCAAAAAGGGCAACTAAAGCTTTCATTTCCTATCCATCTTCTCCTTCCCAAATTTGTCTTGTCTTTTATTAACCCCCTGAGATATTCCTCTGAAAATCTACTTTGATAAACCTAAAGGGTATCCAATACTTCACAGCTTTTGTAAACATAAGCTTAAACTTTACTATAAATGTTAAATTCTACAGTCAAAGTACTAGAACTAATTCAACTTACAAAAAAGTTTCTTCTTTTCCCATTAGAAACTTAATGGCAGAAGGTAGCTCATTTTTGACTATGAAGAGATAGCTCAACATTGCTGAAAGAAGAAGAAGATAATTTTAGAAAACGGGTAAAATAGTTTGTGGAACAAGTACCGAGAAGCATCCTTAACCTTCTCCCACAAGAGTGTCTGATGATAGAAGACCCCCCAAACTATGACTGACTGTAAATTACTGATCACTCAGTAATGCAGTACGTTTAAAGGGCTGCATGCAAAATGATAGCCACAACAATACTGATGAGCATGAAGATCCCTGGATATCATGGAGAGAAGGAACGTGACTTGTTTGAGATATTCCGGGGCTTTGTTTTTCAATATTCCTTATTTCCTTTACCTCCAATATTCTGAAGAGATGTAGCTCCAAAGACAATCATTTTCCCTGGAGTACCAAAGACCTGCTCACCAAGCTTTTCATACACCATGCAGCCTGCATGAGAAGAAGAGAAAGGTAACAAACTACTGGAAGCTGTTGAGTCGAAGCACTTATGATTCCTTTTCAGCCAAGCACCCATCTATGCAGCCAAACCTGCCCTTTCCAAGTAAATAAGGAGCTCGCTTGTAACTTCTAGGGCTGAAAATTATGTAGGAATGTTTTCTTGACTTCTATAAATGTTATTGTTGGTTACCAGTCATTTTTGAAATGAAAGCTTTTAATGAGAGTCATACACCCCTTTAATGAGTCTGTCTATACCCTGAGTGACACGTTAAGTTCATCCTCATCCCAGCATACTAAGTTTTGCACCTGCAATGACAGTAAGGTAGGAAGGCTCATCTCCAGAAAAAACCCGACACAGCATGATCCATAAGTCAGCCCTGGCAGCCTGGACACACACTACTGCCAATCTGCAGCTCTGCTTGCCCTGACTCAATGATCAAATGAGGACAGCCACTGGTTTAGAGGATCATTTATGGCTTCTAATGACAAAGCCTTTACTTGTGAATTCTCAATGTTGTGTATCTTTGGTACAGCAGGAAAAGGTGTAAAATGTAACTAAAATTTATTTTCAAATATCTGTGAAGCTTGTGAAACTCCTCTATTAACTGGTATGTGTTCATGGTAAATGGTTTTTTACTTGGGTGTGATGTAGGCTGACAAAAAGACTGGGCATTGTGAAGATGGTGAGATACACAGGAACAGAAAGAAAAACACTGCAGATGTTATACTGGGCAGATAATTTTTAAAATGTATCCCATCATCTGTTTTTCTCTATATTATCAATATTATCTTACTATATTATAATTATAATATATATAACGTTATAATATATAATATAATTATATTATCTATATTATCTTACTTCTGTTTTGAAGTTCATGTAAAAAGTAAGTTTGAGCTTAACTGTACCAACAACATAGAAAACAGGACTTAGATTTTGGGAAGTAACGGGGCACAAATGTATCCACATTGAGGAACCTGTACCTAGCTTAAATAGGCAGTTGCTGACATCATACATGCTGTAACAGCAATCATGTGTCCAAATTGCATATTTAAATATTACAGTATTCTTGTGAACAGATTATTTTTTAAAATACGGCTTAGACATTGTTAACAAGGAAAGAGGCTCTTGGACTTCAGAGCACATTGTAATTTGACATAATACTGTAGGCAACTTCTAATTTCTATGTTTATTATATAGTGTATCTGTGTTACAGTTACACTTCTCTCTGTGAAGAAACTTCTATTTTATTCTAAGAAAACTCACCACAAAGATTATCAGGAGTTTCACACTAACCACTAAGGACAAACTATTACCAGGTAAGCTTCACTATAGGCAAAGATTCATTATATTTCATTTGCAATTTGATTTGTAATGCAAAGAAACTATATGATCTGTTCCTTCTAGGTCACTGAAGATAACATCTCTGGGCAGCAGAATTCATTCTTTGTCCTAAGTTTTTCTCTTTACAGTGATGCTATTCTCCATTGCCATGCCATAAATTCTTCAAACTGACCCAAAGTGTGTCAGACCTTCCTATTGCATCAGCAAAGTGATAGAAACCCCATCTAACACATCTTACACAAAGCACCTGGCCTCATTTGAACACTTGTCACCTCTTTATTTCTACATTCTACTGAATGGTGTAACATCTTAAATTACCTGTTTCCTTTGAACACACCAACAGGAGATGTATTGAATAAATAGAAAGCAGCGTGACTGAAACCAAAAGCAGCCTAAAAAAGAATGGAAAATAAAGTTTACCATACGAGATGAGGTCTGACATTACAATATTTCATGTCAGGTCATATTCCTATCGATTCTGAGATAATTTTTTATTCTTCTGACAATGCAAAAAGCCCTAAATCACATGTGATTCACAACCTTGCACATGCCTGCAGTTCCACAACGGAAGTAGAAAACTCTGCAAGTAGAAGGACACAACCACATAAAACTCAGCTGTAGAGCAATCTCTTAGTGAGTCACACCTCCCCATATTGAAAAAAGCAAGAATAAAGTTGTTTTATCAGACAGGAATGAAGATTTATCAGAGCACAGACAAGTCAGATTTGTCATTCAAAATCCATTCTGAGGCTTTTTTTTTCTGGAAGCAGAGTGAAAATTTAACAGAGTCCTGTATTTTAAGGACTTCCATACCAAACAAAAGCATCTTTTCCCAGGACATATTTCATATGCTACCAAAGGGGTGCCCAAATGGCTTTTTATGTGCCCAAGGAGGAGGAAGGTGTGGGTATTTAACGCTTGACTGGCTTCCCTTGGGAATAAAGGCTGTAACCAAAGACTTGTACTTTGTCCAGGTAAGGATTCATGTTCTCTCATGGATGTCAGTGCTGGTCTGACATGATCCATAAATTAACTTCACACAGAAGAATTGCAGGAAGTAATGACCAAACTGTTTGTGTAGGGAACTTGCAGGCACAAATGACAATTAGTCAGTGCTGGGGGCCAAGTGCATAAAAGCACATTTTCTCATTGCTCAACGTCTTTAATCCAAGCACCATGTGTGCCTTCCTCTCCAACACTCTGACACACAAAGACCTGATGATGTTTTCATGATGTGTGCGAGGAGCATTCAGACAATCTGTTGGCAATTCCTCCCTGTATTATGACAACTACCCTCCGGACATCAAGAAAAACAAGGCTAAAATTCAAGAGAAAACAAACTGCCGCCATAGATAGGAAGCAGCACATCTTTTTCATAGGAATACATAGAAAGAACAGAATAAGAAGCCTCCTCCCCCCACTTTTTTATTAGTTTAGACTGGAAATATTTTAGTGCCAAATAATGACCAGCTAGTTTCCTGGGGCCAGATGAGCAGAGAGAAACATAAAGAGGTAATAGGAGGAACTGTCCTTTCACCAGCAAAGAACGATGGTGAACAACAACACACTCTTTGTACAGCCCTAAGGGTGTTTCTCCTTGAGAAGGTGGAGAGGGGAAGGAGGACTGTGCTGGCTGAGGTCACTCTGGTCCATTTTTACGGATTTGCTAAGGCCTGCTCCTGCCCGTGCTCCCTGCCGAGCCGTTCCGCCCCTGCCTGCAGACACAGCGCTCAGCCCCAGTGCTCAGCTGCTGGGGCTGACTCACTCCCAGCCCCAAATGGCCACAGCTCTGCATGCCAGCATCCAGTCTGTCTTCATATTAAAAGCTTCTGTTTTTCAGGCACTGAGCTCATGGAGCCTCTGCAGTGGTAAAAATAACACTCCCAAGCAGCCAGGTATTTATCTGATCTGCTGTCCTAAGCTCCCCATAGGGTTCCTCCAGACACTTGGCATTTTCATTAGCACTGTATGAAAAACTTGTTTGTGCTAGGACTGGGGTTTGGACAGGAATATTCGTGCCAGAATCACCCCTTGGAAAGGGATGAAAATGTCCATGCCACTTGCTCTGCACAAATTCAAAATAGAAGCAGGGGGAGCTTGCACTGCAGTCCCAAAAGCATTCCCCCACTTCGTCTGCTTTCAAAGAAACGCTGGTAGCTACGGAAGCCAACAGCAGATGCAAAAGTTCCCCCAAAAGAAGAAACAGTTTAGGCCAGGAGACTGATACAGTGTTGGGAAGAACAAACTGCTTCTGTAATGCCACTGCTGTTTTCTCCCAGATGCCACATTTACCAGGCAAACTGAAATCTGTGGTGTCCCTCCCCTCAGTGAAGTCCCAGGCCAGAAGACCTGTGAGGCATATGAAGTCACAAGAATTATTTCACTGAGCCATTCTGAACCCTCAAAATGTGCAGAGGATGGAAAAGCACAGGGTTTGCTTTCACACAGCCTCTCTATGGGCTGGATTGATATAGGTATTGACTGATATCAGTAACTATAATAAGTTCCTCTGAGTTCCTACTCTTACTAATTTTGCCTAGAAAGTATAATGCTTAGTTATGGCACTGTTAAGCAAATAAGATGTGCCATTGCCATGTTTATTTTGCACATCTTATGCTCAGGATATCAGATCTGAATTGATTCAGATGTTCATGACAGTGCACATTTCACACTGCAGGAGCCCAAAACTTGTGAGAGTGGAAAACAGGCTGGGTCTCCTTTCTTAGTGCTGAAAATGCTCCCTTAATTTTTCTGCATCTGCAGAATTTTCAGGGATGGTGCATGTCAATACTGGATAAAGCAACCTAGAACCTTTCCAAAACTGTGCTACTCAAAAGCAGTGAATTTAACATCTTTCTCATGTGCAAAAAGCAGTGAAAGTATTGTCAGGACTTTAATCACCTGCAGAACAGAAATGACCTATCTGTGACAGTGACTGCAGAACTATACATTTATGGGAAAAAAGAAAGAATTAGAGTGTAAGAAAAAAATCTATCACTAATGGACTAGGTTTAATGCTGAGATTATGGCATGAGAGCAGAACATTTAAAGCAGTTCAACTTTCAAGCCTAACTACAGACACCACGTTAGGATCCTGCATCCCCAAGCTTCAAAGAGGGAAGGTCTACCAGCCTGCTTAGTTAGGTCCTCCTAAGTTACCTCCCTTGATCTCAGCTGGCTGCTCTATTTCAAGGCCAACAGATCTAAAGGTATCATGAATCTAACAAAAAACATTATCCACTTCTAAATACACACAGTTAATTTTACGGAGAACAATTCTGTCATTTACTGAATGAGACCTCCACATTCACGTTTGGCAGTTTTTTGTACAATGTGTTGGTGCAGATCTACACACCTAGTCACCAACACACCTTGCAGAAGTTCCCCTGGTGTTCACATCTGATGCCTGTCTGATCTACGTCACTTAAAAGAAATTGTTTTTACATCCTTTGGAACAAACACGTCACTTAACTCTCATAAAAACTTCTGAAAGAATGAGAAGAGGATGGGTTTATAGTTTATAAAAAACTAAAGCAGTAAGGAGAAATTGAGGATGCTCCTTTGCTGGCAGCTTATTATCACAGAAGAGGTAACTTTTTCTCTGCTTACAGTGATGCCTTTTCAGGGCTACCTAAAAATAGAGGCCTAAGGCATCAAGAGCAGTTATTGCAACCATCAGTTTGTACTCTCAGAGATGGAGCATGGGTGGACTGTTACGTACAGGTTAAAGTACTAGGTAAAAAAAGCAGCAAAAATAAAATAAACTCTGCCACTCTGCTAACAAAAGATGTAAATTACTGCCCAGCCTAGCTTAGTGACAACACAGTAATGAGACGTTCTACGCTCCTAAAGTAAATGCATTAACTACTTTGATTACTCTTAGATTTTTCCAACCACAGCAAACTGTAAGCTAGCAGCATGACTCTAGCTATCCTGGCACAAAACTCCAGAGCAGATGGCTATATGTACCACTTTGGCCATTTACTCTGCTTTATACAGGGCTCAAATTATGTATTTCCCAAAATCCTAAGAAATTACAAAACTTCTATATTTTTAGATTTGACATTCAAGAAATGACATCTCTTTAAAGCAATCTCTAAACTCAATAACTATGTTGAATACTTATCAAATATTGTAAATTATTGTATTTCTTCTCTCAATGAACATTTATCACTGAAATCTGAACACAATTCCCAACTGATTTCTTAACGATCGCTTTTCAAAATGAAACGTCTTGTACCGAGATCCAGAATAACACTTAGTCATTCAATGGCACTGTTTCATTTTTAAACTATTAAATTCTCCTTTATAAAAAGCCTCTTTTTTTTTTTCCCTGGAGTGAAGTAGTCTACCTCAATTCTTTTCTATACTAAAATCTTGGCTGTATTTATGTTGGCTTTCAAGGACTCTCTCTGAAGAAACTGTAGGAGTGAGATGAAAGCGTTATATGTAACATATAAAGGAATATAAATATTCTTGCTTTAAAAAGAGTGTTTATTGCACCACGCTTCGAACAAAGCTCTGGAGATCCTGTGACACAAGTAAGAACTAGGTACTAACTCACTGCAACTATTACTACAGAATATTTTTGTTGTCTATGTAGCTTGCAGAGCACAGGAAAAATCCCTGTCTACGTCTGTAGTAAATAACATGGACTTAATTTTCTCTAGCACTACAAGTAGTGGCTTTTTCCACAAAAAAATTTGACTGAAAAAAGATGTCTGAAACTTGTAGCTAATATTTTCAGGCTTGAATGCTGTACCTGATTATACATGGACTATAAATCCCTCCACTTGCTGGCAGTGCATGCATTCTTTAAAACACAGTGAAATTCCACGGAGATCAGCTACTCACCACATGAATACTTACAGAAAAAGAAGAATTCCTGTGTTGGCCAAGGCAAAAGCAAGACCCAAAATCCCACTGCCCATAATTGCATTGCTAAGGTTGAAGACGGACATTCCCAGTGAAGTAGTTCCTGGGATCTGGAGAAATAAGGACAGATGTGTCAGAAGCAGTTTGGAACAGAGCAGGGAAATATAACTCTGCTTCAAACCCCATGTTTTGTGATGTATCAGACATAAGTAACTACTGCTATGGAAACAATTTAATAAAAAGTGTTTGAAAGAGGAGAAAGCATTGCTGAACTCTGTCACAGCTATGCTGCTCGACAGATTTTTGTAAACTGACCTAAATGGTACAGGCGACACACAGCTCATATTGCACTTTCAGTTTTAAACCCCATCTTCCACTACACCTGAGGAACATCCTGGACATGCAATTTATATATGGTAAAGCCACAAGCAACCACCACAACTTCCTGCCTAACATAGGCCAGAGGGATTCCCTTGCCTCAACCCAACCATTAAGTTTGGGGGTTTTGTTTTGGGGTTTCATTTAAGTGCTGATCCCAGGCAGTTCCTACTGGAAATTGAATTCAGTTATAGTTGTGTGTGCCCAGCACTTCTGAAGACAATGTCTGAAGGCCTTTCATACACACAAGATACAGTTCATCCTGACAGGAAACAGAACAGTGAGAGAGACTTACATATTCATCACATTTCTTCTTCTCAAGGTGACTGTTTGTGAGACTTCTTCTGCTTTCTCGATCCGAAATAAACTTACTGAAAAAAGTCAGAGGATTTATTTCCAGTGAGTGCTTAGAGAATATGAACACATTCATTCCATAAGCAGGTGAAACTCATAACTGTTCAATCAGCCAGATTATGCCTCACTGAGGCAGTGTACATTGGGCATCAATAAAGGTAACATCAGTACAAGATCAGAATAAATGTGCTTATATACAAAATATATGTATATACAAAATGGTCTTTTAGGCTACTCAGGAAAGCAGAATCAATTTTATGAATGTAAAAGTAATTTGTTTGCAGAGAAGCTAAGAAGAGGTACTTCTCCAGGGTGCTGCAGAGGCACGTGTGACCCCCTGCTCCCAGCCCCTGCATGTGGGGTGAGCCTAACTAACACCACTCTACAAGACAAACAGCCATTCTCTGCAGCTGAGTGGGTTGTTATTCCTCTCCCTTCTTATCAGGCCCTGAAGGTCCTGTGAAGCAAATACAATAAGAAACCAAAGAGACTCCTTCCCCTCCCTATCGACCTCAAGACTCTTGGGCACCAGCTCAATTACTTCCTGCCTTGCCAGGCTGGAAGGTCCCAGACACACAGCCCACCAGATAGTGCTGATGACCCTTCCACAGAAGAGGAAAGCATAACAGCATCCTGGGCACTGACTATAAAATCAATCAGTTTCAAGTCCTAAGTGGGGAACATGGGACTGCAGCTGCCACTGGCAAGAGACAACCCCCTGTCCTCTGCATCCTCCAAGGATTATGGGAGAGGCTTATATCCTTTTACAAGATTTTTGAGTCGAGACTATGACTGTATACTGATAAAATAAACCACAGATTAAGATCTGACCCCATCTGCTGAGGATCCAGGTGACTAGAAATTCTAAGTCAAATTGTACTGTAAATTCTATATTATGCTTCTTACAGACTATACTGCTTTGATTCTGCTTGTTTAAATCCTGTGCCATTCTAATCATAAATTCTGTGCTACACTAATTATAACACCCTGCTAAAAAATAAAACTTTAATTGTAACTATGAACTACTGCCATCATCATTCTGCCAAGAATCCCTAAAAGATTTCATCTGTCCCCTCCCTGTCAGGTAGCACTGCAAAACTCTGCATTGCCACTAAAACCTTAAGTAGTCACATATGGTTGATATGGCTGGAGTGAAGAGGAGGAAGATGTGACACACATGCCAGTGCTGGCTGGACAGTCCTGAAACAGGCAATTTGGTCTTTTGGTACACTCTTCTGGGATTTCCATGTGTCTTTCAAAACTCAGTGCTGAATTAATCATACTGCAAAATTAAACATTCCTGTGCAGGGAAACATAGACTAAACAGCTTTTCTTTCTCTTTACCCTTTACTTGTTCTGTGTCCTTGATGTATCCACATTTAGGAACTTACTGTCCCCCTGTGGCAGTGCTGGCATCCTTGGGATTTACGACACTGCTGATCTGGACAAGCTGTTATGTTCTCACAGATCGTCTCTTCAGCAAACATTTTAGTTTGTATAAAGCATTCTTTCAGCTTTTCATCTTTTGAAGGTTTATGCACAATTAAGTCCCTGGCATCTTTGCTAATCCACAGATGGTTCTTAGTCTGCACTGGCTGATGCCTCAGCCATCGTACACGTCACATACCTAACCAGGGGCTGTCACCAAGAGTCAGAGCCCATTTCAGCTGGAGCTACATTAAGCTGGCTCTTCTTAAATTGAAACAGACAAACAACACTGAACACAAACAGCAGCACTGCTGCTCCTTTCCCACAGTGGGAAACATCTACTGGCCAGGGATGTATAGTTTAAACTGTGACTCAAGACTGCATCATCTCAGTACACAGAGCAGTATTGAGGCTGGTAATAAATCCATGAGCTTGTAAAGACAGAGCTTGAGCAAACTTCCTTTCTGCCCCAGCTGTGGCCTAATTACTAGTGATATGTATGCTAGAACAGCTTCTAAGCCTATACCAAAATCATGCAGCCATAATGCTGCTGACTTGGCTTCCACAGCTGATACACTGTGCTTTGTGTCTTAACATTTTGTGTTTATGCCTTAAATCCAGCCACAGATGGCAAAAGGTAAGTAGTATTTTAGCTTTTTTTTTTGCAATTTTGACTCCTGCCCATTGGTCTACTTTGATTTCCTTTATATCAATAAAAAAATACTATAGACTTCTCCTGTATTTTTAAAATACTAACTCCAGCAACTAATTTGCTTCAAAATATAGACATGATATCAGATTTACCAGCCCTAACACAGCTGGAATAGATGGCTGAACCTCCCCCACCGTTTTATGAAGTGAAAAGCAACCACTTCCAAGACAGACTGATCCGGAATTAGCTTTCCAAAGCTCACCTTGTAGGTATTTCATCCTCATGGAACAAAATCTCAACCTGATTCAGAGCATGTGCTTTTTCTCTTTCATGTCTGTTTAAAGCCCATCTCTTGAACGAAGGCAGCAGAGTGTGAACAGTTTGAAAAAGACATTCCAGCTCTCTCTCGAAACACCCTGCAGGCAATTTGTACAGGCAGGAGCACAGAGAAAAGTTTTGTCTCTTTTGGATTTGTAACTGCTGCTGGGAACATCTGTGGACTTTGCCTTCTTCTGTCATTTATGAAGACCATGTGTCATTTTAGATTTTGTCAAGAGTTATGATAGAAGTCACTAGTCTGCTCCCCCCAGTTCTGTTCATCCCCCTGCAGCCAGTTCCCCCTTAATAATTACAGAAATAACACATTTGTAGATACTATTATTATTGCCTTCTGGTATTAAAGTTCCATGAAAATTATTGTTAAAAAACTAATAGATGATAAAGACAACACTTGAGTAACATTGCTTGAATATAAAAGTGACCACGGGACTTTCCGTTAGAATTGACTTCTGACAGAATAAACAGCTTCTGCACAGCTGGCCATCTTCCATGGCCAACAAACATGTTATTTCCTTTTGGATGGGACTTTGAGAGAACTAGTCTGATTTGATAAACTGATCCAAAGTATCTTCTTCTGAGTTAGTTCTAGAGTAAAAATGGAGTGGGCTTGCTGCCCAGCTGGGCTCCTAATCTACCCTGCATTTCCCATGTCACACTGCACATTTCTCTGTTTATGCTGTGTGATGTGTACAGGAGGGCAAAGTCAGACACGGGAATGCAGGTACTGGGACCCCAAACCATCAGTACAGAGCACTGAGCCCAGCTTTCTAATGGGGGACTTCCCAGCCCCTGCCTCCCAGCCCCGGGACAGCTCAGCAGCAATGCAGCACAGGGGAATGTGGGCTCTGCCTGTGCTGCACTTGCTGTTGCAGGCAACTTAACCTGCACATCCAGGAGAGGTCTGCCTTGGGACAATGCTTGGTGCACCCACACCATAGGACAGACAAGCTTTCCATACATGAACAATATTACCGATCTTAAATGAAATAAAATAACGTTTTTAAAAAGTAGGGTGAAAGGTAATCCAATGAATTCAGCAAAAACAAAATTTATCAAGATAATGCTTTTTATAAACATGGGGTTTTTTTTATTTCAGGGTGGTTTTTTTTTCCCCTAGAGCATATGAAAGGAAACATATGTTGGAATACTGGAATTTCTAGTTAAACTGTGCCATGCATCTGCTCTGCTTAATAGACGTGCTTAGAAAACAAGCCATTCATTGTCACAGAATGTTGTGTTTTTGACCTTTATGAATATGACACAAATTAAGTGAAATGCCTGTTCATGCCAGCCTCTCCCAGCCCTCCCAAGGATCAGAGGCCACTGTGAGAGGTGCTGTGGCAATGCACTGTAGAACTGTCTGTGCCATCAAAGCCTTGAGACTCCCTGACAAGCATGAAATCCATTTGCACTGTTTGTTGTCTTCGTTTCAAATGCTTTACCCATCACTGAAAGACATAACCTGTTCTTACATATTTCTGCTTTCCTGTTTTGTTTCCTGCATCACAGCTGAGTATGAAGAGACTATTCAAAACTTTTCAGATGCATTAATGAAATATCCTAGCCAAGATATAATGAGCTCATCCTTGTGATACATGAAGCCTCACAGCTGGCCTGGAAAGAATAGCTTAATCTAATTATTTTCCTGGTTTGATTTAGTGCAAAGTAGAAACTTAGCCTTATTGATAAAGGGGTTTAAAAGGATGATGTTTAACTATGGTTTCCAAATTTAATTTATTTAAGGACTTCAATGAGAAATGTTTGATTAAGGTGATACCCCTAAGCTAACCACTCTGGCTAAGCAGTTAGCCAAAAACCATTTAGCCAGCTCAGATACACTTAAACATAATTAAATTTAAGTGGTATTTTACAATGACTTAAACATTTGTTAGGGAAAGCTAGTTTTGCCAAGATGGCAGAACTTTATCCTTAGGCAGCTTCCTAAACTGCATGTTAACTTGAGCAATGGCAAAGATTTCCAGAGCAGGCATGAACAAGAAATGCTTGATCTGACTTACACTATGAAACTTGGACCAGATCTTAGCATACCTATTAACAACCTTAACTGAACAAGGGGTGCTGATAACTTACTAGCAGCTACAAACCAAAACACACATTTAGACACCAGCTTCCTGAGAGCATTGCCATAGTTATAGTTAAGGAGCAAGTTATCTAAATATTGATTTACAATTATGTGCAGAGATGGCAAAGTTTTATAGCCAGGAGACATAGGTAAAAGTCACAAAATCCATGTCTGGGTTTCATGCAAATCTCTGAATTGACATTTTCAGAAGACATTCTCATTCAACATCTGCATACAAAGAAAAACCCCTCTTAGTACAGCCTCTTCAAATCAACATCCCCTCCCTACATATAGCTATATATTAGGCCCAGAAAAGGCTGGAAAGCCAAAGGGACATACAGATCAATAAATATTTGGAGTTTAGAGCCAGATTTGGAATCAGCTTGTGCCTGGTGTACTATCTCCAAAAGACCCTTAAAAAGTTGCTCTACACTGAGCTTGAAAAACTACGTCCTGAGAGAAAAAAAATTTAAAATTAAATACAGAGTGCAAAATCAAACAAGTCGAAACAACAAAAAGGTAAGTTAGTTGAAAATTACAGATCTAATCTAGAGCTCAAGTGAAATCAACAGAAAAAGTCCCACTGATTTTGATGGACCTGAGCATTTTACAAGGCCTCACATCATGTGCCAAGCAGCACAGAATGTGTTGTTCCCTATGCCTGTTAACCTCTTACTCCATGGAAAAAAAGGTGTTTGCCAAAATAGTTATCGAAAGGGACTAACCACATCCTTTCAGGATGTGCTCAGCACGGGTGCAGAGCAGGATATGCCCTCCTGCTCGTCACACGTGGAGGTGCTTGCACAGGGCAGTGGCTGCAGTGGCTCAGGGACAGCTCAGCCCAGGACATGCTGGAAGGGCTGCACTGGAAGCTGTGGGCAGGGCCAGCTGCCTTGAAACTCTTGGTTTGGACATGGAAAGGAAGATAACAAACTGGGATGCACAGGGAAAACAGTCATGGCATGCAATAGGTGTCCCACGAGTGCCTGGGCAGAGGGCTAAGAGAACCACAGTAGGCTATATCCCATAGCCAGATGACAGCTCCTCCTTCTGCAGAGGAAGCAAGCTCTCCAGAAAGGAACAGAAAATTGTGGAATATGTTAACCTGCCCTCAGAGCCAGAACAACAATCAGACATTCTGCCTCTGAGTTTCTGACCCTCTTTCTTTTCCACTTTTCTTCTTCCTTTTGCAGGCAGTCTGGATCCAACCCAGATCTTGCCACGCGTACTGTGCCCTAACTCCACAAAGCACACTGTGACCACAGAGGACCAGGCACATACAGC
The DNA here is from genome assembly GCA_034336665.1 of Luscinia megarhynchos. NCBI lineage: Eukaryota > Metazoa > Chordata > Aves > Passeriformes > Muscicapidae > Luscinia > Luscinia megarhynchos. Next base: position 70,938,191 of record CM067564.1, read on the forward strand.
ACGCTCCTTCCCCACCCTCCATAAACATTCACCAACAATGAACTGCCAGCAGGGTTTTTCCCCACAACAGTTACTGATGGCATCAGCCAAAGTGCTGGGGAGGCACAGCCAGCCCGGTGTAGCCACTCCTTGTCTCAAGGATATAAATCCTCAACAGGCTCCAGGGAGTGAATTTACTGCTGTCAGCCCCTAAGCTCCTCTCCTTACAACATGAACCAGCAGGAAAGCAAGCAGGTTCATACTGGAACTGTTTTGTTTTGGCAAAGTTGGAGGGGTTTTTGTCTTTCTCTTGGCTTGTTTTTTTTTTTTTTTTTTTAACAGAAGTGGTTTGTGTTTCATTTTGGCACTTTCCATCAAAGCAGTTGCATCAGAAAATTCCTGACCAGCTCTAATCTCCATCAGCGCAGCTGCGCTGCGGTCACAGCACCACCCGCCCTGCTGGTGACGGCCCCAGGACTTCCCCTGGGGGGACAGGCTGCTCTCTCCTGCCCCCCTGCCACCAGCCCGGGTGCCCTGCCCTGTCCCACGGTATGGCTGGCTGGTTTTGCTACCTGAATGCTGCGGGCAGTGCTGGGTGCTTATTCCCACAGCTGTCGCCAAGATCCGTGTCCACCCACGCAGTTGCGGGTCCCAGAACTGACTCTAACCTCACCTGGGAAAAAACAGCTCTGAATTTTGCTTTAAACTAAAATGTGAGATTCTCATGTAGCTGCAGAGGATACTGCCAACAGGAAGAAAAGGCAAGAGAAGAAGATTTTAAAGATCACAGAATAGGTGGAGGCAGCCCCACAGAAGGGAGCAGAATGATGTGCCGGCACAGGCTTCCCAGCAGAGCTGGATCCCTGTGCAGGCACTGACTGGCCCTGTGCCCCACCTCGGTTTGCAATATTTGAACAGGAAGTTTGATCAAAACAGAGCTTCCTATTTTACAGCTCACAAAACACAAACAGGGTCTGTCAGCAGGTCTTTGCTGTAAACTGGATGGCTCAGCACCTGTTGGAGGCTGGCAGGAAGGGCTGGAGAGCTGCTCTCTGGTGGAAGAGGCAGCTCTTCAGAAATGACTGTAAGCTTATGGAAAAAGCCAACAGCCTAATAATTGTATCAATAATAATGGTAACCAATAATTTTCACCAAAATTGACGCATTTTTAAAACTTTATCTCAGTTAGGTGTAAGACTCTTTCACCATCTTCTTGCCACCTCTGCCTCAAGAGAGCAAACCGCTGCCCAGTTTATCTTGCCAAATTGCAAATACAGACTGGAACTACATCTGCTGCCAACCACACCAGCTGTAACTCCCCAGAAGCTTGGATACATGAGGTGGCCAGTCAAGTTAAAATTGTCATATCAGAGATCAAAGGTCAACTAAGAGACTTCCCCAAAATTATGCCATCATGTTATTACTTCTATGCTGTGTGCAAGCAGACATCTAAAAATTTTGGCTTTTTTGCTGCATTATATGCTTGTGAATTTTATTAGACTAATTTGAAATATTCAAAATGATGAATAAATCGCTACTTTGTTTGCTTTATCTGCTATTGCAGCCTATGCCCAACAGATGTTACGTATGAAATTCAAATTACATCTTCAAATGGAGCATGACTTGGTAATGAATAATTCAAGACATATACTGAAAATTAGAATGCTGTTTTTAAACAGTGTGTTTCTTAGCAGAGGCAACGTCAGTGGAAAAATACTCACCTATTTATCTGGCCATTTTCCACCTCTGTGAAATCATTTGAATCATTGCTGATGTTATCATCTTCAGGGACAGTCATATTCTGCAATTCAGTCAGTTCTAATCCAGCTTTGAAATGCATGCTGGGTGAGGAACTCTGCCTATCCAAGTGGTTCTTCAAATACTAGTGTTTGGTTGGTATCTCGTGGGTAAACTGCAGCCACAGTGTCAGCAACCTAAATAAAACAAAAAAATCCAAGATGTATACCACCATCAGCAGGCTATATCACCAGGAAAAACCAGTGAAACCTGCACAGGAGGGACACCCATACCAACCAATTTTACATTGTTAGATGGACCTCAGGTTATCACCCAAATACACTGCAGAACAGTAGTAACCTTGTATGTCTTAATGAGATCAACATCACTAACCTTATAAATTTACCCTGTCCTGCAATCAATTGCTGAAGACAGTTCTTTTTTTTTAAACTTGTGAGCAAATCAAGCCTGTTTGTTTCAAGAAAAAGATTAATCTCCTACAAACTAAGAAATAAAAATTATTTGCTTGTCCAAGTCCTAATTCAGTATCTGGTGTTTGTCTTCTGTGTGTTCTCCATTCTTACTTAAAAATACAAAATACATGCTGATGCTGATACTAAGTGGGATAGAAAGAGGGACAGAGTTACCCCAGCACTGTGTTCTACTAATGTATTCCAACCTGTTAAGGACTTTTGGGAAAGCAGAGGTGCAGTGGATGCTTTGTTTAAGTTTTTGGATGGTCTAACTTGTTATGAACAAGGAGAGAAACAGAAAAAACCTAAATCCCTAAGCTCATGTATCACAGAAAGAAAGAGCAATGTATACCTTTTGTCAAGCAGTTATTTATCCAGAGATCAGGTGATCTCTCCTCTGACAGATGTGTTCCATAAAAGCACAGAGAATAACACCAAAGGCAGATCAGAGAAGTCTGCTACAGTGACATACTTTCTCATCAGCAATCAGCAAATCAACTGAAAGACCAATATTTTCTGGAGTCCAACCACTCCCGGCAGAGCTACAACTCCAGCGTGGTAGTGAGGCAACAGCATGTTACTCACAAACAAGCTCTTGCACCACAGCTCTCTCCATTTCCACTTTGTGAATGAATTTCCTGCAGTATTGCCAAACAACAATTCAGCCTGGGGTACGTGGTGAACTCTCAGATACCAGATTAATTTGGGAATATTTTTAAATTCTCAAAGCCATCAAACTGCTTGCAGGCAACCGAAGAGGTATGAGCATCCCCAGGCTCTTGCAGGGTGAGACAGGAGGATGTAGTTCACTTGTTCAGTTATGACATCTGCCTGTTTCAAATTAAGTCTGCAGAAGCCAGGGCTTCTGTTTTATACCACATCCCCACCACGTAGAAGACGGCTTTGCAAACGAGCAGTTTTTTCCTTGTAAATACTTTCTCAGAAATGCCATATTTAAGTTTACACGTGCTCTTACCAATTCCTCAAGAGCCCACCCTGTCCAACCTTCAGGTGCCAGGTTTAAAGGCTAACAGCACAGCAGGGCAGGATCCTTCTCTTCAGCTGAAGGAGCAGCTAGGCATGTGATTATGTGGAACACTGCCTGGTGTAAGGGTAGAGTTTGGGGCGTGAGAGCTGGGTACTCTTCAACTCCTCTGCAAAAGATTTCCACTACAGATACCACGTGAAAACTGCTCAGGTATTAAAATGTTGGCACAATGAAATATTAAAAAAAAAAAAAAAAAAAAAAGATTCAGGTTGCTGATAAATAAATGCGGACTGGCAAGAAGAGGGTGGTTTTAGCATTCTGGAACAGTCTTCCTGGAGGCTGCAGGGATAAAATAGTCTACCTATTTTGGAAGAGATGCACAATCTTTTTATAAAAGGATAAAGCCACAGGAGATGGCGACTGCTGAGGTGGCAAGGACCAAGCCCACTGAATTCTGATGTTTCTTGTGACCAGGAGTTCCTAAAATAAACAATTTCTTAAGAGACCTGGAAACCTCTGCACCAGGATCTGTGTCTCCTGGCATTTTAAAGCCTGTGTAAAGGTTCATCTGAGATTCAAGCAGAGAGGCTTTTCCTTTGGGCACCGTTTTGCATCGTGATGCCCAGGGGGATTTTCAGAACTGCCTTGACCTTGCCTGTGCTAAATGAATTCCCCCTGAAGTGTCTGAAAAGCAGGTGCTGCAATTAGCAGCGGTGCGAGGCAAGCAGCGCGCAGGAGAGCCGGCTGCACAGCCGTGTGCCTCCAGCCTCCCCGCCCCTCTGCCACTGGAACACCACGGCACCCGACTGGCACCAACACAGCCCCCGCTCCACTCCCAAGGAACCTCACAGCACACAGAAGTGACAAGCTTTGTCTATTTCAACCAAAACCCTGCTTCTACAAAAAACAAATGGAACGAAGACTTTTCACAAGGGCATGTAGTGAAAGGACGAGGAATAACAGCTTTAAACCGAAAGAGGACAGGTTTAAGTTAGCTATTAGGAAGAAATTCTTTACTGTGAGGGTGGTGAGGCACTGGAACAGGTTGCCCAGAGAAGCTGTGGATGCCCCATCTCTGGAACTGTTCAAGATCAGGTTGGATAGGGCTTTGTACAGCCTGGTGTAGTGGAGGGTGTCTTGCCCATAGCAGAGGGGCTGGAACGAGATAATCTTGAAGGTCTTTTCCAACCCAAACCCTTCTACGATTCTATAAGACAGGGCAAAATCTTAGAGCAAGCTGAAACACCAGCAATCATTTCAGCAGATCCCATGTTTCAGTCAGGCCAGTTGCTCCTGAAGTATTGTGACAGTGGGCACATCTCTGAATATGCATCAGGTTCTTGCTAGGGTAAGTAATTTACTAAAATACCACCAAATCAAAACCCTGAAACCAACAAAAAAATCTTGAATGAAATAATGCACAGCACTTCCAAGTATGAGAAAACCTGATGTCAGTGTCAAAACATGAGATGGGTGAGGAGAGAGTGTTGGGGCTGGGAGCTGAAGTTTTCATTGTCGTGCCATGAACTCATCACAGACCTTTGGCAAAGTAGAACACACATGTCCTCTGCATCTCCACCTATAAAATTAAGCTAACACTCAGTTTGTGAAGTGCTTGAAGATTCAGAAACAAAGGGTGATAGAAGTGTGATACCTGGAATAAAACACTATGCAAATCACAAAATTTTTGTAATGATAACTTTATTTTAGAGATAAACAGAGAAAAACCTTTTTCACTGCTTATTACTCTGGGCACTCTCCACAGTCAATGGAGTGTAGGTGGTCACGTGAATTTCACCCCCAAACCACCTACTCTAAACTTCAAGTTCACCCATGTGACAAACCACAGTCTAAATAAAATCTAAAATCCCAAAGGTTAGGGTTCACGTCAACTAGTGTAATTCCCTACAAGCCAAATGTCCACTGCAGGCCTGTCCCTTGGCCTCTTCAGGGGAGCCTGGTGCTGCTGGAGGATAGCCCCCCTGACCCATGGGAGGGGTCTGCAGTCACACTGAGCTGTTCCCTGCAATTGCAATAGCTTTGCTCCCAAAAGGAGAGTCAACGCTGGGATAGCTGAGCTAAGCAAGCTGCCACCTCAGGTGTACATGCCACTAGTGCTGAGAAAAAAACCCAAAACTGCTTCAACTAATAAAAATTCACCATATGTTGATACTGAGCTAAATTGGAAGCAGCACGGTAGTATTTGTACTTTTACGGCCTTTTCATTCAAGAAATGTCTTAAAAAGAAATGCAAATAAAAATGTTATGTTGGCAAGAGTTCTTAGGCTGAGTTTTATTCCTAATTCACATTGAAAGACAGGAAAGAATCACGTGAATAGTGACTGCAGAAATCCCAATTACCTCAGTCACTGTGCCTACTACTCTGTCCACCCTTAAACCCCTCAAAGGGAAAACGTCCAGAGATCTGCCATCAAACCTCTCTTTCACACCTAGTCAATCATAAAGAACAAATCAGAATTTTGCTCTTACTTGCTCTACTTGCTCTTTTGTTCTACCCAGATGGGCAAGCACTCCTTCTTGAAGAAGACATTACCCCAAGAGAAAACCGGCAAAGAGCTAATGACTCTTCAAAGTGAACCTCATGGATCTGTGTTTGCTAGCTGATCCAGCTCTTCTGTTTAGTAGCAAAAGCACTGCTCTGGCCTAGCAGCATATCCTTCTCTTTAAACATCCCGTGATAGGTATTGTTAAAGCCATTACAGATAATTTATTTGTTGCGTGCTCCTTTTCCTATGGGAAAGATTACAGCTGGTCACAACTTCAGGAAGACTATGAGATGACACAATAAGATAAAATTAGTTTATTATTTTCAAGGATACCAAGACCTTCAAGTGCCATTAAAACACATTCCACGAACTCTGGTCATTTTCTCTGTTGACTTGTGAAACATAAAAAATAAAACTCCAGTTTCCTGGAGCTTCCTGTTAAAATTCCACAAGAGCAGTAATGAAATCAAGAACTTTATGTTTGAAAAAAAAAAAAGATAATACAGACAATCTATTTCTTCTGGTTCATGCATGAATCCTTTCTAGGCCACATGTAGAAGAGGTATAATCTCAGAAAAGACTTCACTGGAAGTTGTGTTTCTAGAAAGAACATCATCAGTCTTGGTAGTAACCACAACGCCTTAATTCACATGCCACTTTTTGGTCATATCCTGTAAATGACACAGTTCCAAAAGTGTCATCTTAAGGCACATGTTTGCTCAAAAGCTGACCAGCATGTGAGAGGCATTTGGGTAAGTGGTCAAGCTGGACAACACCTACCCCATCTCTGGGTACGGTGTTTGCAATGTGCCCTCTCACCAGGCGCTCCATTCACTGCGTGCTTCCCGCGGCCGGACGGTGTCGGGGCTGGTAAACACCCAAGACACACTAAGCACTTTTAACTATGGAATTCAAGGTAATTTTCTCAAAAGACAAAATGTGACTCAACTTTCTTCCCTAAGGGAGTTTTGCCAAGAACTCCTCTCGCTTACAAGTCATCAGAACTCTGCACTTGAGTTCCGCACAAGCTGTTTTTATTCCTGCAAAGCCTGAGATGTGATACGTCTTTCTTTGCTCATACTTTTGAAAGTTCTTTCAAAGAAGAGCAATATGACCAGTAAGACACCATGGATTATAAATAACGAAACACAGAGACTGAAACTCTGCATATGGACTATTCGACTTAAAGGACAAAAAGCAAGAATAGGCTTTATACGTAACAGTATCACACCGGGAGGCAGGGAAGCAACCATCTCCTTTTTGTTCTGCATTGGTGACACCTGACATGAGGGACGTAAAGCTCCAGACTTACTCCTCAGAAAGGACAAAATGGACAGATTAGAGAAGAGCCGCTGAGATAACAAAGAGCTTGGAAATTAGACTGACTCACATCCACTGAGCAAACATCTGCAGTGCTTGAAATGTCATTGCCTCCAGCTCCTGAGCTCTGCCCCTCTGCAGCAGGCAGCAGCCACAGGAGCAGTGGAAGGAAGCGGGCTCACCCTGCCCCAGTGGTGCCCCAGAGCACCAACAAAGCGCTGGCAAACAGTTAAAAGATAAGATGGGGGGTGGGAAAACAAGTGGCAGAAGTCTTGGGAAGGAAGCTCAGAAAAGGGTATTATAAAAAGCAAGTGATGAGAACAAATGTGGATTGTCAACATTTCTCTTGGCAGTGCATGACCTTGCACTGCAACAGGAAAGTGTTCCTGCTCTGCCCCATCACTCTCCACACTGCCCTTCCATGCTGCCATAAAGAAAGGGAAGACAGTCCCAAATTAAGTCTCGACAGGCTACTCAGCTGATCAAAGGCAGGCAAATAAGAAACCATAAAATCCCAGTCTGATTCACCAAATGATTCATTACTTTAGGCAAAACACTTAAGGATGAGCCATAAAGGAAAATGGTTTTAAGTACATTTTTGTTTAGAGCCCTTCCCAGTCAATTTGGGAAAGGCATTTGGCAGAGGAATACAGTCACATTTTTTCCTAATTATATTTCTTTGTGAAATCCTCTCGACAGTCTTGGTTTTCAGAAGAGATCCCACAACACACTGCCACAAATAAATGCGCTCTTGTCTTCCACAGAAAGTGGAAATACTGTATGAGTGGGGCTTTATGGGTCACTGCAACAAAATACACTATCCAGATGTATTTCTAAGGGTTAAACAGCAGCTCTGAAATTCCCATTTAAATAAACTTTTGTACTACAGAAGGAAGAATGCTTTGTATAAGTTCATGTGTCACTCACTTTTCCTCAGCTCCAGTTATACAAGTAATTTCTCTGCCTCAGTTTTCTTGACTGTAGAGACTCAAAGCAATATTTACCTGATAAGCTTGGCAAATATTGTAAAGTTATCTGCAAAACATGAAAAAGCTGCCATTTTTCCCAAAAGCAGCTGCTCAAACTTCTTGGATTGGATTAAGGTCACAGCAGTAAGTATCCATCAGAAAGAAAACTCAATTCAGGCTTAAAATATTTAAATATTTCCACAACACCCACATGCCTTCATAATACAAACTTTTAAGTGATGGTTATTATCATGTTACTTGCTTGGCAGATTCCAACAGAAATGAGCAAGATGCTAAAAAGAGAGAGAAGAGCACAGGAGAGAGTCCCATTTCTGCTCGGTCACCACTCTTACACTGCTAAGAACAAGCTCCCAAAACAGCAAACACAGACAAAATGTAGGACAAAGACCCAGGATGAGCAGCCTGCAAGCAGGAAGGCTGAGAGAGCACTGCCTCCCCTTGCATCCTTTAAAACCCTTGTAAAAAGCAGGATTTGGGCACGCAGGACAATTGTTCCTCCACGTTTTACAGCAGTCTGCAGAAAGCCTCAAACTCAGGGGATAATCCTCTTCACACGGGAATGTGCAGCTTGGTGCTCACTGCCAACAACCGTCTCCCATCCTCAGCCAGCCTGGAGAGCCCAGTTGGTCCAACCACAGCATAAATAGTCTCAAGTGACAAGACAGAGGATGCTGCAGTGCGCTTCAGTGAAGTGCTCTCTCTATGGTGCCTCTTAAAAAGAAAAAAAACCCCGACCTTCCGAAAAGGCAAAGTCAGATAGGAGTCATTCGGTACGACAGTGAAGCAGATCCCATTTTAGTCAGTGAATTTCCACCGAGCCTCAGCAGAAGGCCTCTGCCTCCCAGCAACATGGCAGCTCGGAGCCCTCACGCAGGTTTTGCAAGGCGGATTGCAGCGCCATTTCGGCAGGGGCTCCTGGCCTGGAAAGGGCAGCTACTGACACCTACATCCTTCAGCAACAGATGGAATTTCCTTAGAGAGGCTTTTTAAACAAAGCTGGTGTTTCGGTAGCAAATGAAGCAAAATTCAGATGAAGGATGCTGTTTCTTTCTCCCCCAGTAGCTGTTTTTACTTCTGATCTATGAAGGTTAGACTCAGAATGCGGGAGATTTTTGCTTTGCTTTGTTTTGCTTTTCATTCCTGCAATATATTTTATCAACTAACACGTATCTTTTTCTTACACTTTACATTTAGAACAATGCCTGTTCTATATTATTTCGCCTTTCATGCACAAGTAAAAGCCAAACAAACCTGAAGGTGAACGAAGCACAGCACAGGTTCCTATTTATAATTTGGACAGGAGATTGGCAGAAATGCCCCCCATCAGTCTGGGACTCTGAACAGCCTAAGGACGGTGGCACAGGGAAACTACAGCTTCGCCTTCCATAAAACCAGCTGCCAGATCCAGGGTTTATTTCACTCCTTCCAACGCCACATAAACAAAGCACGTTTTACACACCTCACCTTCCCTCTCACAAGGAAACAGACACATCCCAGCTACAGGTTGCACTACGAACTCTGCAAAACAATGGAAGCAGGCGCCTGCCACAAAGGCGAGCTGGAGAGCACACACGTGAGCCAATGCACCCCGGGCACTCTGCACTCGGGCCTCTTTTTGTTCTCGCCCGTGCTGGCCGAAAGCGCCCACCCCAGCCGCTACTACGAATTTACGGGCACCATGCACACGCGTGCGCGCCCTGGGCCCAGCCTGCATTTTCCAAATGCCGTAAAACTTGCACTGACCCCACGGCAGCGCCGGGTCTGAGGGGAGGCAGGAGCGCTCCCCGGGCCCGGCGGCACGGCGGCCGCGCGCTCTGCGGGGCTGCGGCACCCGCCACCCGGCCGTCACGAGGGGCAAACTCAGCCATCATTACTGGTTTTGCTTCTCGCTGCCAGCGAAAGCCCGTGGCCGCGGACCGCCGGGTTTTATTTCCGCGGGATTTGTCTGTTCGTCGGTGGGTTTGTTCCATGCCCGCCTCACAGCCGGCGAGGGCAGCATCGCCCCCCGCCTCCGGCGCGGCAGATGCCGCATGGCCGCCCCGTCCGTGCCCGGCCCCGCCCGGCCCCTGCCCGCATTTTGGGGCTCGCGCCGGGCAGCGCGGCGGCGAGCGGACACGCCGCGCGGGGGACGGGGCAGGGCTGCGCACACGGCGGGGACAAAGCGCGGGGAGCTCGGGCCGGGGCTGGGGTCGGGGCTGGGGCTGGGGCCGGGGCTGGGGCTGGGGCTGGGGCCGGGGCCGGGGCTGGGGCTGGGGCCCGGCCCGCGCCGCGCCCAGACAAAGGGGGCGCGGGGAGCCTCCGGCTGCCTTCGAGCGCTGCCTACCTTCCCCAGGAGCCGCGGGGACCCGCCGAGAAGCGATCCGCCTTTCCGCCGGGATCCGGCTGGAGAACCCCGACAAATAATTACAGGGATAAAAGTAAAATAAAATGTAATTTAGAAAAAAAAAAAAAGAATAAGAAGAAAAATAAGATGAAAAAGGAGCGAGGAAAGGGGGGGAAATGAAACTGGCGCAAACGGCGAGGAAGATGCCCTTGTTCCCTCCCTCCTCCCGCCGCGGGCGCGCGCGCACGGAGGTGGGCGGGATGGCGGGAGCGCGCCGCGCGCGCCGCCAGGTGCTGCGGGGCCGAGCGCTCGCGCGTGCCCGGCAGGGCCCGCGGTTCCCGGCACGCGCAGCCCCGCGGCCCCGGGGACCTTCGGCGCCTTTCCTTATTTTAATTTTTTTTTTAATTTTTTTTTTTTTTTTACACTTTTTTCAACGGACAATCATTTTTCTCTGTTTTTTTCACGCCACGGTTGGCCACAGGAGAATCCCTCCCGGCAGCCAGGCTGGATTTTTGTGGCTTGAAATGCCTACGGAAGATCTGGCATTATTGCCTTGGCATTATTATTTCCTGTTTTGTCATGCAAAATGTGTGTGCTGGAAATGCTGCCACCTGTACAAGAGGTCAGAGCATTTCCTGCTGCGGCACGACACTTCCTCAAAATGAATGGGGAATTCAAGGCACGGGTGTTTGCTGTAGCTTGTTATTTCCATACTAGTATCTAGAAAGTATGAGGTTTTTGGCTTGGGAAAAACTTTTCAAGAACTAACCTGAAGCAAGATATTGCATCTGTCCTTGGCTCCCCCTCCCCCTGGCAGAACACATGACTTGCATGGGATATCACAAGGCAAAGAATGAAAGGGCGATGGAGCCTGGGGGCTTGGGCACAGTTTGCCTGGCCGCCCATGGAGGGTAATGGCTTCATGGCAACTCTTTCAGAAGCTTCTTGAGGTGCTTGCTCTGGAATTTCCACTACTGGGTCTGCTAAATGTCAGGCCAAAAAGGCAGATGACACACATGAAGAACTGTGGTTTTCAAATTACTGACTTTGCATATACAAATTGGATTCCTGTTTTGGTGCTTTCACCACGTTTTTTTCTTTTTTTTTTCCAGTAGGGCAGTTCACAGAATCATAGAACAATTTGGGTTGGAAGGACCTCTAAAGGTCATCTAGTCCAACCCCTGGCAATGAACAGAGACACCAACTACATCAAGTTGCCCAGAGGCCCACCAAGCCTGGCTTTGAATGTTTTCAGGGATGGAGCATCCACCACCCCTCTGGGCAACCTCTTCCAGTGTTTCACCACCCTCCTTTTCCTTACATCGAATCTAAATTGACCCTCCTTCAGTTTAAAACCATCACCTCTTGTCCTATGGCAACAGGCCCTGCTAAAAAGTTTGTCACTCTCTTTCTTATAGGCCCCCTTTAGGCACTGAAAGGCCACAATAAGGTCTCCTTGGAGACGTCTTTACCCCAGGCTGAACAAGACCAACTCTTTCAGTTTTTCTCATAGGAGAGGTGCTCCATACCTATGATCAGCATCATGGCCCTTCTGCTCCAACAGCCCCGTGTTCCTCCTGTGCTCTGGGGACTCCAGAGCTCTCTGAATGTGAAGCACTGTGCAAACAGTAATTTGATTAACACCTATTGTACCCTGCTAGGACAAGAGCCATATCATCCCAGTATTGAGGGTGAAGCCTGAGGAAGAGCTAGATGAACAAGGGCATTAAGGCAAGGGCAGATCTTTCAGCCTTACTCATACGATTAAACCTCTCACATCAGAATCATATGCAGTTCCAGAAAAACTTAAAATTGACAAAAGATGTGGGACTGGGCTCCAAGTCAGAGGCCTCAGTCCCCACCCAGCCCTCTGTGCAAGGTATCATGCCTGAAAGTGAAGAAACCAATTCACTCTGACTCAATTAGACTTACATATTATAAACTGGAAATCAATCTCTCCCCAGATTATTGAATACAAATGTGTATTATATAGTGGATGAGGTCAGGTGGTGTTGCTGTAGGGAATAAAAGGAAACCACTTTCGTTTCTTTAAAACAAAATGTGTATCAGGCTATCAGGTGAATGATCATTGATTTGATGTGTTCTGCTACCTTCTTTCCTTTTATAGTTGTAAAGGCAGGCTATTCGATTCTTACCTTGTCATATGCATCCTTAGAATTGAGGTAATTATTTTTCATAGAATTTTGAAAAAAGTATTTTTAATATATCTTAACACAGCTCCACAAAAATGATAGCACTTCTCAAGAATGTAAGCTGTTTTACTTGGCATCGTTAGAGTTTCAAATTTCTCCACTCTCCCTTTCAATATCTCTGATTTTTTATCACTCTTGACTCTGTTTGCCTTGATATGCTGTGAAACTTTGATGCTTGTGGCAAGCATCTTTTGGTTCTAGTTTTATGGTTTCTTGTAAGCTTTTTTTCAACGGGTTTTCATGACAGTCACTCCTTATTGACCCTATTCACTCCTCCTGTGCCTTTCTCTTTATTCTTTTCACTCATTATCTCATTCCTATTTCTGGTTTAGAGATAAAGCACAAAGATGCAGGAATTTATTGTAATATTTTTCTTTCTGTTGCCCATCTTAAACAGGTATAAGATGGGCATCCATCTCAAATCTCTTCTTGGATGTCTTTCAATGTGCTTTTATCTAGTCAAAATGGATCCTCTTTTCTTTCCTCTGAAATAACCCTGAGCCTTTCTCTCTTTGTGGTATCACCATTCTCATCCTGCTTTTGTTCAGACTTGCAACTTCCAAATATCCTTTAGATTATATTTTGCCTGCCTAATATGAATCAACAGCCATGTTCATTTTCAGAACTACCCTCTGAAGTGCAATGTTCTTCCAGAGTCTGGAAAATTCCCTTCTGTACTGTCCTTCAAAAATTGATGCTTATTGACTAACTTACACTTACTAGTGAAAACTGCTGGTATGCAACAAAAAAATCTGTGTACATAATAAAAGCGAACTCAAATCAAAATACACCAAATACTTCTTTGGTTGACTAAATTATTGCACATGTGAACATTTAGCAATTTTCTTCATGCAGTGTCAGAATGCTGTTTGATTTGGCGCTGCATTTTGTTGAAAGTGGGGCTTGTTTGGCTTCTTTGTTGCCTTTTGCTTCCAAATTGCAGCAAAGCCTACCAGACATTCCAGACACAATTCTTGCACCTGAAACAAAGCTGATGACAGAGCATCATTAATTTTGTATGATTATCCATTCAACTATTTTACCCTGGGGCAAATATATGGCTACAGCCCAGGGGAATGGAGTTGCTGGAGTTGGAGGTGGCTGTGCCGGGGGCAGAGGAATTCATGGCTGATGTGATGAGCCTGACAGGTGGAGCTGGAGGTGCTTACAGAGTTCTCTTCACCTCTATTTTAGTACATCCGTCATTGGCATGCTTGAACTTACCTGTTAGTGCTTGTGTGAAAGAGAGACGAGAATAAAAGAGAACAGATCAGAAGTGTAAAGCCAGCTGAAGGAGAAAATCCAGTGTTTTTCAGAGAAGGTGCTTGCTGCCAGAAAGTGACCTTGAGCATCTTTGAAGTCTCTGCCTGCCTTTCAAGAATAGTGATGAGGCAAAGGGTGTAAGCAATGACTATTTTTGCACGAGTACTACACCTAAATCAAGTTGAACTAAAACACACATAGAATTTTGTGACCTGTTTTCTTTTGTTCGCTGTTTTTGATTTTTGGAAAGAGGAATTTGTGTCCATTTGCTGCGGAGAGCCAACAAGCTTAGGTTTGATAACACAGTGTCTTAGCCATGGGGCTGCTCACAGAAGGGGGCAGTACTGGTCCTCTTAAAGGAAGTAATTACACAGTGAGATCCCTTTCCCACCAGGGTTTTGCAGAGACTGTGGGCTCAAAAAGTCTTGGGGATATGCTGCAAGGACAAACAAAATACTGGTTCCCACTTAAGCTGAGTGTAGTTCAAGCCCAAACACACCACGGGGCTTGCTGAGGTGGATGAAGTCTTTCAGGGTGGAACAGCAAGCTATTGACTGCACAGTACAAATTTATTCTTGGAAATAAAGTAAAGGTTTCAACAAATATCTATGGATTCTCTAGTCTGCCATGGCAGGATTTACTAGCAAACAAAAGTAAAGGTTTTGGGGATATCTGTCACCGTGTTAAAAGCCTTCTGGTGCTAGCAGGGTCCTGACACTGAGTCTGTGACATTAGCAGAGGAGGATATTTTGCCCGGCAGCCAAGTGAGCAAGGGAGAACATCATTGACTACGATGCATAATGTACGATCTGTACATGACTGGTCTTGTGTGATACTCTGAAAAGAACTGCCCACACTTGTCACAGATTTCGTGAACACTGATAGCATCAACTCTGTTTAAACATGTGTTCAGCCGCCTCCATCTCTGCATGTTGAGACAATCAGTTTTCCAGGGCTGCAAAATCTTGCACGCATGTCTGTAATGCTGTGACCATGAGATGTTATCACTCGTTGGTTTCCTGGCCAAAGTGTGGTATACAACTATATGGTGATGAGTAATCCAGGTTTAATAGGAGTTGTCCTCTGCACTTCCTCTTTAGATTCAGGAATTCACCCTACGAACCAGGTAGTTGTGCTTTTTCTCCTTAACTCCTGATCATCTGCTCTAACTCTTTTCTTTGGTCAGAACAAGTGTTTTACTGGGATACAAAGTTTTCAAACTTCTTGCATGAGACTAAGGAAACAGCAGTGGCTAAAATAAAAGAGATTTACAAATATGATAGATGCCTGCAGTGATAGTAAAAGTTTCATTTAAACACATTTTAAAAGTAGGTGTAACAAAATGCTCTTTTATTTACTTGCCTTTAAGGTGTTGCATCTTGACGTCAGTTTATAGCACTATAGACCATTTTATATGGTCTGAGTAGACCATAAAACTTGGATCTTTTTGAAAGGAGTAAATTCAGACAGTGGTGACCAGGATGCTGAGTTGTGTTACAATGTAGAGATCCTCTTTTCTTTTCCCCCGCAAAGAATGGGTTTTGCCATTCCATTTGTATAGAGTAACTTCAAGGGCTTGCTTAGCATTTTGAGGGATAATACCTGTGATGTCATGTTGTCAGAAATTGTCCTGGCAAATTGCAACTCCTAGTCCCAGCATATACAGCACAGCTACTGAGAATGGGATGTGTCTAGAAACATGAGATCATTCGTAACTGTTGTGAATTAAATTATCCTAAAAATGCTTAGTTATGTATTGTATTAAATTATACTAAATACAATTCATTTAATCTAGAACTGGCCTGCTAGTGCAGAGCCCAGTAATGAAATTATCCTCTGTTTAAGAAGATAGATTAAAAAAGACAGACAGACAGATAGATAGATAGATAGATAGATGGATGAAAGAAAAGAAATGAAAACTTAATTCAGAATTTAGGTGCCAAATATTATATATCTAAATCCATAACATTAATTAAAAGCTTTTGAAGTTGATGAGCATATCTCACTTCTGCTTAAATCCATGGGTGTTGAGGGCAATCAGTATCTTCAGAAAGCAGAGTGCTTGTTCACCTGCCTGTGTGTGAAATTAGAAGCTGACTTGTAAGTATCCAGGTTGTACATACTGATCTTAGTGTAACCCTGCAAAAATGTGGTCTGCTGACCTCATCACGTATCATGAAACATTATAACATGGGAGAATTTGGAAAAAAGGAACAAATTTTTTTTTACAATTCCCATCTAATAAGATAAGATTTTCAGGATGGTGGAAAAATGATGAATTCTTTAAATCACCACAGTAAACAAACAACAAATAAAGCTTAGATTTGCACACAAGAAATACAGACTCAGGGAGTAGAGGACTAGGTTAAAATGAAGTCTGTTAAGAACATCTTCACGGCAAATATTTTTTAAAAGAATAAAATAAAATAAAATAAAGCTATTGATATGCCTGAGGGCATTTCAGGAAGTGTGGCTGAAATCTGGCAGAAATAGTCAGTTTATTTAAAATTTGATGTTGTTAACACATCTGTAAGACCAGGCAGATGCCTCATATGGTACCCAGGACCCATCCCATACTTCTTCTAGTATTTACATTAGCTTTTGCAATTCTGTAAAATGCAAGCATATTCAATATTCTTTAACTATAAATTAAATCAGTGAAAACAGAATTTATCTCATCATTTACAAGGCTTTGGGCATTGCATATTCCATGCAAGTCCTAGATTGTGGCAGTGCTGGAGGCCGCGTTCAGTGGTTATGAAATGTGCATGTCTTTAATTACATGTTTATGGAAGAGTAAAGTTCCATAGAAAAAATATTAAACTAATATATGAAACACACTGGAATTTTGTGTTGTAAATACAGCAAGACTTCCTGATCTGCTCAAGAGAGGGAAGTTTCAAGCCCTGCTGGTGTGGCTGCTTCCCCTGAGCTGGTCAACACCAGTTGTGCCTCACAGACAGGCTGCTGAGCTCACGCTGCAGATGAGGAGAAAAGGCAAATAGGCAAAAATGTCAAAGAATGCAGCTCTATTAGCAGTCATGCTTGAACACATTCTGAGGCACCTGTGTAGTAACCTATTCCTCTCCCTGGTTTTGGACTTCGTGTAGCAGCTGTCATTACAGTAATGAAGTGATTAGATCTGCTCTGTTGCCTAATTACAGGACTAGAAATGGCATGTGCTCCTGCAATCTAGTTAAGTACTCTATATCTGAATCCTCTGATTTCAAGGATAATGTTTGGGAAATTATCTTTAGAGCACATAATTTTTTTTTTAAGTGCACTTGATTGAAGTGAGGAGTCTATCATATTGCAGAATTATTGATTACATTAAGTACTTTGAACTTACGCAGTTTTTTTCATCTCAGAATCTGTTAGTATTTACTACAAGGGGCAAGTATTATTAGTCCCATTGCAAATTGAAAACTTGGGGAAAAAAGGAGAATACATTATTTATTTAGGAATCCCATCAAATGGTACAGCAAGACTAGCTAGTTCAAGACTAGTTACCTTTTTCTTTAATGTCCTTGATAGGATGCTACAAGAGACCTTTTGTAACATTTCTTTTGGATGAAAGGATCTTCCATGCAGGTCCTGGTGCTGTAGGTTTTGGGGACAAAATGCAACTGCTCAGTCTCCAGCTGGATACAGCACCTTCAACTTTTATTTCCCAGAACAGTTCCCCACTCTTTGTACAATTCTATATAGTCATATTAATAATGGAAGCACAGTGTTACAAGGGAGTAGACTTCACGTCTGCCTTAATTACTGATATCTACCTCTTTTGAGGTAGGACTGCCTTCATACCACATCCTTGGAGATGGAAAACCAAACCTGCTCCTTAGCAGCATCTGTTTTATTGCCTTCCAGCAGCTGTATATTTGCCCACCTAAAATTTATTTCAACACTGTGGGCTTAAATCCCTCTCCTGTCTGGGCTTACATCCCTTAGTGCCATACCTAGGACAGTTGGTGTGACCAGAAGGTGAATATCTGAGTGAAGGCTCCCTGCCTTGTCCTCTCCTGACAAAATGTGTGCTGGCAGAAGGTGCTGTTCACTTAGCAGTGCATACAACTAAATGTGTACCCTCTTACAGAAACAAGGTGATCATTATCAGTGGAACATACACAACTCAAACATTGCCAGAGTGTACTCTTCACGCTGGAAAAGGGATTCAGTAGTTTTGATTCCCACTGCTTTCACTCATCTACAGGTCCCTTCTGTTTCACCACCTGTTTCATGTTGCTTAGTCAGAAGATGAAGAAAACAGGTAACAGTAACATTTTAACAAGAATATGTCAGAAGTACAGTGCAATTAAATTTTAAAGACTCATATAAAAGTCTAAATGTTGATTTTAAAAAATGCATCCTGAGGAAACTGATAGTAGATGAAGTTCTTATAAGATCAGGATGAACAAATGCTTTGCTAGTAGATCTGGTGTATAAAGCTCTGAGTAACCAGAAGACAAAATATATATTACAATATGTAGGATATATAAATTTACATTATTATTTTATAGCTAAAATTTAGAGATATGTAAAGTATGATCTGATGCTACTATAACTCTTATAATAAATACATTAAAAAAATAATCCGAGAATGGGTTTAGAACTTGTATTTCATGCAGGAGCTTGACTGTAGTTTGCTAAGTATACTTAGTCCAAAATGGCCATTTGAAAATGCTGTCTTCCTAATGCCTTGCCTTGGCAGAAAGCCATAGCCTGATCCTGCAAATTTTGTGCATTCAGGTACTGAAGTCATATTGGACATATTGTTATGGACAGTGTACAAAGCCCAATGTGTTTTTAGTATTACCATCATGGCTTAATGCAGATGTAAAAGGAAGGCATAACTGCATTTTGCAAATGTGTTCTGAAATATTCATGTTCATCACAAATGCTACCCGGTTCAGGTTGTGGATGCTTTTCTAGAAGATTTTAGTCCAAAATTGGTGTTTTCAGAAAGAGTGGGGGTGCCAGTTTTGCAGAGTCCATCACCCCACCATGCATGTGCAGGGGGGCTGTGAGAAGTGGCCTATCAGGCAACATTAGTCATTGTTAGGGCTGGCCAGAAGCTTCCTGAAGACAGTGAAGGCAGGGAGATACATAAAGCAAACGCTGTGCTGAAGCACTTTCCGAAATTTGGTCCGTTATGGGAAGTTCAGGACGTAATGGTGTAAATAATTTCTCAGAAGTTTCAAGGGCCCAGGGACAAGGAGCAGTCTGTGCAGGAGCATGCCTCCCTACTAAGCTGTGGTTGCAGAACCATCTCATTTCCTCCAGTCAGGCTGGGGCACACATCCTGGTTAGGAACAACATCATTCCAAGCCTTGAGCTTGAATCTATTCAGAGAAGGGCCATTGCAAAGGCAGAAATGGGCAGGTGGTGCACAGGCAGCTTTGCTCCCTGAAGCCTGAGCTAGCATTTTTAACTCATGAGAGTTGTCTACAACAACTTGTCTGGGACCTGACTTCCCACTGGAAGAGTTTGGACAAGAGATTTTTAATCCCACCTCTTCATGTCCCCTTCCCAGACTGGGTGCTCTAGAGTCCCCATGGCACTGCTGTTTGCCTTCCCCAGGGCAGGACCCTCCCTGGGCCCCAGGCAGCCTCAGTGGGGGCACACCATGGCAGGAGCACCTCTGGGGTGCTTGGGATCAGAGCAAGGGCACAGGGTCAGTGCTGCCAGTGCTGTCAGACCCGGAGAGGGCTGCCTCCTAGCATGGGGGACCAGGCTGGTGATGCTAACCTTGGGTAAGACTCAGACAGGATGCTCTACACGCTGACCTGGAGGGAGCATGGCAGCTCATTGCAGCTCCCTGAAGCAGTGACCACAGCCCTACAGGAGCTACGCAGCTCTCTGGGTTATAAAACTCTGTTTATTCCTGCATTCCAGGTAAATGGCACTGTTCTGCAATTTTCCTTGGGTTTTGCACTTCTTGGTTTCTTGCATTTAAGTCTGAGCTTAGTGCAAAGTTGAGAGTTGGGATAATCTGGATGCCAAGTGGCAGATTTGTGACAGAAAAAAGTAGCCAAGCTCAGTCACAAACTCATCTCCTCTCTTCTTGGTTGAGACAGGAAAATCCAGTCCCACAACTCACCACCAAGCCATCTAATGCTTGGAGCATTCCTGGCATAGGAAGTGTCAAGATTTTGATTATGGTTTTAAGAATGCCAAACCAGGACCTTAAATGAAAGAGGGATTGGACTTTGAGGCATGCCCACTGCCACAAACAAAAGCAGCAGCCTGTATTACAGGGAACCAGGAAACCAAAAATATGGTATATGAGAACTTGAGTCACGTGCATTATTCTGTTTAAAAATGTTTTGGGTTTAACCAGGAGAGTGACTGATTGTCAATTGCTGAGAACCTCACCCTGTGCTCAGTAAATATTCTGCGAGCAGAGAGGCAGTGTCTGTGAATGATCAAGAAGCTCTCAAAGCTTGCAGCACTATGCAGTTATTACAGTCTGAGCATTTTTTAAGGAGAGCAAATATTTGCCTTCAATTTCACGGCTAGCTGTTGCTGGCAACACACGCAGCCTCTATGGGCACCAGCACTCCCTGGCTCCTTGTTTGCCTTTTGGTTTTCTGGCAGAAGGGTTTGGGGCCAACGTGTAGTATTACAAATATAAAATTATTTGCTTTTCTCTGACGTTCATCTAGTTTGAAATGGCTACTGGTGCTTTTCATTTAATTTCTCATGTGGATTAAACAAACACGTGCCACTCACAACAAACACTGCTGCTCATGACTCATTAAGTTGTGTTTCCTAACCAGGTAATCAATTGCCTGAAAATGTTGCGACAACAGAGTTGATGACCTGTGTAATGTGAAAATGAGGGTAACGCAACCAAGGGCCTCCTTCTTCAGGCCTTTTGCACACAACAGTGCTGCGTTGGGACTTCTAAAAATGGAGGGATTTTTTCCTCATCATTTTAATCTCATGCTTGGAAAATTTTGGGATTGATATTTATGTTTTTCCCCCTGCCCTTTTCCTTACCCTTTATTTAGGCTAGCTTGAGCCATAGATAACATTATGTCACATTACATAACGAGAAAGGTGGAGCGCCAGTGTCATTAATTAGGCACAGACAAAACTTTCCCTTTTCAATACCTTGAGTCCTTATCTCTTTTCTAATTAAAGGCCACACTGCCAGCTCACCTGCATTGCCCCATATGCTCCAGACCTCCCCCAGCATGCCCCATGGACACAGGGACAGTAAGCACACCCTGCACCTTCCCTCATTTTTGGGATAATATGCAAAATCTAGGTGGTCTTTCTGGGGCTGTTTGAATATGGATACTGATTTGTGTGCTCTCTTACAGTTTTGGAGTCCACACTGCACATTTGGAGAATGAAATTAAATTTTAAAAAATAACTATATATATGTATATATATTTTTATAAATAACATCTAGTGTTGAACTGCTCTTGGAAAATATTCATCTACTAACAAAAGTGACTGCCATCTCCCTGCATTCATCCAATCTAAAAATACTGTGTCATACAGAATTCACTCATATTTCATTTGTGAGTCCATAATTTTCTCTAAGAATTTATTTCTTGCTGTGGAAGTGTTTCTTTTCTCCTATGCCAGTGACGTTAGTGCTTGAAGTGTTTATATCATTGTCAAGCTGCTGCAGTAAAACTTGCCCTTGTTTTTCTACTCATCTGGATTATTCTGTGTTAGCACATCAGGAGAGATGGCAACAAACCAGGACACAATTCATGGAGATGGGGTGCACTAACACACTCTGGCAAGAAGATGTTTGCACACTGAGTAAGGCAGACTTCTGAGCACACATGGCCATCTCTGGGTAAGATGTGGAAGCAAATTTCAGAGCTTGGCAGAAGTAGAGGGGAGCTGCTCTAAGCCAAATTGGGTGTGTGTAAGTTTGGCCACCCAGAAGAAAAGGTATCTGGTACTTGCTCAGCAAAATGGGGAGATTTGATAAGTTTATCCCTTGAAGTGTGGGGAGGGGTAATGTATCACCTGCCTGATGGGAGAATGGAAAAGAAGCAGTGAAACTTAATTTCATAGCAAACTTCAGTTTTCTGCTTCTATTTCAAATCTATACAAGAGCTTGTGTTCATGCAAGCTTTTTATATTTCTAATTTTTTTAAATTACACCAATTCATCTAATAAAATATGCAATCCCTACTTACAAAACCTGTCTTGTTTATTTCTTATGCCTTTTGGCTATAATGATGCTACATCTTTTGATACAAATATGTGTTGAATACAACTTATTTTTATATATATGACAGCATATTCTCATCTTTCATATTACATCATACAAAGGAGACAATATGTTCTTGTGAGAAAGTTTATGAAGGGAATCACAAAATTAAATTTTGATTCCTATGATTTTAAAATGGACTTCTCTGAGAATATGTGTTCCTCTGCTACACTGCAGTTTTTCTACAGTCCTGTTTACAATGTACAGAAAGATTTCAATGTTATTACATTGACATCTAAATTGAACAGTCTTCAGTTTATTTCTGTTTCCCTTGTATTTGGTTTTGGATATATAGATTTGTCTGTTTTCTGTTTTGCAGTTCCAGGAGATAGGTATGCACCTTTCAGACAAGTGGGAAGTGATTTATCTTTGGTAGAAATATGTTATGACATATAACTTTCTTATTGATCTATCATGCTGTTATCCTCAGATATGCTTTCCTTGCAGAACTGCTTTCTGGGTTAAAGAAATGAGCAGCTGAAATTCTGATAACCCCAAGCTAAATCGGAATCAAGCTCATAAATCTAAATATGAAACTAATAGCTAGATGTGATCAGAGTTTGCATATGTCAGCTTCATTTGCAAAATAGAATTCTGACAATGGAATTGTCAGGAAATGGAAAACAAAAAAAATAATTCACAAGAGAATCCTAACAAACTGCAAATCAGAGTACTTTTATTTTTTTTTTCATTTGATCCTCTTTAAGAATTAATACAATACATCAGGATGGTACTTCCTATGCAGGAAACTTAAGAGACAGAAAATAATGTTAGAAGTTCCTGTATTGCATCAGAAGAGGAGAATGAGAAATGAGAATGAGAAATGAATTTAAAGGAAATAGTTGCTTTTTCATAACTTTGCCACTCAGCAGCAGCAGGCAGGAATTTTCCTAATTTTCTCCAAAGTATCGGTCAGTAACCAGTCAGCGGGAAGGAAGCAGCAATATTGTTGTGTGTGCCGTCTGCCTGCACCCAGCGGATGGCAGCGGCTCGGGCGGGGGCCGGGGCAGCTCCGGCACTGCAGCATCGCAGCTTCCCCAGCTCCGGCACTGCAGCATCGCAGCTTCCCCAGCTCCTGCATCCGCAGCATCGCAGCTTCCCCAGCTCCAGCACTGCAGCATCGCAGCTTCCCCAGCTCCTGCATCCGCATCGCAGCTTCCCCAGCTCCAGCACCGCAGCATCGCAGCTTCCCCAGCTCCCTCATCCTCATCATCACAGCTTCCCAGCTCCGGCACCGCAGCATCGCAGCTTCCCCAGCTCCAGCATCCGCAGCATCGCAGCTTCCCCAGCTCCAGCATCTGCAGCATCGCAGCTTCCCCAGCTCCCTCATCCTCATCATCACAGCTTCCCCAGCTCCGGCACTGCAGCATCGCAGCTTCCCCAGCTCCAGCACTGCAGCATTGCAGCTTCCCCAGCTCCAGCACTGCAGCATTGCAGCTTCCCCAGCTCCTGCATCCTCAGCATCGCAGCTTCCCCAGCTCCAGCACTGCAGCATTGCAGCTTCCCCAGCTCCAGCACTGCAGCATTGCAGCTTCCCCAGCTCCCGGCACTGCAGCATCGCGAGCTTCCCAGCTCCTGCATCCGCAGCATCGCAGCTTCCCCAGCTCCAGCACTGCAGCATCGCAGCTTCCCCAGCTCCGGCACCGCAGCATCGCAGCTTCCCCAGCTCCTGCACTGCAGCATCGCAGCTTCCCAGCTCCTGCATCCCGCGAGTATCGCAGCTTCCCCAGCTCCTGCACTGCAGCATCGCAGCTTCCCCAGCTCCTGCATCCGCAGCATCGCAGCTTCCCCAGCTCCGGCACTGCAGCATCGCAGCTTCCCCAGCTCCAGCACTGCAGCATCGCGAGCTTCCCCCAGCTCCCGGCACTGCAGCATCGCAGCTTCCCCAGCTCCAGCACTGCAGCATCGCAGCTTCCCCAGCTCCAGCACTGCAGCATCGCAGCTTCCCCAGCTCCCTCATCCTCATCATCACAGCTTCCCAGCTCCGGCACCGCAGCATCGCAGCTTCCCCAGCTCCAGCACTGCAGCATTGCAGCTTCCCCAGCTCCAGCACTGCAGCATTGCAGCTTCCCCAGCTCCTGCATCCGCAGCATCGCAGCTTCCCCAGCTCTTGTATCTGCAGCATCGCAGCTTCCCCAGCTCCAGCACTGCAGCATCGCAGCTTCCCCAGCTCCAGCACTGCAGCATTGCAGCTTCCCCAGCTCCTGCACTGCAGCATCGCAGCTTCCCCAGCTCTTGTATCTGCAGCATCGCAGCTTCCCCAGCTCCAGCACTGCAGCATTGCAGCTTCCCCAGCTCCGGCACTGCAGCATCGCAGCTTCCCCAGCTCCAGCACCGCAGCATCGCAGCTTCCCCAGCTCCGGCACTGCAGCATCGCGAGTTTCCCCAGCTCCGCACTGCAGCATCGCAGCTTCCCCAGCTCCAGCACTGCAGCATTGCAGCTTCCCCAGCTCCTGCATCCTCAGCATCGCAGCTTCCCCAGCTCCTGCACTGCAGCATCGCAGCTTCCCCAGCTCCAGCACTGCAGCATCGCGAGCTTCCCCAGCTCCCGGCACTGCAGCATCGCAGCTTCCCCAGCTCCGGCACTGCAGCATCGCAGCTTCCCCAGCTCCAGCACTGCAGCATTGCAGCTTCCCCAGCTCCTGCATCCTCAGCATCGCAGCTTCCCCAGCTCCTGCACTGCAGCATTGCAGCTTCCCCAGCTCCTGCATCCGCAGCATCGCAGCTTCCCCAGCTCCGGCACTGCAGCATCGCAGCTTCCCCAGCTCCAGCACTGCAGCATTGCAGCTTCCCCAGCTCCTGCATCCGCAGCATCGCGCAGCTTCCCCAGCTCCAGCACTGCAGCATCGCAGCTTCCCCAGCTCCTGCATCCGCAGCATCGCAGCTTCCCCAGCTCTTGTATCTGCAGCATCGCAGCTTCCCCAGCTCCAGCACTGCAGCATTGCAGCTTCCCCAGCTCCGCACCGCAGCATCGCAGCTTCCCCAGCTCCGGCACTGCAGCATTGCAGCTTCCCCAGCTCCTGCATCCTCAGCATCGCAGCTTCCCCAGCTCCAGCACTGCAGCATTGCAGCTTCCCCAGCTCCAGCACTGCAGCATACGCTTCCCCAGCTCGCACCGCAGCATCGCAGCTTCCCCAGCTCTTGTATCTGCAGCATCGCAGCTTCCCCAGCTCCAGCACTGCAGCATTGCAGCTTCCCAGCTCCAGCACTGCAGCATCGCAGCTTCCCCAGCTCCCGGCACTGCAGCATCGCAGCTTCCCAGCTCCTGCATCCTCAGCATCGCAGCTTCCCCAGCTCCAGCACTGCAGCATCGCAGCTTCCCCAGCTCCGGCACCGCAGCATCGCGCTTCCCCAGCTCCGGCACTGCAGCATTGCAGCTTCCCCAGCTCCAGCACTGCAGCATTGCAGCTTCCCCAGCTCCTGCATCCTCAGCATCGCAGCTTCCCCAGCTCCGGCACTGCAGCATTGCAGCTTCCCCAGCTCCAGCACTGCAGCATTGCAGCTTCCCCAGCTCCTGCATCCTCAGCATTGCAGCTTCCCCAGCTCCAGCACTGCAGCATTGCAGCTTCCCCAGCTCCTGCATCCTCAGCATTGCAGCTTCCCCAGCTCCAGCACTGCAGCATCGCAGCTTCCCCAGCTCCGCACTGCAGCATTGCAGCTTCCCCAGCTCCTGCATCCGCAGCATCGCAGCTTCCCCAGCTCTTGTATCTGCAGCATCGCAGCTTCCCCAGCTCCAGCACCGCAGCATCGCAGCTTCCCCAGCTCCTGCACCGCAGCATCGCAGCTTCCCCAGCTCCAGCACCGCAGCATCGCA
Source organism: Luscinia megarhynchos (assembly GCA_034336665.1). NCBI lineage: Eukaryota > Metazoa > Chordata > Aves > Passeriformes > Muscicapidae > Luscinia > Luscinia megarhynchos. The sequence continues at coordinate 70,964,039 of CM067564.1, forward strand.
GCTTTCCCCAGCTCCGGCACTGCAGCATTGCAGCTTCCCCAGCTCCAGCACTGCAGCATTGCAGCTTCCCCAGCTCCTGCACTGCAGCATTGCAGCTTCCCCAGCTCCCTCATCCGCAGCATTGCAGCTTCCCCAGCTCCTGCATCCGCAGCATCGCAGCTTCCCCAGCTCTTGTATCTGCAGCATCGCAGCTTCCCCAGCTCCAGCACCGCAGCATCGCAGCTTCCCCAGCTCCTGCACCGCAGCATCGCAGCTTCCCCAGCTCCAGCACTGCAGCATCGCAGCTTCCCCAGCTCCGGCACTGCAGCATTGCAGCTTCCCCAGCTCCGGCACTGCAGCATCGCAGCTTCGCCTCCTGCTCCACGGACACCTGTGAGCACACGGGGAGAGGCGGCAGCAGCAAGGCATGCACACAGCAGCAGCAAGGCATGCACACAGCAGCAAGGCATGCACACATCAGCAAGGCATGCACACAGCAGCAAGGCATGCACACAGCAGCAGCAAAGCATGCACCCAGAAGCGGCAAAGCATGCACACAGCAGTGGCAAAACATTCACACAGCAGCAGCAAAGCATGCACACAGCAGCGTCAAGGCATGCACACAGCAGCAGCAAGGCATGCACACAGCAACAAAGCATGCACACAGCTCCAGAGCATTCACACAGCAGCAAAGCATTCACACAGCAACAAAGCATGCACACAGCAGCAGCAAAGCATGCATAGAGCAAAGCATGCACACAGCAGCCTCCTTGAGTCGGCTATCCTGGTCTGCCTAATTCCCCTGCTGAGAAGTCTCCATCCAAAAGTGGCCGTGGCTTCCCTGAAAAACCTTCAGGTCCATTAGCTGAGAAGTTCTTTGAAACATTTACTGTGAAAGGACATCTGTGAGAAATTCCTTGACTGGTGCAGCTTAAGGAATCTTTGGGAATATTTGTGAGAGCCCATTAGGCTGAACAAAATGGTGTGTTCAAAGGCCAAATGCTGGAAAATGCATCCCAGTGGCACAGTTTGTTTTTGCCCTGCTTGGCCTCTGTGGCCGTGCTGACGCCATGCCTGATGCTGTGAAACACACACAGGTATTTCAGCCTGGAAAATATCATCAGAACAGTTTTGGTAAGGATTCAGCAGAGTTTGTAGTAGGATTAGGTAACCACAGCACGCCCAGGAGCTGGGGTAACTCTTCTCATGCTGCAGGGGTTCTCCCTGTCACCTTTCTCAGCACATGCCCCAGTTACTTGCTTGTTTCAGTACAAAGTTTGAGCTCCAGTTTCTTTCTTTCATTTCCAAATTAATTCTGTATAGGAGGTCTTGAGAAAGAGAAAAAAAAAAAAAAAAAAAAAAAAAAAGCTTGTTTTTAGGCTTGAGTCCAAAACTACTTTAAAATAAGCATTAGTTAGTGAGGCTGTTCCAGCTCCTTTAAGCATGTACTTAATTTGGCTCCCCAGAGCCCCAAGCACTGTGCAGGGAAGACCAACTTTGCCTTTAAGTTCAGGCAAGGCTGGGGGAAGTGCTGCTCCTCTCCACCAGCAGCATCATTGGGCTTGGAGTACAGCTGCTTATATTCCCATATTAAAAGCAACCTTAGGATGGTAATAATGGTTCTGTCAGGTTTGAAGATAATTCCAATAATTTCCAGTATATAATAATTTTTAATAATTTTTCCATGTGGAAAATTTGGTCAGATGATAAGTAAAGACCTTCACTGGATTTTGGAGGGGATTTGCAGCTCTCTTTGTTTGTGCCTCAACTTTGTTAACTTTGTGGTTGGTTTAAAAAAGGTGAAGGTAAATATGTGACAGCTAGTACCAATATCACATGAGTCATCATTGATAAGGCTATCAGTCTCTTCAAAGCAAAGAACTGATCCATTTTTCTCTCTTCCAGAGAAGTGAAAAATTTGGCGACAGCAACATCATCCAAATGAATTATTCAAAATCTAAACTTCTGGCAATTTCTCTGTTGCTATGATCTTTCAAATAATTCACCCCTGTCATCTGCTTTTGGTGCAGCCAGCTATAAAGCAAAATGAAAATGGCCTCACATTCCATTAACATACTTCTTCTCCTTGTTATTCTTTTCAATGGGCAAAGTTATCCTTCCTCAAAACACAGGCATAGTTCAGGCTGCCTATTTTGTTCCACAAAGGCTGTTTTTAAATCCCCAAGAACAAAGATAATTTCCTATGAGTCAAGGCAAATTCCTCCCTTCACATGTGAATATCACCATTAATCTTTTGGCCAGAAAAAATACTTACTCTCTTTTCCTTCCTATCTGGTTCCTGGAAAATTGCATCATTCCTACCATTGAAAAAAAAATATTTTCAGGAAGTGAAGTTTCTAACTCAAGGCCAGAACCTTGTTTATGGCTTTGCAATTTTTAGGAGATCCTTGTGTTTTAAAATATTTTAATTGACTGTGATTAGCAAAGTCTACAGGATCACTGATATGTTTTGGTACAGAGTGACAGTCCCAGGATCCCTAAAAAATGGATCAGGCTCACAATTCCCCTAGGGAAAACACATTTTATATCTGTAACACCACAACTCATCAGTATGAAAGCTTTTTACAAAGTGAGAGAGCCCTTTTCTGGAGAGAGGGACATACACGCCCCTGAATTTGCTCTGTAGCTGCTTAGGAGAAGGAGGAATGCTCTGCCTGCAGTTTGCCTGTAAGGCTGCTGTGCACCAGCCATTGCTGCCCAGCACATCTTGGCTGCCCTGAGACACTTGGCTGTGCCAGGAACCAGTGCTTCTTTGTTTTCCAGGATTGCTTTCCTCATTGTCACCTTGAAAAATAGGACAGGAAAAGGTTTATGTATTTTTGTCTAAAAGTTAGAAACTGGTAAAGTCCCTTTGTGGCTTATTTGTGAGTTATCCACTCTGAGAATCCATGTTTAGATGGTGATGTGGACCTCCATGCTACTCCAATAAGCTACATCCTTGATATCACTGAGCATGTAAATACTGGTAATTGCTCACAGTCAGCAGGAAAGGTTCTGGCTTACAGTGATTTATTTTATTGCTTATGTTAATGTGCCAGTGGGATAGAAGATAGCCTTGTGGGCACTAAGTAACAAGAGTTAAGTAATGACTCGGGTTGTCCTTGGAGACTGTCAACACATACCGTTTCTCCACTATTTTTTTCACATGATTTCAAAAGAATTCCAAATGATTATGAATACTTGTTAATTGAGCTGATTTATAGGCTGGGGTGGCTGATGTTCAGTTTTTCACACTTTCTTATATATGTACCTTATCAAGGATTATTTCCACAGTCCTTTTTCCCTTTATATTCAGGGAAGGCAAGGACACAAACAAATAATCACTAAATCACTTTGGGATTTCTGATGTTTTGCGCAGGCATTCTTCTCATCTCCCTTTCCATTTGTTAGTGAGTCTACTTTCTCTCTTCTCCATTATGAAATCACTCTCCTTTTCTGTTCTTCTCCAGGCCTCTTTTCTCTCCTGTGTTTCTTCTGGCTTGCTTTCCTCTCCTGTGACTTGTGCTTCAGTGACTCCTGTTGCCAACTCCAAAATGCAGTTGCTGTCTTCGTTTTCACTCCTGCTTGTGGGAACCCTCAGTGACACTGGCCTGACTGTGCAGACCCCTCTGTGATGGGCACTTGGCCAGCAGTGGTGGCTCCTTTCCCTGTGTAGGATACCTGACTGCTGGCAGCTCTCATTTCTGCCCTTTAACCACCATCAAGCAGCCCTTTTGTTAGCACACACTTGAATTTTTGTCTTGGACACCTTTTTCTTTTGGGCAGCAGCCAGCTTAGTAGCCTGACCACCTCTTTGCCCCTGCATCTGACTTCTTTCCACATCTTCCAGCTCCCTGGAAGACTGCAGGGAAAGTGGACTCAAGGCTGAAAACAACACTGGCTAATGAGAAAAAGCACCAGCTGTGAGGATTTGCAAGCCAGATCAGTGTGCAGGGCAGCAGGTAAGCATGGCCAAGCTGCAGCAGGATGCAGAGACAGCTTTGTGCACTTACATTTTCAGTTATGCTGTCCAGTGCCAAAGGCCATCCATAGTTTAGTAACATTGATACATCAGTTGGCTTTCATAGTCACTACCATGATATTGCAATATTTCTCACTGTTTCTTTGCTGCTGAGTCTTTCAAATATTCCTCCTCTTTTATATTTCTATAAACCACGGCAGTCAATTTGTCAATTTGGGTGGAGAGGGCCTATGTACTTCCACTTGGAAATCTGTTCTTCTTTACAGTCTGTGAAAAGACAGTATGGGAAGACACAATGCAAATGAAAAGACATTTATTTGTGAGAAGAAAATAAATGCCAAGAGTTCATAAAACCTTGGGAAAATTAGAAAAGTGAATGGTCTTAGGTGTCTGGAGGGGGAAGGGAAGGCTACAATACATTGTTCTGCAGAAGTCTGAGAGAAATGAAAGCAGGAAAGATTCTGCAGAGGAACTTCTGCCGTTTATCTCTGTGTTATTGAATGTGTATTATTGTTGTAATAACTCATTGTGCACAGACAGGAAAAGCATCATTCCAGTAATTTCAGTAGGGAAAAGTCTGAATCACATGGGCGGCTTGATTCAGATAACAGCAGAACAGACAGAAACAAAATAAACTGTAAAAGTACTTTAGATTCCATGTATTTAATTTACTCAGTGTTTATAAAAATAAGAAGGCGATAGAAGTAGTTACTCTAAGTAGTTGTTGATGCCTTTTTCAGAAGGATTTTATGTTTCTTTAATGATTCTGCATGACAAATATTGTGTCTGATTCTTTCCAACACAAGTAAGAAAGGAAATATTTCAGAGGTTTAGTTTTGGTGAAGCTGCTGCTAGAAAATGCAGAAGATGAAGACTGATGTTCCCTGCCAAACTAAAATTTGCAGGGGAGGACAGCTGGGTATTCTAGTAGTTAGCCATGCTCAGACATAATAACCGTCATAGGACTTCTCTACTGGGACTTGGAGATAAGCAGTGTGTTGATCCAAGATACTGATTTTTTAAATGTGTTGAGAAACTTAACCACAAGATGGAAACTGGCTCTGTTAAGTGCAGGAGTAGTGAAGCGCTGCATTTGACCTACCACAATGAGTGGACATCTATGGCAGCAAGAAAAAAAAAACATTTGTTTTATGTTAAATTACAAACTTGGTTTCGAAATACAATGTGACCCTGATGGTGATATGGTGTGTATTTTCTTTGGTGGTTTATAGGAACTCACTGCAGCATTTAGGGCTGAGTCTTGGGGGAAAAAAGGCTGCTGCACTTAGGTCTCATAATCAATTCAGTGTTCACGTTAACTGTATAAGATCTGAAGGAGCCGGGATGTGAAATACAGCATATGTGAAATGAATGCTGTCATGGAGGAAATGAAGATTAAAAGCCAGATTGCAGTGGCTGTTAGAGTGAGTACAGGCTTCCTTAGCACAATGTGTGAGAGGAATTTGAGAATCTTCGGATCTTTCTGGGACTGAGAAAAACAATGTAGGTGTGGAGATCAGTATAGACTCTTGCCTGGTTTACTGGAAGAGGAAATTATTGAATTCACTTCCCCCTTTGACCTTTTACCATCTTTCCACATATGTGCAAATAGATTGGAATTGCCCTTGTACTTCTGTTCCCAGTGTTTCAATCAGACAGACTATGATCATTACATTAACCAGGACTCATTTGCTTCAAAATATTTCCTGAGACACTCATGGTTTTAATAATCTGTTTAGAAGAATGTAAGCCTTGCTTGTGCCTGGAAACATCATCTTTGCAGTAAGGTGAGAAAGAGACCTTTGGGATCTGATCTTTGGGAAGAAAGCAAGTGCCAAAATCTGGCATAAGCAGAAAACATGCAGCCCCTCTGAGCTGGGTGATGGCAGCAGGCTATGGACAGTCCCCGTGGGTGGTCATGGTGTTAGTGCAGATTTTGTAATTTTCTCCTCTCAAGGTATTTCAACTTGATTTCTACAGGCTGGAGGATGCAGCAGCCTTGCTACTCCTGGCACTGCTCCTTGGCAAGAAATACCTGCACCCAGGGCTGGCCCCTGGTAACTTCAACAGCTTCTTGTGACAACTCAGTTTCCTGTTCTTACGAACTTCCTCACTTATTTCCCAGAAAAATGCATCCCTCATATGTAATTTTCATTTAAGTCCAGTAATACTCACAGAGCAACAGTTTCATAGTGGATGCCGCCCCAGTCACGTCAAAAAAGCAAGCACAAATGCAAATATTTTAAGGGCAGCTATTTTCAAACCAATCTTCTGAAGGTCTCCTGGTTGCCACTGTTTTCTGATGGACACAGAGGGAAACTGCTCATGTTCTCTGCGGCTGCTCTTCACATTTTCACAATGCTGGGGCTCTACTGTGGCCTTTTTGATCCCTATCTTAGCATTTTTCTCAGTGTTTTCCTCAGCCATGGTGCTGGGGCATGTTCCCCATGCCATGCCCACAGCAGAAACTGCTGCCAGTTTTAGTCATTGCTCAAGTCCTCAGTGGGTTTGAGTGGGGTCTCCAGGTGACACCACAGGCAGGGTGAGGTGCCCAGAGGGTGGTTCATGACACCTCTCACCAGACCTGTCTGTCTGTCTGTCTGTGCAGCTCCAGCCCCAGGGTGCACTCCCCCAGCTCATTAAATCATCTCACTGCAGTGAGCAGGAAGGAACAATATTGGAGGTTCAGAAACTGATATTTACAAAAAGTAAACTGATATTAACAAAACGTAGATGTTTGATTTACCATATTAGGTCCCAGCGCAATAACTCCTGAGCATTTGGGAATACCCAGAGTACCTTACTTGGTTCCACTTAATTTTGCTGCAATCTGAGCTGTTTGGAGATGATGTGAAGAAGACTATTATAGACCATGAAAAAGCTAGTTATATAAACTACACTTCCTTTCCAGGACCCATACTGAGTTTCTACATTATTGCTAGTACCTATCCAACATATATCACCTATCAATTTATGATCTGCTTTGGAAAACCTTCTGTTTTTCCTTTTCATATATGTAAATATTAATTAAAATAAAAATTACAATTTATTTCTAATTTAAATAATATTTTCAAACATGGCTGGTTATGCCACCTGTTACTGGGATTACCTGACTGTTCTCTTATGTTTCTGTTCTTTCAACTGATACCTAGCTTCAGATGATTCTGCTGACATTTGCTGTCATGACTAACTGCAGCAGGATGGTTCTTTTGCTCATCTCTGTGGAAATACAATCAGACTAAATGATTTAGCCCATTTGAGAATAAAATAAATAAAGGGAAAAGAGGATGTTTTCCTGTAGTAAAATAATAAATTGTATTTCCTGGAATAGTTGCCCCTGCCATCCTTTACAGCAAGGCTTCATGCTCAGCCAAAGGCTGGAGGGGAAAGGGTTGCCTGAATGGAACATGGAAATGGCCTTCTCTGGACTGATGGAGAGCTAGAGGGGTGGCCAGAGAACAAGAAAATAAGGCTTATTGTTACAGTGGTGGCCATAAGGAGACCAGGTGGGCAGAGACTAGAAAAATCAAAGGAATGTATTTCCAGCTTTGGGCATACACTGGCCACGCTCTGTGTCTCCAGAAAGGAAACCTGGGCACACAGACTGAATGGGAACTGTGATGCCCTGCAAACAGGGGTCTGAGCTAAGCCACAGGGGGACATTGAGGACTCACCTGATACAATCCAGCTGCTGCATGAACACCTGGGGGTGAGATGGCTAGGCATGACCTTGGGGCAGGACAGACTTGGCAAGGCCAGGGTGGAAGACAGAAGCAAGTTTCAAGGGAGCAAGAAGAAAGTAAAGGTGCTGTCTGTCTCCTGGGCAGACCTCAAGACATTCACAAAACTCAGCATGTGAATGAACTTGAAGTGACAACTTGATCCTCTTTTGGAGCAAAGACTTTGTGGCAGGTCAAGAGAGACTCATGGGACTTTAGACACCATCCCAACATAATTTCAGTTACTTTTTAAAAAATCATTGCATCATCTCATTCATCTCACAAGATGAGCAATCTTTCCATTCTTGTGAGAAACAAGATGTAGAAGAGACTGCTTCTCATGTTATTTAAGTTGATGGAAATGCCTGATTGCAAATGTGAGCTTAATTGTTCAGCTTGTCAAGCAGCATTGTAGGGGAAGGGCTTCTGCACTGCTCTGGAGCTCCTGTGTGATGGCAGACACCTTATGAGAACGGGGCCCTTCCAGACATGATCACCCTTTCCAATGACCAGCTTGGTGCTTAGAGTTCTTGTGCCAAGAATGATCAAACATGCAAAACCTGTTTGAAATGATGCTTCAGATGCATCTAAGCAAATGCTGAAATACAAAATAAGCAAGCAGAGGACACTAAGTGGTGGACTCAAATATGTGGCTGTGCCACAGTGCTTCCTCCCCACGCTCCAGGTCCCCAGAGCTGTACTCTGATTAACACCTTCTTAAAGGCCTGCAACATTGTGAAAATGAGCAATTCATGTTTCACAAACTTGACACTAAAATGAGAACTAGAAAGGATTGAAGGCATCCATCTCTCATCAGGGCTTTGAATTTTGAGCAAACTCATAAGCACTGTGAACACACAGAAAGCATCTTAAAAATAAAATAATGAACAGCTACTAAGTGAGGATTCCAGGAAAAAACTACTTTGCAATCTTATAATTAATGCAACCTTAATTGAAGATTTCCTAATTTCAGAGCATTTAACTATCCTTTTTAAGTATTCCTTTTGTATAGTGTTTTGCTGTACACATGACACACTGAGTTACAACTCCAGCATCTCTCAACCAATTCTGAGTATTTGGAACATATATTCACGTGATGTGATGCAGATTTATGTAGAACCAAGAACACAGATGCTACACTTGGTTTGTTCCTAGTTTCCAAAATGGAAGCAAACCACGCATACCAGCTTTGTAATTTTTTTTATACAAGCAGTTATTCTTCTGGAGATTCAAATGAAGGAAAGTGGCATAGGATTTTAGCAAGGCTCGCTCACTTATTACACAATTAGAAGATCTAACACATTAGGTCTTGTCTCCAGCTATGCCTTTTCCACAAAAGAAATTACTTAACGCAGGATCCTTGTAGAATTTGATCTCTCAGGCCCAGTTTTGTTCTCTTTACCCTCATAGTGTCATAAGTTGTATGCCATTCCCCACCCTCCCCCCCTTTCCTGAAAAGTCCTCAGAAAGTTAAACATGCATTAAATTAAAGGTGCACTTTTGCCATAATCTCTAAAGGAAATCCTCCAAATGCCTCCCCCAAGAAACACAGGACAGCCCTCGCCTAGGATTATCCATTTATTGATTTCAGTTAAAACAAACCCACAATGTTTCATTGACACTGTGCTGCAGGCCGCCAGTCCCGCCGGCCGGGCAGCGGGGCTGTGCCTGGCCCAGGGAGGGGATTTACACACGCACACGGACGCGCCGCGGGGCGCCCGAGCCGCAGCGCCGGTGGGGACTCGCCGCACTCAGGAAATCCAGACACCCACGGTAACGTTCAGAGAGCACACACGGACCCGAACACTGCTTTCTATGGACCCAGGTGATTCCTGTGTTTATTGCAACATATACATTTGTAATAAATACAACCTTAGTGTTTTCTTACACGGCTCAGGCGCAGCGCGCTTCGATCTCCGTAAGCACTATACTTTGTTGGAAAAGGCTCTTTCCTTTGACAGCTGCTACACAGATGTACAACACAGACAACTCCTTGAAATGGTGTAACAATCAGTAATGAGAGAGGAATATATACATAAATCCTGGACTCCAAACCTACATTATATACATTATACTTACAGTATATACACACATACAATTTATATACATAGACTATCATAAATATTGAAAAATAGTTTTAGTTTTAATGGATTAATGGTTTATAAATAACATGTTACATTTATGACTGAAATATCATGGAAGACAGTAATGTCTAACTGAGGTGACATAACAGTGGTTTAATACTGAAGCTGCTCTTTTAGATGGTTTGTAATGTAGGTAACTTTAAACAGACAGGTTTGGAAAAAAATAGTAATTTAAAAAAAACCAAACAAGAACACAAGTTGGAAATCGACCCAGCCAAGTGGAACTCAACTGTGCAGGTGGAGAGTCAGTCATCAAATTATATAACACATAATGTGTAATCTGGAAATTGCTACATTCAGAGAATTAGTGACATGTACAATATACTATGAGGTGTCTTCACAAAAATCTTCCCTTCTGGTTGCCAAGAAGGCCTTTGTAGTAACTTCTGACTTACGACTCCTTCCTCTTCTAAGTTGAGGTGAGAAAGGAGGACATTTCTCACTTTTTAAAGGGAAGCACTTCATCCCTTATGTGCTACAAATTGCTCAAAGGTAGACAACATTTTAATCCTCTTCCACCTTTGCACATTTGTGGAGGAAGAAGAAAAGCTGCCAAAGTACTGAGGAGGCACGTGCTCAGCACTTCTGTGGAGATCAGGTAACATGGGATAGTTAGCCATGGATGTACAGTACCTGAGGCAGAGAAGTACCTACAGAGCATTAGTCAGTGCTGACTCCAGGATCATTAATTGCCAGTTGAGTACCACTGAATTAGTAATACAAATAACACACAAGGAATCTAACTTGTCATTACAGTTTTACACTATAGTCTTAGTGACCAGTACTTACAGTCATGCAGAAGTATCAATATAAAATACCTGCAGTTGTTTTTCCATAGATTTTAAATGGCTGGGCAGAGCTTGACATTATCTGCCAAGTGGTGACTATTGTTTAGATTTCTCTCTGATTAATTCTACAAGAGCAAAAAAGTCTCAGGCACTGTTTAATCAATGGATTACAGGCCTTTACTTGGTCTCTCTGACACGATGACTGAGTGGGACTTCATAAATAGATTTTTAAAACATCGTGTCAGATGAAGACAGTTGACCACATTGCCATGACTATTTCATTAATAATCTCTATCTAGGCTTTTGTACCCAATATTGCTGTGTTTGAGAACCTCTTATAAGCCAAGTACACTGCTATACAAATGCTACCTCTCTTCAACCTGGGACAAGAATGAAAGAGCAAACATGCACTAGGAACAAAATAGCTCATCACAACCATACAGCACCTGTTTCATCAGCTAGGGCTCGTTAGAAACTTATCTATTACTGAAGCAAACAAGTATGAGATGACTATCCAGCCTATGAGGTTTTCTTCAATACTACTATACAGTATAAATCGGAAAAGGAATCCCAGTTGCATATGTGAAGAGAGTTTGTACCAAGCATGAAATATTGGTGCAGTTATTTTGTGGATTTGACTCAGAAACAGAATAGTCAAGTAATTCAAAATCCAATAACGGATGAGGAATTTGAGAAATACTGTACAGTTTTTGAATATTATACAACTAGAAGACTACATTAGGACTTCTTTGTTTTCCTACAGAGTGTTTCAAGATAGATTAGATAGAAAAAAATCCCAACAAACATTGTTACAACTGACAGTGGACCTTATTAATAAAGGGAACTTGAGGAGGGAGTTTTGTATTAATGGCATCATATACTCCAGTGCCATTCAGTTTCTATCTACAACAGAAAAGAAAACCCCAAAAAACAAAAACCCCAAACCCTGTTTTACTCAATTGCACTACTGAGTACCTCAAGAAGGGAAATGTCAATGCCTTCTTTAAAATTTTACAATTGTCAATGCCTTCTTTTACAATTTAGATTACCTATGCTTTTTCTCAAATGTATCCTTTTCTAAAGGGTGGGTTTTTTTAAAGTTTGAAAATTTCCATTTCCACACCATTTTTGATAACTCCAGCTACTTATATAAGCCTGAAATGATTTTCAGGATTATTTTCTCTAAGGGAACTTCAAGGGAAACATTTAGTATCAGAGAATTTTGACCTGAATTGGCTTATTTTCTGTTTTGGTCATTAGAAGCATTTTAAAAATAAAATTTCTTCTAATTATGCTTTTACAGAATCATAAAGTATGTTGAGTGGGAAAGGACCCATCAGAATCACTATGTCCAACTCCTGGCCATGCACAGAGCACCCCAGAACCTAAGAGTGCTGTCCAAACTCTGTCAGGCTAGTGCTCTGACCACTTTCCTGGGTAGCTTGTTCCAATGCCCAAACACCCTCTGGCTAAAAAAAAAAATCTTGTCCTGACATCCAACCTAAACCTATCCTGACTCAGCTTCATGTCCTTTCCTTGGGTCCTGTCACTGGTGACATGAGTGAAGAGATCAAGAAAGTCAAACTAAGTTTAATTTAGGACACTAATTAAATATTCTTCTGAGCTCTTCTATTTTATTTTTCCACTCTTTTTTAGAAAAAAAATGTGTTTCTTAAAGTCAAAATAGTGCTTTTGAGGTCCATAGAATTTTTGGTACAAAAAATAATAGCGTTTCTCTTTCGCTCTCTCATTGGTTATTTAAACACTTTGCTGTAAATTAAAGTTCTTTCTCACATCAAATGGTTCCATTAGGCACATTCAAGTAAAATAACAAAATATCCAAGTAACAATGACGAAAGCCAAACATGGCTTGATAAAAGTCTACAGAGAGTTCTGTCCATTCTCTGGAATGGAATAAAGTTGTCACTTCCTTCAGCCAGACACTCACGTGGTTTGATGTTAATATCCACTTCCATCATGCAGAATAGTTTCTTAAAGACAGAGTTCAGATATTCTACAATCAGAAGAACCATCAACAAAGAATCTGCCTTTTAAAGGAAGCTGAATAGCTCATTTTCATTCTCAGTAGGTATCTGAGTGAACACTGGCATTTGAAGTGGAGTATTACAGAGATTAAACCAGGGCAGTTAATGGCCATCAGATGTAACATTCTGGGTCCAGTCTAGAATAATCAGTGTCATACACCCAGTCATCACAAGTATACCACTTAGAAAGAAGAATGAAGCCTGGAAAAGAAAACATAAAACATGTATTTCAGATTCTGTTACAACACTGTTGGTAAACCACAATACACACCTGTAAATTCACACCCATGCACAGCACAAATGCCATTGCTCACAGAGGACAAAGTAAAAGAGACAAGAGATCAAGTCAATGAAAAGGAGCTAAGTATCTTTCTCATACTTGGAGTACTTTCTCAAATGAAAAAGTACACTTATTTTCAGTATAGCTGACCTCACCCTCAACTAAGGGAAGTGAGTGTGGCTGCTGATACCAGTCAGGCTATGCCACTGTGATAACTTGACTCTGCCTCAGTATATCTGATTGCATTATGAGTCAGTGTGTCTGTGATTAGTCAGAGAACCAAGAACAATCAAGATAACCCAAACAATTGGCAGAGATGAGCTTTTATGGGGGAAATTATGTAAATAAGTCTTAAAAGAATATGTTAAGGCTTTTTAAATATAGTTCTTAGGGTATTCTGTTGAAATCTGGTTCTTAGCAGCAACAGAATGACCCAGCTACTGTTGAGATTGGGGGCCAGGGGCTGAGAAAAGTCACTGAAGTGAACTGACTCTTGTGATGGCCAGTTCCTTAGTTCTGAGTTCCTGTGCAGCTCCTTGCAACTATGCAAGGTAACATTAAATGCCAATTCACTGACTACCAGGACTTCAAAATTCGTAAATCATGAAGAAGACAATTAAATTTTTTGCATATTTGTCTATACATACCCCAATCTTTTGCACTGACTTCATTGGTTCCTTCTTCACTAATTTGATATAGAAGGCAGAAGGAAGTATAAAGATCAGCATGGCAGCCGCAGAAGCACCTGAAGAGAAAAGCCATGGAAATAAATATTCATGTTCAATATTCATTCATAAGCAGGTGAACATACTCTAATTAGACTGGAATTGCTTTTTCTGAAATGTGAAAAACTGGTTGATCTGACAGGAAAATACTTACCAATGAATCCAAAGATGTCTCGAATAGTGGGGACAAAGATGACGAGCACGTTGGTAAATGCCAGAAGAGCAAAGGTAATGCAACAGTGACGCCACCAACTGAACTCCTTCCCTGCCCACAGCAGCTGGGTAATGGAACTGCGGATCTTTGGAAGGCAGAGGGGAAGAAAAGGAACAGTTTAGACTTCATTTTGGAAGACAGTGACTTGTCACCTGAATAAGGCCTTCCTTCTGAAAGTATTTTAACATCACTTTCCTGAACGCTTCAGATTTTAATAGAAGGTGAAAGATGAAAGTAACATGGAGGAAAAAAACAAGGAAAAGTATCTGGCTTGAACAAAAATAAATTCCAGGAATTTTTGTAACATCTAAGAATGCTGCTCAACAATATACACATAAATGGCCAGATCGTGTCCACAATGTATGTACAAAAACATGCTGGCTTTTGTAGGCTGATAATACAACAGTGCATTTTTACAGAAGGGGAATCTGTTTCATTTCCCCAATACAACCATACCAGGAAAACAATATAACAATGTATCTGTATCTACTGCTTTGTACAGGTTACAAATTTAATGAATTAACAGTTTAGCTATAATTTGTCAAATTTATCAGAAGTTTCCTTTTTCAGTTAAGAGAAAAACTCTTCCATTTTTTAATTAATAAACAGGACTTGCCAAACCAGTAAATGACTACAGCACTACAGGTGTTAAAAAAAATAATTACTTACTGGGAAAATAACTACAGGTACAGTGAGGGTTACAGCCATAAGGACAGCAAGACGCACAATAAGAAGGAGAACGTCAGCACCCAGATAAGCAGAGTAGGTGTGAAGCAGTTCTGGTTCAACTCTCCCTGTAAAGAAAACAGTATTTTAATTAGATTTAGTTGACAAACTTCTTCAGCTTCTGCTCTAGGTTCCATGCAAATTTTACAGTTACATCATCGATATGAATTGAAAGCCTCAAAAGCTCCTGTAAGAATGCATCCATTTTATACAGGGATGTCTTGGAGGCACAGAATCTGTTTTAATCCAATTTTAATCCTATGTCTTGGGCCTAATTCTATTACTGATCTCCTTTAGGGTGCACACTTATAGAAGTCCTAAAAAAAAGCCCAACTAACAGTGTATATTTAGAATGCATAGTACATGCTTGCTTGTTCTGTTTTTAAAATAATACTGTGAGTTTGCAAAACATAAATAATTTTTAAATAAATAATTTTAAAGAAAGCAGAAAGGCAATATTCACCATAAAATGTCAAGTATCCAAAGAGAGCAGCCAATAAATACATGAGGAACATGGCAAAAAAAGATACATAGGACACATTCATCATTCTTTTACGGCTTCGGCTGTAAGAAAAAGTAACATTGTTAGTAGTGACAACATACTGTTTCATACTATATTTGTTTGTTAGAGAAATTAGAGATACATATCTAACACTTACCCTTTCAGCTCTTCATAAATAGGAAGAATTGCAGGATGGCAGACAAAAGAAAATGTTAGGATTGGGACAGCATAAACAGTCTGAAAAAAAAAAAAAAGGTATGTTTCTTAAGTATCTCAACAGACATTAAAAATTTACTTTACAAAATCATCTGGAGTTTTTCAGTTTTGGCCTTCTTTGGTAATAAAGACTAGCTATTCTTCACAAGAGCCTCTTCCAGAGGCTCTGGAAAAAGTTAAAACAAGTTCGTATTTTCTTAAACCCAGACCCTGAGATACTAAATAATCTCAAATGTCACTGAAGTCCATGCTGAGCTACATGTATTTGTATTCAAAACTATGTTCAGCAACTCACAGGCTTAAGCCACTGTATCTTGAACTTGGTATTGAGTATTTCACGTGTGGAGATTCACCATTCTAATTGGGAGCATTCATAAGTCAAGAATTTGGGACTGAGAACAAGTCAGACATCTTATTTGCACACTTCTACAATTTTCTTCATCTTCTTCTGCAATCTACTTTTCAAAATGTTTCACTAACTTCCTTGAAGAAGCTTGAGAAATGCTGCACTGAAGTATGAGAGATGTGTTTTTTGCCACTCCAAGAGGAACCTCAAACTCCTCTAATTTCTGTGTATTTGGCACGTAGAAACACCCAATCTGCATGAGGTAAACAGTGCCCAAGTCTACTGGAACACAAAGTCTTAAAACATTCAAATTTTAAAACTGGGCAACTGCTTGAAGGAAAAATGACCTAATTTATCTGCCACATACTTAATCTCAGTTATTTTCAACAGAGCATCTGATTTTCAGTTACCTGTGAATTGAAGATGAAATATTTTGGCTTGCACATATCATCACTTGTTATATTTTCATCTACCAAGGGTGCCACTGTTGCATTTAATAATGTCACGTTCATGATGACACTGTCCATAGGACAAGGAATCTGAAACATCTTCCAAATTACCTAGAAAAAAAGCCGTGCATTTATTATTTTGACTAATGTAAGATGTGAACATTTTTATAAACCGTGCTTGATTTCACTTGGAAATGCAGTTTTACAAGCACTGGAAGTTTATAAGATTATACTTACAACAATCAGAAAGAACACCATGCAAAGTAAGGAAAAGCCACTGGTGTAGCCCAAATACCCTGTGATCAAGAAAGATAAAAAAAATCTAAGATACAATAAACAAACATCATTCAAGTCAAAACATTATGACAAAACATACTCTTGTCAAGTGATCTCTTTAAACTGTCATTTCCTTAGCATTACAAGGAACAAATTAATTATTCATTGACTTTCTGCTAATCCCAACCCAGATCTAAAGGTTCTGAAAGACATATTAGGGTCTGTACATACAGTAAGTCTATAATGGCTAACTTTGTAATTTGTAAGAAAAAGAAGCAAACTAAAAAACCCCACAGCAACAACTATATGAATTGTTTATTGTATACTAAGAATGATATAAAATTAGTTTTAATAGCATGCACTATCAAGTAACTTAGCCTTTTTCCTTCTGTTTTTTACTGATTTACTTAACTTCTAAAAACAGTAATTTGAGAGAGTAATCCACATTAAGACTCTCAGTTTATTAAAGTTCCGCTACAGGATTCTCTGAACAAATAGCCTGTTAATTGAATTATTCACATATATCACTGAATTACAGCCATTTCAGATAAAGCATCTGGTATGAACACTCTGTTACTCCTTGGGATCTAAAATGAAAAGATACTGCCCAGGGTTAGCAGTCCTATTCGTTGAAGGCTGTCACAGGATAGCTGGTAACAATATTGTAGTATTGCCAAAAATAGGTTAAACTTTGGGTAAGAACAGAAAGTTACTGTTGAACTTTGTTCTAAAGCCATCGTATCTACTGTCCTTTCATTTTCCACAAACACATCTGTAATTTAGTATACTTGTCTTGAATTTTTTACCCCTTTCTTCAAGGAGACTGACAGCAATAACCTAAATGCTAATTAGTCCCAAGAAGCAACTTTGGAGACAGTCACACAGCATTTCAAAACTCAAACATTGCATCAACACATTTCCCCACAGCATTTCCAGTGGGTTTGTATTTTGATTGCTCTCCACTACTTACCTAGATTTTTCAGTAGGGACAGGGGAAGAATGAGGATGACCGATACCAGCAGCACTAAATAGTCACCATTGAGATACCATTCTCTGTAGAAAAGAAGGTAGCATTTGTAAGCATTCAAACATTCAAAAATAACATTTGCAATTTAGTCTTCCCTCATATCCTCTATGACATATGGCTCCTTAAAAAAATGCACTACCTGATGTCAGAAATGACAGCATTTAATTTCCTATATGGACCTAACACCCTAGAATAGCTTATCTCACCCCAAACCTGCATTGTGCCTTTCCTTTAGTGTCCTTTTATAAAAATAATAACATCTGGAAGTCAGAAGACAGAAAAGTAAATGATTGGTTAGAAAAAAGTCAAGTGGGATCAATCACAGAAAAAACAGAGTTATCTTAAGTGCTGGTTCCCAACTCTCCAGATGTGTCAGAATATTGCGGGGCCCCAGCAGAGTTTCAATTTTTAATGGAAATAAAATTCTGTTGGGTGCCCTGTGGGACTTAAAAGAAAAACAGGTGAGGGCTGAAGGTAGGGCAGTAGCTCAAGCCCACTAGCTGAGAAAACTCCAACAAGCACTGGGAGTCTCTTGGAGGCACATTTAGTCCCTTTCAGTAGGGAAAACATGGTAAGAGCTTCAAAAGCTTTTTCCTTCAGAACATTTTTGCCATTTTTTTTCTGTAAGAAGCAGCAGCTATTTTTTCACAAAATATTTTTGAGCATTAGAAGATTAACATCTTTTTTGAAATACATAAAAACTAAGTCCTACAGGACCATCTTATATGCCTTAAGCAATTAAAGTAACACATTTATTCCCAAGTATTAATACATTACATCCCATTATGATATCATTTAACAGTATTTATTTTTAAATGGACTGTATACTATTTAGGCAAACAATTTTATTTGAAATTTGTATATCCAGATTCAGTTGCTGAATTATAGCCTTTTATATGGCAATGGAAATATGGAATAATTAACAGACTTGCTTTGGATTTACACAGCAAATGCAAAAATGATGTAGTCATCTCTTTTCCCCAGTTTTACTTGGGATAACTAGATGTAAAAAAAAGAGCATTTTAGAAACTTCAGATGTATAGGACATTAACACCATACACCTTTTGTTGTTTCTTTAAAATATAGTAGACTTGTGGCAAATTTAAAAGAAATCACAACAAAGAAACTCCTTGCAGTTGATACAATCACAAGAACATGCACTGCTATTGTGCATACCATAGAGAAGCCATCAGGACTTTCAGATCAAGGACTTCAAAGTTTTTTCGTCCTGAAGGGTAAAGAATGGTATTGTGCAGTTTTAAAATATAGCCAAGTACTTTAGAAGTTGCTAAACAGACTTTACTAATGGAGGTAGTATTTGCAATATTGTCTCAGAATTCCAGAAGCTCTTTTACAGTAAGCATTATTTTGGGACACTTAAACAGGTAAGTGCTTACATTTTAGGCCCCAGGCTGCCAGAGTGGAATCCATGCCAATGGTAGCCACCCAGACTCCCCTAAGCAATGCATGGAGAGAGTCAGTTAAATGGGGTTCACGATTGCCAGAGCACTGAGAAAATACTTATTTTAAATCAGTAGACAGCTACCCAGTGCCAGCCAACAGGAAAACATTTAAGATACAGATCTCAATTTCTTAATTTTCTCTGCCAGATTTGCAAAACAGCAGCTGTATCCAGCGAGATTCACAGATTTTAATTTTCCCTCTTGAATCGCAACCCGTTTTGAATTCTTTACTGAAGATGGGACAGTTAAAAATATTTGCCTCCGAGCCCCCTTCTAAATACTGGTTACTCCAGGGACTCTCTTAAGAATCAAAAAATATGGACTTGAATTCAGCCAAAGGAGAGAAATTAACCTTCCCAGAAAAGAATTTGTAAACAATAACACTAAGTAAATAGGGTAGGTGCAGTATTCGAGTACATTAAAAAAAAAAAAAAAGAAAAAAAAAAGGAAAAAATATGGCTAGCACTGTTATTATGACAGTATCTATCAGCAAGTTGTATGAACATCACCAAATGGCTTGAACCCCTCGGGGAACATGGCAGAAAAATGCCTACCTTCTGAACTCAGGCTTAGGTGTAAGTTGGAGTCTTGAGCTGCTCAGCCCTCTCAAGACTGGGACACTTCAGGACAAGGCACAGAAGTACAACTCTGAAGAGTGAGATTTATAGCACTTAACTCTATCCATCTGAACTCAGGCATCTAGTTTTTACACACCCTCTCAAAACAGAGTGATATGATCAACTGTTCTTTGGAGATGTGCAAAAAGCGTCTAAGGCGCGCCGCACTGGTCACGACAGAGCATCGCCCTTCTCCTGATTGAACTAAGACTACTGCAATGATGAGCTCAAAATATGGTTACACCTAATGAATCCTCTTTTTAAAGCCAAGGGAAAGCCACTCTGGAGTCAAGGTGTCTCCAGGACTAGATGGCAAGGCATCTACCACTCTAGTCTTAGGCATATAAACTGTGGTTTAGGCCAATGTTTAGCCTTTTTATCTTTTTGAGAACTGTTCCTTAAGACACTCCTTGCATAACTGCACCTTAGTCTTACATTAATCACTTGCCACAGTATTAATACTAGAAAACTAAATTAATCAGAAGAAACCATTTTGAATGCAGTAAGAAAATTAAAAAAAAAAAAAACAACCAAAAAACCAACCATAATCACACTTATCTTGCCTTATGAAGTGTATGTACTGACTAGTACATACATTAACACTTACCTGATGTTCTTTACAGAACAGCTTTCTGCAATATGATGCAATACCTGTATTTCTCTACCCCTTTCCCAGGTCAGGCTTGATCTAAATGAAGTGAAGCACTCAGGGGAAGGGAAAACTTACTGTATCTCTGTCTGAGTAAGAAGCTACCCTACGGTGTACCGAACGTGGTCTTCATATAAAAATATATACAGTCTCCATATTTGTTTCTCCTAATAGTTTCTCTGATGAGGAGTTCTAACACCTACCCTGTGGTCTCTTCGATGTTCATAAATGTCTTGATGACCAATGGTAACTCATATTTCACTATGAAGAGGTAGCTTGACATAGCTGTAGGTGAATAACATCATAGATCATTACAAATATAGAATATGCCACACGATGCAAGAATCACATAACATGTTTCATAACTTCACTTGAACACAAGCAGTTCATGAACACATGTTGTGTGACAAATAAGTCTCCAAGAACAAGCAGGGAACAATTACTATTGACAGTACAGACATCTTAAGATCTTACACTCACCTCCAATGTTCTGCATTGTAATTGAGCCAGAAGCAGCAAGTTTTCCAGCCATACCAAAAGCCTTCATTCCCAACTGTTCATACAACAATGATCCTAAAGGAAAATACAATATCCCATTGGAAGGGTGTATTTCACAAAGATACCATAAGAAACAAATAGTACCTATTTGTAAAATAGTAATTTGCCATACCTCCTTCATTGGCAGTCTTCAAAAGAAGATGCACTGAATATAAAGAAAATATTGAGACAAACAGTAGGAGTATCCTGAGAAGAGAAAAACATGCAAATTTGTAATAGCCATAAATGACTTATGGTAACCCTATTAAATAAAGATGTATCAAATATAAACATTAGCCATATTAAAATATTTTATGGGAAAAAATGTAGATTCTCAGGTCAGTTAAAAGTGTTTTGAAAACCCAATTAATGCCGTGTATAGAAAGGATTTTATACTAAACTGCATTTCAGAAGCATACAAAGATGTTCTAATGTAGGCTTGAACAACGATTCTATTCAGTCTAAAGCAGCATAATCATCACCAAGTGTCAGGCTATTATACTTGGCTACATAGATAATAAATAAAGTGTCAGTGGGAATGTGGGCGGGTGGGGGGGTGCAGGGAAGGTTTGCAACCTTGTAAGAAACTATTTTTCCCCGTCTTCCTGTTCAACAGTGTGTCATGCAGCTATCGAACAGCTGAGGCTAACTACAGCTCAAGTGAAGATTATCTCTTGGTCTTAAAAGAAATCAGCTTTTCAGTTTAAAGCTGTGTTATGTCCTTTTCATGTAAGGATGAAACTGCAAAAGCTTTAAGGAATTGACTGAAAATTCAGACTCATTGAGAGCTGTGTTTTCAAATGGAAATACACATCTATTGTCATTAAAAAAAAATTCTTTCCTCAAAAGTTAACTCTTCAGATGTGCTTACATGGGAATCGCTAGTGGCTTGTTTATCTTCCCCACAGCTTTTACAGGCAATGCATATTATTTCCAGAAGCACATTTGCATCACCTAAAATTCGGATCTCTCAACAACAAATCTCTCCCACAACAAATGCACTTCCTGGAGTGGCACGCTAGGGGGGACTTCGCGGCTGCTGGAGAACACAGTGGAAAATTACAAAGCATTAAAAAAAACCCTGGTCTTTCTCATACCAATACAAGCATTTTGCTCAATAGGAAACCTGAGAATCAGCATATCAAAAATGGCTTTAGAAGGGCAAACTTAATTTTCCAGAGTACATTTCACTTGTGTCAATTTTCATGTTGGCAAATTTAGTAAATGCAGCACAAAGAACTGGAAACAAAAAAGATCTGAGAAGATTCACAGATCTGCGTAGGAAATTTACGTTACTGCGCCAATTCAACACTGCCACAAGCACACAAATAAACCTCTCTCTTTCTGACAGGTAGAGATTAACTAGGATTTGACTCAGACATCAGGTAGAAACAGCACAGCTGAGATGTGCCAAGGTTACACCACTTTAAAACAGCACAGACCCTGGGCATGAGTCCCAATGGCTGCCAACAGCATAGACAAGATCAGTCAGCAAACTCATCTCGAAGCTCACTCTGTTTCTGGCCTCCAGACCATTCTATTCATTTATTTAGTGCTGACACAAGTGACAAGTCACAGCACTTACACAAGTGCCTCCATAGTCTTCGAAGAACTTACTGCCTTAATCAACTGCATCTGGATCTGATTCTGTAACCTAGTTATTAAGGGATGCCTGCAATGCCCTCACTGTCATCATAAATCCTCAGCATCATCTGTGATTAACTGCTTTCCTGCCTCAGAGCTGTAGGATCTACAAGTTTTGAAAGGTAACAAGCTAGCTTGTCTTTGAAACAGCACTTATGCAAACAGATCTGAATGCAGTATCTGGAAATAAAAATCAGCTAAATTGCATCAGCGCCCAACTGTTAAATCAAAAAATTTTAACATCTTGTTCCTCAGAAAAAGAGGACCAGCCAAGTCTGTTCAAGTAGCTAACCTTAAATTCTCTTTTTTCCTCTCCTCAGAGACACTCTAATGTGCATTACACCGATTATCTTTCATGTGCTGCATAACATCTTCAGAGCATGAAAATGATGTATAGAGAGCTGAAGTATCTCTTCTAGATTTGTGCTATTGTTCACTCAGTTTAGCATCATCTAAACAAGTGAAAATCTTGGTAAAAGATTAATGAATCACCATATACTTAAAATCCTTTAGGTCAGAACTTTACACGTTGGTAGTTTCCTCAGGAAACTTGAGCACCACCCGATACACTGTGAAACATCTGGAAGCAAATCTGACCTACTTTCTGGAAATCTGGCAGCAGAGTCAGGGAAATTTTGAACTAAACATTGCTTTTTACATGTTCTTGAACATTCAGCACATTCATGTATTTCCAGGATAAAACCACAATGTTCCTTTAAACATATCCATGGATACTCATATGCAGTCAAGTCACTGATACTACATGTTGTGTGACAGGAACTGCCTCCAATACATGAAAAATTTATCTTCCCAAGATATTTAAAAGTACTGTACATAACTGTGTCCTTATGTTGTTTCCATTTACATTATTGTAGTTCTGTCGTACACCTCAAAGCTTTTGCCAATGTAGACAAGCCAATAAGGATATGCTGGTTATTCTATAACCCTCCCTTGCAGGCAGACAAAAATTTTTATAGGTGTAACTGAAACAATATCCCTGAAGTGAGAGAAAACATAGCAACAAAACAGACTTCTTTATTGGTGAAATTGTAACTCTGTAGACACAATGATGTCAGTTGAGGAAAGTGAGACCACATCCCTGACTGGGGCTTGGATAACAGAACTTTCAGGGGAAGCCTATCAATTCATTCATTGAGAAACTACAGCTAAGCCAAGTAAAATTCACTGTAAAATGTTTCTGATGGTTGCAGAACTTGCAATGAATCTGTTAAATTTTTACAGGTTCGTGTGAATGTAAAACAATCCCTAAATTTGAAACAAGCCATGAATCCTAAAATGCAACTCTGCACCTATGAAAATGACTGGGTATTTTCTAGGGATCATATTCTTACACTTTACTCTTATTCTTACATCTTATTCTTTGCCATTATGAATTGCACATTGGAAAGATTGGGGGGTTTTTGATGAATGAAAAGATACTTACACAAAAAGAGCAATTCCAGTGTTAGCCATGGCAAAAGAAAGACCAAGGATGCCACTACCCACAATAGCATTGCTCAGATTAAATACTGACATTCCGAAGGAAGTAGTACCCGGATGCTGAGGAAAGGGAGATAGGTAATAATTAATAGAAAGTTATTACTCATCTCAGAAAAAACAAACGAATTTGGCAGCACGTTTTTGTTTGTTTATTTGGAACGTCATTGCCGGGTACTTACATACTGAGTTTCATATTTCTTCTTTCCAAGGTTGGAGTCGAGCAAGAAATTTTGGTTTTCTGGATCAATATCCGCATAGTGGCTGCAAAACAACATTGCATCATTAGTGACTCTTACGGGCAACCCGCACATTCGCCTCCCGATCAGCATTTCCAATCCATTCCAGAGGGAAAAGGAAACGGATGGAGCAGCCCCGAAGAACCACCGCAGCTGCCGCCGCGTCGGGGCGCGGAGCGTCGCGCCCGTCTCCGGCCGCGCGGCGCCCGCTCCCGCACGGAGCGCCGCGGCCCGGGGCGCGCTCACCTCTTGATGGCCGCCGGCTTGGTGGGGTACGGGTAGCTGAAGTCGTTGCTGTTGGAGCTGTAGCTGCTGCTGTCCTCGTCGGGCGAGATGTTGAACTTGCCCATCTCGGCGCTGCTCATGCTGGCGGCCGGGGCCGGCGCTCGCCGCTCTTTTGTCCTTGCGGGCGGGACGCGCCTGCGAGGGGGCGGGAGCGACGTCAGTGCCGCAGCGGGCTCGCGCCGTCACGTGGGCGCGGCCCCCGCCCGCCGCCGAGTGGAAAAGTACCGGGCGCGCGGGGCGGGGGCGCGGACAAAGGTGAGCCCCGCGGGGGCGGGGGCGCGCGGCTGCCACCGCCACCATCACCGCCACCATCATCATCATCGCCACCATCACCGCCACCACCAGCACCGCCACCAGCACCGCCGCCAGCACCGCACCGAGGCGGCGGCACCGCCACGCCGCACTCCCCCCCCCTCCGCCTCCCCGCCCCGATAGCGGACTGATGCAACACCGATCACCGATTGTCACATCGGCCGCCGGAGCCTCCGGCCGCGCGGCTGTCCCTCCCCGTGTTTACCTCCCTCCGGCCCGCCGGCGGCACCGCGCGTCCCGGCGTTTTCAATGGAAAACCGCACAGCGGGGCTGCGCCGCGCCGCCGTCGCTCTGCGGGTTCGCCGCCTTTCCGGGGCGCAGCGCGGCGCGTCCCCAGCGCGCCCCGGAGCCCGGCGGGCTCTCGGCCGCACGCCGCCGGACAAAGGCGCGAAGGACGAGCCGCCCCGTCCCTCCCGGCAGCCCGGGAGCAGCCAGCCCCCGCCGTACCTTCGACCAACGAGCTTGAAAACGAGGGTTTCTCCCGAAGCCTCGGAATAACAGGAGTTCCTCCTGTCTCCGCTGCTACTTCTTGCAAGGGAAAAAAAAAAAGCCCTTAACTATGAAATGTCAGCGAAAACAAGCCCCTAGATAAATAAAGGTAGAAAAAAAAAACCGCGTAAAAAAGTCAGAGGTATCAAAAGGAAAGAAAATATCGCGTCCGTGTCGCTCCGGCGTCGCTCCCCGTCTGACGGCCCCCTCGGGGAGCCGCTGCTCTTCAGGCTGGAATGTGGGCGTGTTCCCGGCAGGGGCGCGGCGCCCGCCCCGCTGCCGCCCGCCCCTCCCTGCCCGACTGACCCCCTGCCCGGGCGGGGCTGGGGGCGCGGGGTGTCCCCCCTGAGGGCGGGGGCCGCTCACCGCCGAGCGCCCGGCGAGCTCCGCTAGCCCGAGAGCCGAGCGGCTCTCCAGTGTTTACATTGGGGCGCTGCTTTACACGGCGGGGACAGGACCCTGCGGTGCCTGTCAGGAGCGCCCTGCCCGAGAGGCGCTTCTGGCGGCCCGGTGCGGCATCCGCAGCGTGACTGCAGCACCCGGCGCCTGCCGCTTCACCCAGGATGTGCCTCCCTCTTTCCACCCGCCTGCCTCCGGGCTCTGGCGTCTCCCAGTAGCTGGGTGCGTGGCAGGGGACGAGGTGCCACTGACCCATCATAGCTCCTCGCTGCAGTCACTCCCTATTTTTAACACCTGCAGAGCGCACGTGCACGCCCGGACGCAGAGGGCAGCCGACAGACTCCCCGAACGTTTCCTTCGGGAAGTGAACCGGAATGACAGTGATGTGATTCACGATAAACCCCCTGTAGGGAAGAGAGGGGGAAACAGCACATCCTGCTTCCTTTTCCTCGGGTAATCACTCCAGAAGATTTGGAGAGCTCTGCTGCCCTCAGTGGCAGGGGGCGGCGGGGTTTTACTGCCCTCCGCAGCCCGGGGCAGCTCCCAAGGAGGCTTCACGGGGTACCGGGGGCCCAACTGGCTGCTGTCTCTGGAGGGACACGGGGTTGCAAAGCAGCATCCCCAGCTCCTTCCTGGCGGCAGCAGCGACTCCCAGACCAGTCTGGCGCTGCCAGCCTCGAGTGTGCAGGATGCCCTGCCACTGAGTCGTTTGACGCCCCTGCGTTATCGCCCTCGCTCCCTTCTTCTGCAGCAGTGAGAGCTTGGAGGGTGCGAGGGGCGGCTGCCTGTCTGCTGCCCCGGGGCAGTGCCGGCCGCCGGGACACGACAGCAGCTCGCAGCGTCGAGGGAATCCCTCACCACCACCCCCGCTCCTGGGCCAGCGCAGTGCCCGCGCCTCTGACGGAGACTCGAGCCTCCGCAGGGCTGGAGGGACAGAGACAGGCGGGAGTTCGGTGGCGCTGCCCGCGACTGTCGCCGGGGCAGGCGGGCGGGAAGCGGCGGGAAGGCGCCGGGCGGCGGCACTCGCCCGCCAGCACGGCCGAAGGTTCTGGACCGCCCCCGCCGCCGCCGGGATGGGGGCGGGAGTGGAAGCCGGGAAGGGGCGGGGACCGGCGAGGGCAGGCGCAGGAGATGCAGGAGCCGAAAATTTTCCATCACTGCAGTCGCCCCCCCGCCCGCGTCCGGCGCGGTACGTCACGGCCCCCCGCAGCCCGGCGGGATGCGCTGCTCTCGGTGCGGCGCCTTCCCGCAGCCCCGGGCGGCGGCGGCGCACCTGCTTCCGCGGGAGCGGCGCTCGGGGCGGCCCCGCGGCGCGGCTCGGGGCGGCTGGGGCTGCCGGTGCCGCGAGCGGTGGTGAAACAGCCCCAGGAGTGCCCGTCCACGGCGTTTTCCGTCCCTGAAATCTGACTGCACAACGGGCGGTTTGCACAGGCTCGGCGAGCTAACGGGTTAAATGGAAAGGCTGCATCGCTCGCCTTCACAGCGCAATCACAGCGATCTAGAAATAAGCACTACCGCGGGAAAGGCAGGGCGCGCTCTTTTTCCGGCGGGAATGGTGCCTTTTTCAGTCAATCCCATTCTTCGGGTGTCAGCAGTTCTGTGAAGCAGTGTACATGACACAGGTCAAGGTGACCTGTTTGTTGTGGGTTTTGCCAGTGTAGCAACAGACGTAGTGACGTATTGGTAACATTTTTGGACTGTATCGACCGTTTCACGGCAGGCGCACAGATTCTGTGCATGGTGAAGTATCCCACATGCGCCTGATAAATACAGCAACCATCTTTGTGGATGTGATCTGGTTGTCGTGGACAGTACAGCTTTTCAGAAAGTTTAAACCATATTTTTTAGCGAAGTAAAAGTTTAACTCTACAAGTGCTTCATTTTTTTGTTTTCCTAGAACTATCCTCATTTTATATGGAAAACGATGATGAGGCTTAGTTGCTCATTATAAGACAAAAGATTGGTAAAATGCATCCAGGAAGAAAAGCTGCTGTATTTCTAATGGCCCCACTATTGGTACTCTGCAACATGTGACTGCAATCTGCACTGCTCCGGAATATCGAGTCTTTAAAATTTTACTCAAGCAGCCTGTTTGCTGGTTCAAATGATCTGCTTTTTTCAAGTGGTTTTAAGTAATGCCTCACTGATTGAATTATAATTTTCCTGACTTCATAATTGCCAAGAATGTCCTTGGCAAAACATACATAGAATGTGTTTCATCCAATTTTGAAATGTATTTTGTAATCCGAATAATAAAAGTTAATATTCATCAGTTCCTCCCACCATAGTTTCAACGATTCATTTGTTTTCATTGTCATGCTTTTCTTTCTCTTATTTAAAGTGTTCTTTTGTTCTTTTTTCCGCTTTCCTTTGTTTCCATCCTCCTTATCCCTAAGTCACCCTCATTTTTATACCTTCCACTGTTTGCTTTTTATTTTGTTCTTTTTGGGTGCCTTTACACATTGGAAGCTTCCTTACGAAGCTTGAGGATTTAGGATAGTTAAGAATGAACTTTTTAAATCAGGAGATTCCGTCCCTGCTTTACGTTTTAAGGCTGTTGTAAAAGAAACTGTAAGTTAGTTGTTAGTTAGGTGTTGTAAAAATTGAATTGTGTTCAGTGAATTGAAGTGTGTTCAGAAATTAACTAGAGTTTTCAATTTATTACGGGGAGGTAATGGGGGTTTTGTAGCTGAAGAACTATCTGCTGTGTGCTTCTAAATATCAGTTTGCAGTGGGGAGCTATCAATAGATTCACACCTCACTGTAACATCACCCGTCATTCTTCATCCTGTGAATGGTTCCTTTTAAAGTTTGATTATTTGTTTTCATATTTAGAAAAAGAACTAGCTTGCAAGTGCTCATGGGTTTGTTTTGGTTTTGTTTTTTCTTGTTTTTGTTTTTTGTTTGTTTTTTTGTGTTTTAACAAATAAAAGGCCTTTATAATATGGGAGGTTTTTTCCATGCTATTTCTTCCTACATATATAAATAAACCTTGAGAGATTCCATAAAACAATCTGTAACACACGCCCAGTAGAGTTGTTTATGTTTATGGTATGCATGGAAAAGTTACGTGTACAGTAACAGTGTAGAAGTCAAGTCCAGGTTTTTAGATGATACTTCCTAAATTGCCCAAAGGATATCTAATGAAATATGTAATATGTCAAAGCACTCTGTACTAATAGCTACATAACATTCACTTTGTCTGTGCCTAGTATGAGTATGATAAAAATCCCAGCAGAGTTGGGATGTGCATCGGGTGAAGTTCTCAGTACTGCCAGGAGTCTGGGGGAGGATGGTGCTGGAGAGCAGGAACAGACCTGAGAGCTGTGGTGTGTCCTGAATGAAGCATCTGCACTAGTGCCTACATGACAGCTGTGGTCTGTCATGAGGAAGAGCTGGGAGTATGGGTGAGTGCAGAAAATGAGCATTCATGGTTTTGCTGCACACACTCAGTGGTCCACAAAGATGCAGGCGGGGCTAATGGGTTCTACCATCCTTACAAACAGTTTGGTTCATGATTCTTACCTCACATGGACTGCCTGTGGCATGCAATTAATGAAATTATAGGTTCTGATTATATGCTTTCTTAAACAAAACTTCCACTGAAGCCAAGAGGTATTACGAGTGCATAAGGAATGCAGGATTGCATATCCTGCCTCTTGGGCTTCGTGATGGTGCGTTGGAGTTACATATTAAACTTGGTTTAAGCCTTAATTTTTTCCCTCTGTGTTTATTCTAGTCTAGTTTCAGTTTTGCAATATGAAAACAACAAAATTACTACGTTAAGAGTATAAGCAACAGTATTTTTTTAAAAAAAATAGTACATTTACTATAATTATAAGTTGGATTTAAGCCAAAAATAGCTAGAGATTCTGAGCTTTAAAACCATGAGATTATGCTGTTATACTGTAATGAACTCAAAACAGTGAGAGCTGCATGAGATATGTAGTACTAATCATCTCCAAGAAATTGTCAGCCTTAGATGGACATTGCCAGCTGCTGTAAAAATAGCTTTTACTTTATATTTTTAACTCTGTAACATTTTTTAGGAGTTTTAAAAATAGTTTCTCTGTTAATCTTGATTCATCTTTTCCACTCAGCAAACTCTGATGGTTTTTTCCCAGTGTGAAATTCACATAAGTTTTTAAGGTTGTGATGTTTTGTTTTTGCTTTTGTTCTTGTGTTTGTTTGTTTGTTTTTGTTTTGTATAGTACAATTCTAGAAAAGCTTTGGAAATGGTATTTGTTAATTAACTGAAACTTGTCATTTTCAAGAAGCCATTCCACATATTTTTGTTTATATTCTTACAGGAATAAGAGCTCCTATTTTTGTTCTTTTACCATTTGCTGGTGGCAGAGATTATAATTTAAGATATGCATTTGGATTCCCAGAGGTGTTGTTGCCATTATTACAGCAGTCTGTGCATCTGTATCACTTATTATGTCAGCAGATCTTTGAGGACATTGTTTGTCAACCAAATAATGCTTCACATCTTTGAAGAGTCACTTGCATTTTTGTGGCTCCCTTAAAAATAGTGTAAGTTTAAGGAATTAGATGATGTTATCTGGGCATGCTGCTATGCAAGAGGTGTATGCAGAAGGGAACAAAACTGGAATAATTGTATAGTTATGAAAAAGTTTCTGTGCTTTACCAGACAGAATAATTGTGTTTGCACTGATATGGCAAAGAAAAAGGCCAGTTAGGTCAGGAGTTCAACAAGCACTGTATTTTGATGGGTAAGAAAGCGCCAGTGAACCAAGAAAATCAGCTCCTCACTTCATATTTCTTGTCAAAAATACCATGAAAACAGGTAGCAATCAAAACATATTACAACCTGATCTCTATTCAGAAAATTCAGCTCTGTAACTTGGTATCCATTAACGTTGTTTTTGGTAAAATCACTGCTATTCCTAAACATTTTGAGGACTGGATCTTACTTTGTGGTAGACAGCCATTACCTACGGAACTTAAAATTCAGCTTTTTACCGCCAGTGCATAAAGCACAATTTATTTATTGTATCACAATAAGTTTCTAAAATCTAATACTTTGTGTCTGACAGTGGCCAATAGAGGATTTTTCCGTGGCAAAGGTAGGAAAGAGGACAGGACCACGCAGTTGAATGTTCGAGCAGTCTGATGTTTAGAATTTGAAATTTACTAAACCAAAAGTTGTATCCATGTGTTTGTATTTCATAGTATCTACATGAAATTGTTCAATCACTTTTGGATCCATGTTTGATATTTATCAGCAGTGACAAGGCTTACTTAAGGCATTTACAAAACCTTCTTCCATTTGTTAATTTTTTTCCCCCAGACTTCTTCCCAATCAGTTCATTTGAGATCCCCATGTTTTGCACAGTAATAATTGGGTTTTATACACCTTTATTCTACATTGTATGGTTGTCTTTCTTGAAGTCAAAGAGTCCTAGTCAATCTGAGAGAAACTTTAATTAATCTTCAGTTCCCCTGGATTCCTGTTGCAGAGAAAATGAAGATGGTTCAAGATGTTATAGGTGCTTTCTCCTTTGTTAGAGAACAAAATTTAGGCCTGGAGTGTTTCATAAAATGGCAGCAAGCAGCTTTTACCTTGACTTCTCTTGCAGTTGTTCTGTATTCATGTTGATGTGTGTTCTTCTGCATGTTCTGAGGAAGGACTTCTTGCTCACGTTTTTAGACTGTTTGCTGTAGGTCTAAGTTGGCTGGTGTCCATATGTAGAAAATTTGTAGCCATTTTTTTTTTTTTATTTTTTGAAAGATGTTTTTTTGTTGTGAATAATTATCACTGAAATTTATAAACCCATTTCTTGTGGGAAGAAAAATAACTCTTTTACCTTAGTGCGTACAGTTTTCTGGTGAATAAAATGGACATCTTTAATTTAGTCAAAGACATCTTCATTGATCAATTCCCTGGTAAAAATTAGGAATGGTTAAATAACCTAGTTTATACACTCTTCCTTGTATGCGAAGAGAAGATTTGATATAAATTAGTGAAAAAAAATATTATGCAAATTCTGTATGGTGGTAAAGACATTTTTGTTTATATATATGTACATACCAGGAATCGATGTGCTGTTTATCTGCTATGTGCAGAGTACTTTTAGAGACTAAGGAGGTGCTGAGTCACAATTTCACCAAGTGATTGACAGCCCTGTTTCTGTGAAGAGCTGGTAGAATTTCTCGCCTGCGTATCAGGCGAGCAGTGTAACGCCCCTTACTTGGGAAATGAAAGTATGACACAGCATTATAACTGACCTCATTGAAAATGCTGTAAGCAGCTGAATGGAAATGTGCTTAGGCAGCCATGTAGGGCAAATCAAAATCTATCCACTTGAAATTATTTACTGGCAGTAATGATGCGCTATTAAAGAAAGTGAAATAGTAGGATTCATTTCAGCGTGCTGAACTAGCAATTTTGCAGTGCAGTTATTCAGAGGAAATTTTGTCTGAATATATGAGTAGTAATAGATCTGGAAGAGACATGGAGCTCTCTGTTGGCAATGTTTCCTGAGCTTGGAAAGATGTGTACATAACTACAGTAATTAAATCTAAGCCTAAATAATCTAAAATTTATAATACCAATATATAATTTGGTATTGAATAGTTTGTGAGTCCAAAATAAATTACAAGAAGCTGTAAATATTGTCTTCCTCTTTAAAAATGTAGGAATATTTTGTTGTGGAACCATACATATGTTCAATACATTTATTTCCCCTTGGTATATGATGTTTTAAATCAGCTTCTCTTTGAATGTACATTCTTGAAGTATGACAAGCAGAATCCAGTTTACATTTACAGAAATATCTGCAGTTATTGCTGGCTTTAAAATCCTTTAAGTAGTTAGCTGGTTTATGTTGCTCTTAGAACAGAATTATTCCATAAACAGCACAGCTCTTCATGTTTCTTTTAGCCATTCATTTGCTTTTTTTTGTTAAATGTATAAATCTTTTAAGAGAGATAGAAATTTACCTTAAACCAATAACAATTTTACTGTCATTTGGCATGTAAATGCACATTTTTTTGAGGTTTATTGTACTCCTGTGGTATTCCATAAAAAGTTTTGTCATGGCATTCAGCAGGGAAAGAGTGACTGCATTTACTAGGTTGCTGCTGTTAAAGTGCTTATTACATCATTCTTCTGATGGCCTTCTTTGGATTGCAAACAGATTATGATATGATTCAGGTCGTTTGGATTTTCTTGTATCCCATAGGTACCTCAGGTGCCATGGTACTGACACTTCACTGTGTAGGAAACTTGCTCATCTGAATAGTCAAATAGTCTTTTGGTGCATGATTTTGTGCATGTATTAAGAGTTTTTGCACAACTAGATCTGATACATTTCATGTCACTGTATTTGTGATGGAGTATGTTGAAATAACGTCCCTGGAATTTGACAGAGGGTTTTGACATGCCATGCTAAGAGACACTACATGTTTCTTGTGGTATGACATTGAAAAGCAACTATAAATTGTACAAATTATCTGGAGAATTCAAAAAATACAGATGGTTCTATAAATAAATAGCATGTATAGAATACATAACAATGGGTTTTTTAGCTTAACTCATGATTGGCACATTTATAAGTGGCACCACCTCAATTTAAGGAACAGAGAAAATATAGATCACAAAGTCTGCACTAATTCCACATACAGAGTTGCACAGGTAAGCACATGCAGACAAGCTTAAGGAGGTGATACTGGCTTCTGTTAATGAAGTTACAGGAAGAAATAGAATTCCTTCATCAGAAATTTAACATTATTTAAAATACAATATGGTTAAATATTTTTAAGTAGGTGCTGTAATTAATGTCAAAATAGGTAATATATTTAAAAGAGAAACATGGTTTTAGTGGAACTTTGGAGTCAATTGTGGCTAGTGAATGCTATTATGATATACAATTTGTTCCTTTCTGTTCTGATTGCAACTGACCTTTTTGATGTCATGTTGGTTTACAGAATTCCTCACGGCCATGATCTAATTTGATATGATTTTCTGGTTAACAGTCTGAAATGGAAAAGTCTCACAGAGAAAAAAAATTGTTGAGATAACATTAAAAATTTTTCTACAGGATGAAAGAAATGTACGTTAGTTATTCTATCAGTGTACTAGACATACCCATCATTTATACTTTTCTCCCAAACTTTACATTCTTTATTTTAATATTGTTGGAATTGTATGTAACAAATATGATTTGTGGTCAAATAGAAACTTGGTCATCCTGACTGTGACCAAAACTGATCTCAAAAAGCATAAAATTTGGAATTTTTTTCCTCTTACAGATTTATAGGACAATATAATTGTAGAGAGAATAACTGACCTAGCAAAAACCATACAAACATGTAGAAAATTTAACAGAACTGACAGTGTTTCTTTTCCACCCCTCTCTGTCTAGCTCCCCTACATGTAGGCAAGTAATGTTTTGTTCTGTTGTTCTTTGGTTCACTTCTTTCATTCTGCTTCAGCTGCAGAGCCATTAATCCTCAGATCAGAGTGGCACATTGGCAAGCCTTAATGGTACAGAAAAACTGCTTTGTAGTTTTTGATTTTATGGAAAGTTTCAAAATTAACCTACAGGAAGGCTTGACAAAAAAAAACAGTGAGGAGAGAGGTGGAGGAAGGTTTATTAGGAGACATAGAGAGGTTAGAAACTCATCTGGAGTCACATTATCACTTTGTTCACTACAGTTGCATTGGGATCCTGCCATGGACTCTGTACTGCAGTATGCCCTAGGCTGAGTTCTCTCCTGCATGTGTATTATCTTGTTGCCACTCATTGGTGCAAAATGGTTGTGCACAGTCTTGCTAAAAATTGAAGGACCATTGAGTGTAAGACTACCTGTGACTGACACAAATCCCATTTGGGCCATTATTCATGTGTTCCCAATGGTCCTTAAGGTCTTTGCAACAAAGAATGGGCTATGCCTCTGCATACCCCTTGTCCTGTCAGTCCTTTGCTGTTGGAACAAAATGCCTCAAGGCATGGGAAGAAGCAGCATGGGGTAGGACCTGGGTGCTGCCTGGCCACGAGCCAGTATCAGTCAGGATGTAGGCAAATGAGTGGTGAAACCTGTGCTTTCTACAGGCTGTAGCTGCCCTGCCCAGCTTCCGTGGGAGTCCCACCCAGCCCCTGCCTGGCCATGCCATTAGTGCCCGTGTTTGTGGGTCTGTGTCCAGCTGTCCCTTGCAGCGTGGGTCTGCTGGCAGCCCCTGTGCCTACACTGCGGGCAGCCTGGCACCCAGCCCTGTCTGCTGACTGCACCTTGGCCTCACGGGATAGTCAGCCTTGGCCCCGGTGCTCTGCAGGAGCGCCAGGCTGCACCCCCCGCATGGACCCGGACCTGCTTCAGCAGGTGTCTGCCTCTCTCGGTGAGCTGTGACCCTCCCATGGGTCAGGGACTGCCCTGCTGCTGGGGTGCCGGTGTCCTCTGCCTGCCTGTCTTGGGGTTCCCATAAGCTTCTAGCTCATCCTCCCTTGTGGCAAAATGCTTGTGTCTCATTTCTTGATAGTGCCTAACTTCATTGAGCAGCTTGGCAAAACTGTAGCCTCAGACCCAGCTTCTGATCTACATGATAAATGAACATTTTCGCTCCTAGACCGATGGTACAGCTTCATGCTACCTGGCTGTATCTTTCTTTCAGTACATGCAGCAGAAATAATTTTTTTTCCCAAAATTTTATAGCACTTCAAGATACCTTTAATTGCTGTAGGGATTTGATATTTGCATATTAATATGTTGCTCATAGTCAAAGATTTTCACCAAGGATTTAGCCCCAAACCCTGCAGTTATTAAGACAAATGTGTTTGACTCTCTGTGTGAAGTCACTACAAGCTTTTGCAGGTAAACAAAATACTTCATTACTCAGTGATTTATTTGCAAAAAAAAAAAATCAGTAAGTCTGAAGCTCCAGCTGCTTATGATGAAGATGATATTGTGGTAGATTATGCTGATCTATTTTTGGATGCATACCTCAGTTAATAGGTTTCTGTGCGAGCATCTAGACCGAGCATTGAGGAAACAGTCTTTGCATATTAAAATACAGCTGTTACTCTTTCCAAACAATCATAAATACATAAGTTAAATGTATTGAAGAATAGTAAGGTGTTGCATTGCTTTATAGAGTGAAAGACGTGCCAGGACATGCATTGTAGCTCCTTATTTCAAGCTTTTTTTTCCTTATTATTGAATGAATTAAAGAGGGAGAATTCTACTCCAAAGAATTAACTATCCAAACACTTATATTTTTAAAGCACATAGGGCTGAAGAAATTCAAAATATTGTCTTATCAGGTTTCATGGTTATGTACACACAAATAGATAAATAAACATTGCCATACATAGATGAACATTGCTGTATTAGACCATATAACTATTAAAATAATATTTCAGTGGTAGAAGTTACAAATATCTTGTTTTTGTGTGCCTGTAACATGTATACAGCTGCAGTAACCAACCTGTGATTCTTTTAAACTTTATCAGGACTTGTATGACTAATTTAGCCTTTTATCTATCTGTGGATAATCATGTAGAAGCTAGGCACAGAGGAATGCCGAACAGATAATATAATTGGAAGTGTAAATCTGAGTGGGCAGGCAGTTGGATTTCCTTCAGTCAGCTCTTCCCAGCCACTGTCTTTGAAGCTGTAATCCCTGTGAGCCAAGCAAGGTCTCAGGTTCCAAACACACATTAATGTCATGATAAGAAACTTGCTGTGGAGAGGTTGTGCTGCACTGGGGTGTTGCTGCTCCCACAGCCAAACTGGCTGGGAAGTTTCCCCATTTGTTTCAGTACAAAGTCAGTAGCTTTCCAGGATAATTTTAAACAACACAAGCTGTTTTGCATGAAATGCATAAAGAAAGCTCACATATCTTTCATCAGCGTCAGCTCTGGGCAGAGTATCTTTCACTAAATTTGTGATCACAAACATCTGGTTAGTGGTGACTGCTCTTGCAGCTGGGCTGAGTTGAGATCCATGGTGTCTTCAAGGGTGCAAATGATGGGAAGAGAAGACGACACAAAGGATGATGGGGTCTGCTTTTTTTATGGTTTGACTTCATTCAGTGGGGCATATCTGTGGAGCCAGCAGGTTCCTCACAGGCATACAGATATTAGGATTAGGACCCAAGTTCATATTTTCTCATGCTCAGTGCTAGGTAAAACATTTTAAACTTATCTTTCTGTTTAAATATTCAAATACAAACATTGCCTTCTTTAGAACTACTGAAGCTGCAAGAGAGTGAAGACTAAGAGAACTCTGTTTTCTTCTGACAATTGAACAAGTCTTGCTTATGCCAGGCAAGTTTAGAAGATAAATGGTAAGAACTCCCAAATTTAAAATTATTTTTTCCTAATAATTTTCATTAATTTCTGCAATCAGATAGTGTTAATTCTGTGCCTAAATATAAAGGCAAGTAGTGTAAAGGTTTCCCAAGAGGAGCTGACATAGGCTTTCATAACGACATATGCATGCTTAAGTGTAGTATTTCACTGTTCTCCAGGCCTATAAATAAAAAAATATGTGGGCAGTAAGTGATATTCCTGTCTTTCTCATTTTATAAATCTCCTATTTCCAATGGAAATGAAACATTAAGTAACTAACCTTTAGTCTTCCTGTACTGCTTCTGATCTTTATGATAGTATCTTATTTATTATTGAAAAAGATATTCCATATTTCAGATGTAGTAAATAGGTACAGTGAAATTTTAAATTTACTGATGTGCTTTAAGTTACACAGGAGCTTAGTCAACCAATTAGTAACATATATATATATATATATATATATATATACTTTTTTTTTGCCTATGCACATCTGAAATTCTAGCCCCATTAACTTAATTTTGGTCTTCCTTCCTTCCTTCCTTCCTTCCTTCCTTCCTTCCTTCCTTCCTTCCTTCCTTCCTTCCTTCCTTCCTTCCTTCTCCACTGTGTATGTCTTACAGACTTTTGTTTCAGTGCCCAGTTTGAATGTTTATCAAAATCATATTGTAAAATTTGTCCTTCACAGTTGCAGAGCATGACTTGCTCTTATGGGGTGGCTCTTTCATGAGAGAACAGTTGTGTAAATGAGGTGCAGATGTTGACCATCACCGAGTGCTACCATACAAGTGGTGCAAGGCAGAGTCCATGCCCAGGAATATTTCCTGCTAATAGACACTTACTGCCTGTAGCTGATCACAGACTTTAATCCAAACTATCTGTGCAATCCTTCCTCTAAATTAAAAAGCCTGATTGTAACTTCCTGTGCATATGCACATGTGAATGAAATCAGTGACAGAGATGTTCTTTCTGTACAAGAGAAGTGTTTGACACAAGGCTTTAACTTCTTTTCTTCTGCCAAATTTGACAATACCAGGAAATATTTTCCCATAATTTTGACATAAAAACCCTGGTTAAAATTTTATCTAGATGATTAAAAAAAAAAAAAAAAAAAAAAAAAAGCAACACTGAGTCTGGAGTCCAAAGAGACAGGTTTTGGTTAATTGGAAGCCTAAGGATCCAGTCTTCTTCCTTTGGTGGGTGGAAGTAAAATAGTTATAATAATTAATCTGTTCTAACTCTGTAGCTAAAAATCGTCAGTGGGAAAAACTGTTACTTTGAAGAATGAGGTAAATACTTCATGTTAAAATGTTGTGTCTATGGATGAAATAGTTATTTTGCTAAATCTTGTTGATTAATTTTGTCTTGCAGCAAGTTCTTATAGGTATTTACTATAATATTCATATACAGCTGTTAGGCATTAACAGTCATGAATGTTGTGAACAATCATCTTGTTACTGTTTCCTTTCTTCATTTGTTTTGTTTTTAATTTAAAAAAAAATTAAAAAATTATTCTTTCCTAAGAAGTCATATTTCTACTTTCTAACTTTTCTCACAGTTGGTGTTTTCTTTTTTTTTTTTTTTTTTTTAATTTAGAGGTAGGAATTTTCAGTTGGGATGTATTAGGTTGAGTTAAACACACACTGAAAAAGAATGTGCAGAAATGTTTGTATTTTGCTTCTGGAGCAATTAAAAGATTTTATTGAAGGTTGCATTAAAGGAGTAATAGAAAACAAAGTAGCTCTTAAAAGACATCTAGTTCATCCTCTGTTCTCAGGACATAGATGACTAAATCATTCTTGGCAGAGATTAGTCTGGTTCTCCCTTTGTTGTAATTTAAATCCACTACTGTTTGTTCTCTGCAGTCACCTTTCACACTTCTGAAGACCATTATCATGTCTCCCCACAGTCTTCTCATTTGTAGATGGTGAAGAACCTGGTCCTTTCAATGGTTCCCAGGCTCAGGGAACTCTCCCTGTTTTCCTCTGTTCTCTCACCATTTGATTCCTGGCATACCTGGAAATAATGTTTAGACTGAGGACAGTACTTTATCTGAACAAAGTCCTTCTACTGACCCGTTCTGAGGATGATACTTATTTTTCTTGTAACCTTGTGGCATTGCTCTTCTGTGCCCCCATTGCCACTTCTGATCCCATTTCTAGAGCTGCTCTCCATTCATGTCCATGTTATATTTGTTCAGTCAGTTATTCCCAAGTGCTATGCTTTGTATTTGTCCATAGTGAAATACTTTTCATTTGTTTAATGTCCACATGCATCTTTTGGTAATGCATCCTCTCTATTTCTTCCCTTCATCCTTCTGAACTCAAACCCTATGGTCTGCATAGGTCTTACAGCTTTTCCAAGCACTGCATCCTTTGCACACCTGACGTGAGTGCTACTAATTCCATTGTGCAAACCGTTAATGAAAATACTGCAGGTGCTGTACCTGGGCACAAGTATGGTAGAATGTACTGGGTGTGGAATGTCCTAGTGAGTGACTCTTCATTACTCACAGCACAGGTGTGGTGTGGACAGATGGTTATTCTGCTGATAGGCCATGACTTGAGCAAGCTCCAGGGAAATTGTGCCAAACCATCCAGATCTGGGCAGGTCTGAGTCTCTTTGGCAGCTATGCTGATGAGGGTCCCCACAAAGCCCAAAGCCAAAATGACAAAGGCCCGAAGCATCAATGGCTCTTCCACAGAACCAGGAGAGTTATATTTGCTCTGGTCCCTACGTCTTTATGCTTCTGGATGTACATCTCTGTATAATCATACTAGAACTTAAAAAAATTAATAATTTAAACTGTTTTGTGAAAAATTAAATTGAGTTTGGCCTAGTTTCTCTAAAAAAGGAAAAAAAGGCAGTCTTACGGGAGGGAAAGAAAGAAAGAGTTAGAAATATGAGCAGGAATTAAGAGTATTTTTAGGACAAACCATTCAGGAGTTAGAGCTGTTGTAGTGCTTAGAGTCAACCATGTACTATTTAAGTTTTCCTATTCATGGAAAATCTTGTGAATTTTCACTTTTGAAAGCATATATTTTATTTTTCCCCTCAAATGCTATAAATGGCAATTTCATTGGGAAATTGTATTTTTCTCAAAAAATATTGACAAGGTTTTTTTGCTTTCATTATTGCTTCTCCGTGAATATAAGCCACCAGATATATTTAAGCTTCAGAGTAGATTTTTGAATTTCACGTGTTTTTATCTACATTTCTGTTACAGTTGTCTTTTCAATAACTTCCAATTAATAGATACAGCACAAGAATGGTCTTTGACAATATATTTTGTTGTGAAAACTGCTTTCTTTCTTTCTTAGAGCTTCCTGTAAAATCTTTCTTATCCAAACTCATGATAAAGATGAGTTTGCTGTTCTTGCTAACAATCATTGCACTCTTTTCCAAGGCCAGTTACAAGGAAATAAATATTTTGAGCTGTATGTACCCTTTCTGTCATTCAGCTCAGCATATGAAACAGTTGAGATCCACAAGGAAACATTTTAATATGTTTTGCTGTCATCAGCCTTGAAATTAGCAGCAAAAATAATGCACACTTATACATGACTCCTTTGTTATGAGCATGGCATGACAGGATTCCTGAGACCAAACTCAGATTTTTGCAAGGGCTCTGTGTAAGTACTTGCTTATTTAATGGAAGTAAAGTTACCAAATACCACACCTGCTATGCATTACATGGTTTCTAAAGTATAGCCCTGTATTTCCTTTGAAAGGAGTAAGGCATGGAAAAATTACCTTAAAAATGATGTGTCGACCACAGGTAATTTTCCCTTAAGATATAATTGATTCATAGAGGCTGATTCTTGCTGCTGTGTTACTCAGTGAACAATACAGCCTGATATAAAACATTGTTTTGCTTTTTGTTAATATTCTTATTGACTGAGTGACACTGCATTGTATCAGCATAATAAAACCAGAATCATTCAATAGTATCCCAAACATTAGAATAATTAATAAGTGATTTTGGGCATTAAAAATACTGGGTTCTGGCACAGCCACAGTTTGAATGGATCAACCTGGATTTAACTCAAGGTTTGCTCAATACAAGGCTAGTCTGAAAGGGAGCAAATGCAGTTACCAAATCAGTGACATGTGACCACAACAGAAGCATCTTTGATGGAAAAAGGAAATTGAGAAATCCATGACAATAAGATAAGGCAGTGGTCTCTTCATGGTTTATTAAAGTTAGGAAATGTGTATCCTAAGAGACTAACTTGCCCCATATTTTTGCAACTCTCATTCAGAGCTGTTATTTTGCATTTCAAGCAGTATTGTTACTTGAAATGAAAATTTGAAACTTAAATGAATACTTTCTTTCTTTCTTTCTTTTTCACTTTGTGATGTGTAAATGGAAGTTCAGACTTTTTTTTTGTTGTCACTCTTCCATCTTTTACCCCAAAACCCAGATCCTGTTTGTACTGGAACATTCTTTTCTACTTGTTCCTGAGTACCGGGTGCTGCTGACTGACTGAAAAGCATGAGTTGGCAGTAACTGAAGGGTTAGGCCTGATTTTGTTAGCCTGTGTCAGGCTAGCCCACCTGTTTGTGGCATCTGCTAATGGGGTGAAACGACTGACATGCACAGGCTGTTTTCATCTGCCTGCAGCTTTCTTCTATCTGTATTTATCCCCCTACCTAGCTCCAGTCTCCATCCAGAACTAAATGTCTGGTTACACACTAACATTATTCTGTCAAAATTATTTGAGTGACTTTAAATACTTCCTAGTGGAAGATTAAAACACAAAAAATAACCCCTGAATCTATTTGGACAGGACTGGGTTAAAGGAGAGTATGCATTCAGGGGCACCTCACCTGGGATGGAGACCTGATGGGGCAGCCTGGGGAAGCCTGTACAGGTAACCACTGACTCTGAATGTGCCACAGCCAGAGGACTTTATCTGACAGGCCTTTCTTTAAATCTAGCTTCGCTTTCAGTGCATTTTTCAATTAAGAAAAAAGTGTGAGGTGACAGCAGAATCAGTGAAATGGCAGCATCAAAACATCTAAAGAAACAAACAAGAAAATTCCCAAGAAAAGGAGGTATTTTTTAGCTGTAATCTTTAGGCTTTGGGGTGGGGGGGATAAGTTTGTAACCTTTTTTAATGCCTGTGATAAACTGGCCTTTGGAAGCCACAACTATTGCTGAAAACACGGTGACTTCTCACCTTCACTGAAGGTTTTGTAGAAACTTGGAGCAGTTTTTCACACCTCTGCACAGCTGCTCCCCAGCCACTGGAGGGTATTTCTCAGGATATGTCTGTGTTAAGAAGATAGAGCCAGTTCAAGGAATCCTGCCTCCTTGCACGTGCCTCTTCTGCTCATCTCCCATCCCTGCCCCTACACCACAACGTGTTACTCTCTCAGGCTGCCTCATGACCTAGACACTTTCTGCAATTCACCTCCTCAAAGAGCC
This sequence comes from Luscinia megarhynchos, assembly GCA_034336665.1. NCBI lineage: Eukaryota > Metazoa > Chordata > Aves > Passeriformes > Muscicapidae > Luscinia > Luscinia megarhynchos. The sequence continues at coordinate 71,006,331 of CM067564.1, forward strand.
TCACTAACAGCTCCATGAAGATTGCTGTGGGGGCAGCAAACGTGTGGTGAAAGAGGAGAAACCCAGGTTTCATGGATTTGCTGTAGAAGCCAGTGACAAGTGAAGCAACCATTGAGACAATAATGTCTAAAGTTATTGTAGAATAAATATGTTAAAATGTTCTAGAAAATATTTGGAAGACTGAAGATGACTGGGTACAGGTGGGACTTTTTTTTTCCCCAACTTTTTAAAGACAAATGACCTGAAAATATGCACATTTATAACATGACAAAACAAGAGCATGCAAGTTTTGTCTTTGACTTTCAGATCCAAAGAACACTGTGTATGATGTATTAAATCTAATTATTGTGGTCACTTGCATTTGAAATGTACTACCCAAAAGCATAAGAAGTAAAGCATTGAATTAACATTTTAGCATCTATAAAAAGAGCAAAAAATTGCTCTTATAAAGCAGCTGTTTTGACCTGGCCAAGAGCATGAGAACTATTGCAGCTTTGTTCATTGGTGAAAGTAATGTCATTTCAGGTAATGTTTTAAAACCTCTATAATCTGGACAGCAGTGACTTCTTTTGTACTGTTTCTTCCTGTATATGTGAAGCTCCTGCTGCAACAGAATCCCAGTAATTTGAGAATGAGAACATTTGAGATCACCTAAAACACAAGCAATAGTCATAGTTCAACTGGCCAAACACTGATTTATAGCATTCTGTGTAGGAAGATTACTAACAGGCAAGAGTCCAAAATACTTCTGCCATCTTAAAATGTTTCCAAGAAAATATCTGATTTTAGTAATGACTATGCAATATGTAGGAAATATGAATGCTAGAGGTTAAAAGATCAGCAAAGAGTTCTCAGCATCACTGATTTAACTCGGGAAGCAATGGGGAAAGTCCAAGATTAAACTGTTCAGCTAAAGCCAGAACGGAAGCTGAGGCAAGAAAAAGAAAACATGGGTTCATAAACATGATGACATCTCTCTGTGCCAGGAAGATAAGTCACAGTAGTCATAAAACCCAGGTAAAAAAAGTTCATCATAGATTCTACAAAGTAAGTCAGAGTTGGTAATTGTGTCATGTTTTCACCATAGATCAATCTATTTCCGCTTTTGATTAAAAAGTCAAGGGAGTGCAAATGCAAGCAGATAAAACATGGTAAATCACATACTCAAAATACCCCCTGTAACTTAATAAAATATAATAATGTGTCAATGAATTCGTTTCAGTTTAGGCAGAGAAGGGGTTTTCCTTAAAGTATTTAGGCACACAGGTAAAACGTTGCAGAGTTTTAAGTGAAAAGAAAAGCATGTTATTCTAACTTGCTTAGGTCTAGAACACATCAACTAATTAAAGAAGCTGAGGAAAGTGTCATGACCATCTCTGAGCTCCCAAATGACGAGAAATACAAACGCTGCAAGAAGTTGAATTCTCTGGCTTTCTCTCAGAAAAGCTCTCAATCATGCTCTTATTTTTATGCTCAAATGTTCCAGTGGAAATCACTGGTGGTGCCTGAACAACTTGCAGTATTGAGTTGTTAAAATGTTTAATATTTGGGTTTTTTCGTTATCTTGCGAATGCATTGTAGGTTCTCCTACTGCAAAGCAGCGAGCTGCTACACGTCTCTTGTAACTGTGGGTACAGAGGAATTTACAATGTAAGCATTTCGTTTCACATTTTGTGAACTATGTGCCCTCACCTCAAGTCTGCTCTAGATTCATTGTAGCAGAGAAATACTGCAAAAGTAACAGATATTCAGCGGAGGGGATGGGGGATAATGCTTCTTTATTGTCACAAGGCATTTATTTGTGGGAGACTTTATGGAGCAAGAGCAATTTATCACAAGTTTTATTGCTTTGCATGTGAGGTTGGGTAACTATTTAATAAAACTCCATTGTTTGCTAACTGGAGTAATGGTATTTTGTAAAGGAAAGGGAACTTTTATGTAGTAATACAGAAATACTCTGGCTGTCATATTTGTAAAGGAAACAATCTATGTTCATTTCATAATAATAAAGGGGCTTGAGGTTATGCAAGCACACCAATGCTAGATGGTGTTTAGCTATTTGAGACACACTACTCCATTATTTTTCCCCTAGGTCTTCCTGTTTTGTTCATAGTAGTTTTAGCATTTGTTTGCACTTACAGTCTCCTGCTTCTAGAGAAAAAGAAATTATTTTTCAGAAGTAGACAGTTTACTGCCTGCAATGTACGAAACTGTGGCTTGCTTATATTTTAGTGCAGCCTCTACCCATATTATGTGTTCATTTAATACTTTATGAAGGAGAATAACATCCTCTTCTCCTTCATTGTTTCTGTTGATTCTATGTCTTGAGATTTTAACAGGAAGAGAGGCTCCAATTTAAAGCCAGAGTTAGTGACTAATGGTTTAAAAAATACAGGCTAAGCAATTACCACAGAAGTGGCCAGAGCAGCTAGTTTGACTGTGGGTCTAAGATTTTCCAAAATTTTCCTTTTAGCTGTGGTTCTGGTTACAGCTGACTTTAATAATCACAGTTAATACTGATTTTCTTCATGGCATCCTGTTTGCAGCATCTGGACAGCCAGAAGCCTGATTTCTGCCAAGGACTTCCAGGCAATACAGTAAGAGGCAAATGCTAACACTGCTGTCAGTAACAGAGAGGTTATCACTATAATTTAAAAGACTGCAAGCTAAGAATAAATTGACCTATGTTGTTGGACTTTTCCTTAAAAATGCAACAAAACCGCTTCTAGATGTACACAAGTCTAAAATAAATTGTGCTAAAATAAGTACAAACCTTTTTTTTTTTTTCCTCCCTGAATGTTTAAACCAGTGCAGAGTGGCCAGCACTGAGGCGCTCCCGATCATCTGCTGATCTGCATCGGGATGCTCTGCACTGGGGCACGAGACAAGGACTTTATTTTACAATCTGGAGAAGCAGTTGCAGTGTTTCAAAAGATGGAAATTTTAATCACTGCAGCCTGTGAACTACTCTACATTTTGTGACACAAGAAATAAAGAATTAATAAACTGCATTCTCTGTGCATACCGGGCTTGGGTACAACAGCATTTGCTGGTATGAGAATGCACCTTCTGTTTTCTCTTCCTGTAAAGAGTGGGTTTTGTGAAATTTATGCCTTTAATAGCACATTATTTACTATTCTTTGGAAATTACCTTGCTTTAGAAGTGTTCAAGTTTTCTTCATCATGGAAGATGCTGTTGGACTTTGAATTACCTGTTTCTAAGGAAGGAAGCCAATTAAAAACCAGAGACTCTTGATCCATCTTTCATGCAAACATTATAATGTTAATCCAGTGTCCTGGGATGAAGAATATCAAATAAACATCTTAGATTTTAAGGTGATTTTGCATGAGGAGATTCAAGATTTGAGGCGTGTGCCATTATTGATGGTGTGCCACATGATAGAAACTGGGTTTAGAATTCCTTCTGCAGCTGGTGATTGGTGGCCCTGGAGGTTGGGCTGTTGCTTCAGAGTAGCTGATTAAACCAGTATTTCAACTGTGTTTCTGATGAGAAAAATGCTCAATATTTCTGCTGAGTACTTTACCAATACGCACCTGTGTTGATTTTTTATTTTTTCTTAAAGAAATGCTACCATAAACTGTTTACAGCTGTCTCAAATTTGTAAAAAAAATATTCTAATCTCTAGGTTCTTCACCACTATTGAATTGTTTATTTATTTAGTTAAAATTAGCTTCTTAGCATGATCAGTTCTGTCATCGTTGCACATGTTTGTGTATTAATGGCAAGTGAATGCAAATGGAAGCATGATGACACTCAAACAAATTTAATTTTAATTTGCATGAATCCTGTTTGAATGTTTGGCCTGGTGTTGTTCAAAGTGCAGTGCTTCTGAATCAGAAGCGATAAACTTACAAGAGAGAGTGCTGGAAATAATCCATGGACATCTTGTTCTTATTAGACATAGGCTAAATCATTCTGACAGATTTCAAACCTGCTGAAATATTGTTCATTAAAATTTTGCTGTTGATTTCAGCATTACTGGGAGCACATTTTACTTATATCTGTAAGGATGGCTGTCAAAAAGGGAGAAGATGAGTATATACAATGAAAAACAACATGAGAAAGGAGTCAGCTGACAGTGTGAAAAAAAAAGAGACACACTGGGAAAGCAGCATAGAAAAAAACATCCAATTTTTGTAGTTATGTCTGTTTAGGACTGAGACTGTGCCAGACCTTGGACTTGGAGGCTGTTCTGTCCTTAATACATTGCACATGATTGTCTGTAGCTAGGAAAACATTTTTTGTGGTTTTAAAAATATTGAATTATCCTTATATGAAATAACATAAGCTATGAGTTTAAATGACAGAGTAAAAAGAAATTAAATTCATTTTGTAAGCCATCAGAGAGTTTAAAAATCCCTTAGGTTCACAAAACCTCAAACTCCATAAGGTTCACATATTCCTAGAGTAGGACACCCAATGAAGTTATTTGCATGTGCTTTAATTAAGTTTTCATCAGACTTTTTCTATTTAGCTAATGGATTCTCCTTTCAAGACATGTTTGTGTTAAGGACAAGATCCAAAATACCCCATTGACAGTTCCTATGCAATCTGGATAGAAGTAAGCTAAGGAGAGAGATTATAAAACCTGGGTAACTTTGAAAGGTTTCAGAGGACCATGGGCAGTTGAGTATCATTATGAATGTTTATTTCAGCAGCTATGTCTTGTTCCAGGTAGGCTCATGTGTCTTTTAGGATCTGCACTTTTATCCATTGGAAGTATTTATTGTGTCTAAGCTCCAAAGAGAGTGGTCTTTAGTGTATTCCTTATAATAAAATTCTCTTTGGTTGGCTGTAAGTAATCCTCCACCCAAATTCCCCTTATCTTGCTCCTCAGGAATGCCAGTCTCCACTCCATATGATGTCTGGGCTCCCACCTCAATACCTTAACAGCCTAACTGTGTCCATTTTTCAGACCTTGGGCTGCTACTGAGCCCTGTGGAGCTGTCTCTGAGTGTCAGCTTTGACAGGCTTGTGGCACTCAATCCTGCAGCTGCCATGTGTTTTCTAGGTAAGTGATGCCTAACGAGTGGGTGCCAAAGCAGGGGCGTGTGTGGAGTTAGACAGTGAGACAAGCTGATGTGCACAGTCAATATCAGTAGACTCTGATGATCAACAGAGATACCATGGGGCTGGGTGAACATAAGAATGGCTGTGCCAGGTCAGAGCAAGGATTCACACAGCCCAGCCTGGCGTCTGTGATACTCATCTGGCAGGGATCTCATTGTGAAGGTGGATTTTGAGAGGGAGCCTCGTTACTGGCACTTCAAGTAGTCTGGCACTTGCAACTTCCCCACATCCAGGGAACTTGGCTTTAAAATTTGTGATGTGGAAGGTTGTTTTTGTTCTTTATTCTGAATTAAAAAATATTCCTACCTCCAACTACCAGTAAACTCAAGTGAATGCCCTCATTTAGGAAAAATTTAGGAAGAGGTGATCCAGTTGTTGCTCAAGTCCATATCAACTTCTAGCATCCTTGATGTTCCTTGCTAGGAAAGCCACCAATTTAATGAGAACAACACCTTTTAGTTCAGTTTGAATTCTTATTTGGAGCTTCATTTGATAGTGATCACTTTTGAATTGGTAGATGCAGTACAAAATGGGTGCAGCATACCCTTTCCATGACACTTGTGATTTTACACATTTCTGGCACATTCCTCAGTCATCTGTCTCCTTGACTAGAGTCCTGAGTAATTTGATAACTTCGTTATTCGGAGCCATTTCAGATTACTGATCATCTGTCCTTGCTTTTTATCACTTTATTATTATTGTTATTATTATTATTATTATTATTATTATTATTATTATTATTATTATATTATTTTTCTTATTTTATTTACAGCCCCATTTCTTTATTCAGCTTTGGAGGTATCTCTAGATTGTAGGTGGAGCCTTTCCTCCAGTCAGAGGTCTTCCTTAGTGTTATTAGCCTGATTAGACAAAAATGATATGTAGTATGTAGTGACTCATGCATCAGTGTGAGTGTGTGTGAGTTCTTGAGATTTGCTTCACCTGCTCTGCTACCACAGACAACACAAAGCTGTTTGCACATTGCTGTACTTGGAGCAGGTTTGGAAACTCGGGTGTCCTGCCAGTATATGACCCTGCCATGGAGACTCACACAGGCTTTTTCTCACACTCAAACTGTAGGCTCATCGCTTCAGCCATATGCAGTGTGATTGCTTCAGGAGGAACACCCTTTCTGCAGCTTTGCCTCCTGCTTCAGGCCGTCTCTGAGAGATGGCAGAGGTGGGTTTGTGCTTGCTGGGGATCTGGGAGCAGGTTTTCCTTATCGTCTGCAATTGCTAAGCTATTGTGTAACAGGCTTCTCCTCCAAGAGAAACATCTGCTGCAATACTTCCTCCACTACTCCTGAGGCAGGGGGTGCGTGCATGTGCCACACAGCACTTGGAAGTGTGCACTGTGGCACTGCAGGTACCAGAGCCGTGGTCATAGAGCACCTGCTGGTGACTTTGGATCACATGCAGGAGAGGAGATGTTGTACTGGAGAACTCTGCTGACAAAGGCAGAGGTACCTACAGGATTAGGTGTCAGGAAAGACAGAATCCTAGGATTTATCTGGGACTGAAGAAGTGCACAAAGTTAACTTGATCTCTGAAAGAAATTGATGATATTACACAGAAAGTCATTGAGCAGCAATTGCATTGTCATCATCATTATCAACATCATCCAGCACTGTCAACCTGCCTAGGAGGCCAAAAACATCCTAGGTGCTTAATGTGGACTTACTAGGAAATAGCTATTTCACTAGAAACTATCTTTGTGGGTTCACAGAGGTGGTATTACTGTTATCCCTGTGTAATTCATGGGCTTGGGGAGCAGAGGGGTTTAGGATTGTCTAAGCCAAGGTCATTTAGAAAGTCTCTGACAGAACCCAGAAGTGACACCTGACACCTCCTGCCTGGAGTCCACCAAATTAACTCCCTTCCTTCCCTTTCCTCCCTCCCTCCCTCCCTCCCTTTCTTGTGCTTTCTACTTCTCCTCTGAGAAGAAAAATCACTTGTAGGGAACATAGAGAAGCATGTCAGTGGTTCATGGACCTGGTTGGAATCTTTCTTTCAGTGATTTTTCTTTCCTTCTAAGCATGTCCAAATCTTATTGCTTTCATAGAACAGTTTTACAAAATAATGGGTCATCATATTGTCTGTGAAGAGAAAGGGCTGCCTTGTTTTCATTTGAAGAGTGCACTGTGGCACTGCAGGTACCAGAGCTGTCACAACCTTTCTTGAGGACAGCTGATTTAAAATCTAGGTGATTGAAATTGGAAATTGGCTTGAATAGAGGTACTCAGTTTAGAAATGTATTAATAGAATGCTAAGGTTGGGATTTATACCCATAGCTAACAGAAGTTTCATTTGTGTGTTTGTTGTGACATTCCTACTCACTGTTATCAAGTAAAAGCAAGGCAACTTTCTGGTCAAGTATCTGTAATGTTACTATGAACTAATTAGGGTAAAATAGTATACTGAAGTGATTTTAGTAGCAGGATGTGTCTGATTTTCTTGGTTTGGGGCTTTGCTCACCTGTTGCTGTAGGTAAAAGCAAGGCAGAGGTGGAGAGAAGGAAATTCACCTTCATATGTCCAAGAGGAGGAGAGGTAATGGTTTAATATGATTAATGATTTAATGTTTTCATGATCCACAGCTGTCCCAGGCAGAAAAAATCCTTCTGACTTCACCTCAGGAGTCTCAAAATAGAAGCTGGAGCTGTGTGGACACTGGTGCCTTTGCCCACGGAGGTCCTATTGGTGCCTTGGGCTCCAGGCATCACTATGTGGAGGTTGTCAAGGGAAACTTTTCAGATGGAACTCATCTTTAAGTCTGTGTAACGATGTGTATAAATGTAACATTAATGACAATGGAGCTAGTTTTTCCTGGGAGGCTCTGGTACTTTTGGAAGGATACTGGTGTGTTGCTACTCTGCCCACCTGAGATCAGAGTGAGAGTGGCAATGGTGATGGCAGGGGGACAATTTGGGGTGTATAACCCCACGTGGGAGCTCCTTCTTCTGTGTGTGCAAAGGAACAGGGGCTAAAATTCATTTCTCATTGGAGTAAACTAAGAAGGTAAAGGACATGAGAATTTGTATCTGAATTTGCCTATTTCAGTTTGCAAGTATAATGAGTTGTGAAAAAGAGTGTTCAGATGAGGTTATTTTTTCAAATGTGCTATTACCTGCAGAACAACACCACCCTGTTTTGTACAGTTGTCTGAAATTAGTAGAACTGTTGTTGAATAATGAAATAAAAATGTTACTAAATTAGCTGCAGATTGATATGCCTTTCTATGAGCAAAATAACAGGTGCTACTGTGGTTCATGGCAATCAGTTATCAATGTCAACTGATACAGTTTAGTACTAGAGAGACCTGTGAAAATGCCAAAAAAAGTTTTGTTTAGTTTCGTTTGAAATCTCATAGTGAAATTCTCAGTAGGAGATGTTAAGCTAGAAATCCAGAGGTACCCAGAAGTAGCTTTAAACAATGAACAAAAAAAAAAACAACCCAAAAAAACCAACCAAAAAACCAATTTGTGTTTCATGTAGACGAAAATCAGTTTATCTCTTTGTTTTTCCCAGAATACATCATCTCCAGTAGTATCCATCTCAGTAAGGTAATTTAACTCTTTGGATGTTACATGTTTATTATGGTCTTTGTGAGTCTTTTTTGACCATGCATACAGAATAAGGAATTTTGCTCTCAAAGCCTTACAAGGTCTGGTGCTAGTGAATACATGAGAATAATGGTGCTAACAAAATTCTCATCCTTTTTTCACCCATGGCCTCTTTATCCCCTTTTGAGTGACTAGTGTTAACATCATTGTCGGCATGTATTCATGCACAGGAGCTTTTAATCTCAGCTTTTCCGCACTGAGTGGCTGTGCATATGTGGACACACAGTTACTGTCATGTTAAAAAACAGTGAAATGATTTTTGCACCATGTATTCTCCTGCCATTTACTCTTTTCTGCAGGGAATTCACGTAAGTGTTCTTTCCAACTTCCTTTCTTTTATAATGTGCAAGCACTTACATCACACTATTGAATTTATTTTTTGCTTAATATTGACAGACTATGTATTACACTCATGAATACAATATGCATTATACCTAGGTACTAGTGGTTGTCAGTTACTGTTTTCCAAACAAGTCATATATTTATATATGTATATTTCAAGTTACATAATCGTTAATAGTCTGCCTTGAGCATGGTAACTTACTAGTGTCGAAACAGAAAACTGCATGTTTATTCTTGCAAAATAGTAATAAAGGAGTATAACTACCAAAAGTACACTGGAACACAGAGAAAGATGTAGAATCAAAACATATTCTCAGGTATGTTAAAGAAAATACTGGATGAACTTGAGGGTATGTTCATATATGAGGCAAGAGATATATTAGTTCTGAAGGAATTCAGTAATTTCTGTTTTATGAATAGTTTTCAGAATTGTATGGGTGGATCATTGGCCACATTGGTTTTTTTTTGCATTATGATTAAAATTATCTTTTGGATGGTTTGTGATTCATATCCTTCTGAAAATATTTTACATTTTTGTGTCTGCAAAATGAGAGTTGTTTTTAATTTACACAAGATGCTGAATCAAAATAGCATATAATATACCTCTGAATGAGATAAGGATGTAATATTTTTGGAAGCAATTGCATATTTATTAAACAATAATAATTTGCCTTTATTTTTTGTCTAAGCATTTATTATTTTCATCTAATTTTCCAGAGACTTCATTACAATGCTGTTTGTTTTATTGCTACTGCAGTACTAAAAAAAATAAATCTCCTGTTACTTATAAATAGAAACTTAATATGGGTTATAGTTCTGACCAAAATTGAATGTAAACTCTCATTAGATTGTGGCACCTCATATACGAAATTATTAAGGTCACTTATGATCTTAGGAACGAATGACCTGTTCATCCAAGAGAAATGGGAAAGGGCAAAGGCAACACAGCTTGTTTTTCTACTGCACCCCATTTGTAGGCAACAGTACGCAGACGAATATACAGTAAAAAGAAACAAAGTCTGAAAGTTAATACCCCAGGCGCCAAACACATGTCTGTGAAAGAGGAATGCAAGCAGACATTTCTATGTGCAGTACATTAATTCCTAATGGGCTCTTTCCCTTTTACAAAGGTCAGATCATTGGATGGAACAGAATCCCATCTCAGCAATGTATCACCTGCCTTGATGTGTATGGAGAATGGCATAGCTGGGTTTCCTTGCTATGTACAAGTAAGTGACTAATACTTGCACTGGTAAGACGTGGACAGCCCAACAGGTCAATCTTATTAATGCTGGCTGTGTATAAATTTGGCTTGTTATACTGCCAAAGTATTGTTGGCCTCAAAATCTGGGTGTCCCTGTGGCACTGGAAGGGTGGGATGCCGAGGAAGATGCCTGCACAGTTTCATACCCCACCTGGAGTTTTGCTCATATGGCCCTTAATTTAATATCCTTATTTCCTTTTTAGTTGCTGGTGATGCGGTGGAAAACATAAGGTTGATAGTTTTAGTCTCTGAAGCTGGGGTGTGACACAGTCATGACGTGTGAAATCAGTGCAAGCCTTGCCATGAGTTGCCTCCAGTGAATTTTGCCATGGGAGGAATCGAGCCCGGGCAGAGCCAGTGAGAGGGTCACTGACATGCACTCAGGAGAGAATGGAGTGACTTTGTAGATGGTCTCACTGCTCCTGAACGAAAGCACAAACCTTGACCAGCTGCAGGGGCAGTTTCTGGCTGTGGCCATCTGTCCAGCAGAGATAACCAAACCCACACCCCACTTCAGCCACCAAACAACTGAGAAAAGGTGTTGGCACCCACAGCTGAAATCATACAACAATCTGAGTGGTTGAAAATAATAAGCAAGTTCTTGAGTCTTTGCTTCTTTTCGTACACATCTTCTTTCTAAATCAAACTCCTAATTTAGATTTTGGATTATTTTGTACTTCTGGTTTCATATACAAATAAACAACTGTACTACATATAGAACTGCCGTTTGCAAATCTGATTCCTCTTGGTTTCAAAAGTATTTTTTCTCAAATAAGAACCACAAAATTTCATAAAGAGTGTATGCAGGATTTAAACTATGATTAACAGGTAGTGTAACTGTTTTAGGTTAACTTTTGTCAAGGGAAGCCAAGTGGAAGAAGAGTATTTGAGACTGGAATTTCTCACTGCCTTTCTTATCCAAATATTTGACAAAAATAAAAACTGATCTTTATATAAGTGAGTAACTTTTTCCAAAAAGGAGGTTGGTAGCCTACAGTGCTACTGAATTGGTGTTTCAATGACCCCCTATGTCTAGATTTCTATACAAGTGTATAAACAGGTTATACAGCTTGTTAGCATGGTGTATTATAGATATTGCATAACTATGTTTATTATTTATTATCAAAATTTTCCTTTAACCTTTTCAAAACTGAGAATCTTAAATGGTAAATGTAACATTTTTGTAGGTGACTATTACTGAAATCTCACTGTTTTGTACCATGCAGTGAGAATAAAAGTTATGAAGACTAATAAATATACAGCCATCCTAGATATTTTGAGTCAGCTGTGTCTTGTTGACTCCAGCTGTAACATTGACTGTGAAAATTTTCAGGGAGGATGAGAAAAACAGATTCTGGAATTTCTATCAGATATCTTTTTCTCACTCATCATCCCTTTGTGAAAGAATGAAGTTTGTGCATTAGAAAGGTGGAGGATGTGAAATATCCAGGTGCTCACAAAAACGTGTTTCAGTGTTACTTAATGAAATCTGATGGGTGGAAATGGCCTTTAAAGACAATTTCCTTCCTTAAATAACAAATGCTGCCATCAGCTATTTTTGATTAGCTTGTGAGTTATGATCCTGTCAACGTCATAGGGCTCTGGTTACAAATGCAACAAGTCTGCAAGTCTAGCAACAGTCACGTAATCATGAGCAAAACTGGACCACCTGCAGTGGTGTGGGATTGTTCTCATGGTCCACAGTGACTTGTTGGGTCAAGACTCACTTGTGTAGGACATGCTTGAGTCTTCAGCATCCATGACATTGGCTGTGGTTGTAATGCTTTTGTTGCTGAGAGAAAACACAGTAGCTCCTAGAATACACAGTTTGAAAAACTGTGGAGAAGTGAAAAAAATGGAAATGACAGATGCTTAATCAGCAGAAAAAAAAAATCCACTCTTGTTTCTTGGCCACTTTATATGTATCTCTAGAGAGAAAGCAAAATCTTTTTGGGAGGCAATTCAGCATGTTATCATGATGTTATTCTAGAGAAAAAAAATACACTAGTTTGTAAAAAAGAGGAGAACAAACACAGCAACAATGAATTTGAAACAAATCAGTCTCCTAATTTCTACCCCAGATGAAACTACTCAGCACACCATGCTTTCTTTAGCATTCAATGCATTTCTTTAGCCATGCAATGAGTAGGATAGATTACTATTCATACTTCCACTTTCCTAAGTACTTTGCATAGCAATCTAAACAGTTTAATTCATTGCTGTCACACTTTTCAAATATTTTATAAGAGTTACCTGTTTTTTTTCTTTTAACCTCAAGCTTTCCTCTTTCAACTTATATTAGACTCTGTATCTTTTACCTCCACTGTTGAACTTTGCTGAATTCCTTCCAATTTGTAGCTGTCATTCTGGTATTCAGGTATCCAGATCTCAGATATCTCCAGATATCTGAGAAATACCAGCATATCCTAGTTCTGTACCAACAGGGCAGAATTAGAAGTTTTCAGGCTTATAAACATTTTGACATTCAGTATCAACTCAATCTTTCCTAGTAAGGCTGTTCTTTCTTAAAGGATTTAGCAGTTATTTCCTATAAGTATTTCTTTTCCTAAACAGAATCCCACTTGCTTGTTTTCCATCAGAATTTATCTCGTAGTTTTATTTGTGAACACTGATCCAGTTTTGATGTTCATCTTGCATCTCGCTCATCATTAGAAGAGCAACCACCTTTGATGAATGTGATAATTGCAAGATCTAGATTTCACACCACTTCCAGAAGGGAATCCTCTGCTGCTTACTACTTTCTTCCATGATTTGACCTAGAAGACTAAATACAAATAAGCTTTCCACTGACTCGTGGGACATTCACAAAAAGTCTTTCAGGAGGTTTGCTGTCTGCAGTCAAATCAAAGCAAGTACCACTGCACAAATCAGAAAATAAAGAAAAGGGACAACTGCTCTCAACTTTGCACGAATTCCTCTTCAAGGACTAGGAGGTGACAGATCCTACTAGCAGTTAGAACTACTTACTGATGACTGACCCTGCCCTTCCAGATAATGGAAAATAACCCCAAAATCCCACCTGGATAGCTTGTAGAAGATGTGCCAGTACTGCCTTTGATGAAGTGCCCCTTTGCCATCGGTGGCCTTGCAACAGTAAAGCTGCCAGCCAACATGGGGAAGCCACAAGCGAAGGAGACAGGTATAGCTGCATGGTGAAATGTGTTCTCAGAGATGTACAGATGGCCATGGACCTCCTTGCTCTCAGGGCCAAATACAAAACTCTTTCCTTTGATTTTGTACTTGCTTAAGACCCTCTCATATGCAACAAGCAGGTTGTGCTAGCGGATGAAAGGGGGAAAGAGGATTTGTGTTTAAGTATATTGATTGTATTTTGCTATGGTTGTGTGGGTTTTATGCTTACCTAAACAACCAGAAACATTCAAAAATACCCTGGTTAACCAAGTAATTTATTTAACACTTCAAGGAAAGTTTAATATAACTCCCGCTTTTTGAGCAATCATCTTTTTCTACAAATTAAATAATGTAGATGTGTTCCTCAGCTGCTAGGAAAGACTGCACAGGGCCTAAATCTCAGGACTACCTGAATCATGTTATCCACAAAGTTGCATGATACATAAGGCTGCTGGGACAATTATCCATCACCTCTCTGCTCCCTGCCATTAGTGCCCATTGGGCCCTTTGCCCTGGGTTAGCACACCAGCCAAAACCCACCTGCCCAGGGAACTGAGCGTGGAAGGCTCCAGCATTAGTGGGGAGGGCAAGCCTTCACTGCTCCTGAGAGAGCAGAGATGTTAAGGGCTGAGCTGAGGCTCTCCCAGGTGAGGCTGTTTTCGATTATGCTGATCTTGCCTTTGTTGTCAGGAGTAAGAATGATGCAACGGCTCAGAAATGTTGAAGCAAAAAACCCCTGTCTTTAAAAGTAATTGCTTCCTTGCTTTGTAAACTGCCTACTCTTTAAGCACTACGAATCACTGTAATTAATCCTTAATTCAAGCTGCTGTATCTATGTTACATTGTTGTGTTTACTTAGACGTAAAATGCATTATTCTTTACAAGATAATGGCATCAGTCCACACAGTGTCTGTGACAGGCACAGGCAGCTCTAAGCTGAAACATTAGGTGGAGGGTTATGAAGCTAGTTACGTGCCAATATGTTAATTAATTAATCACAGGCATGTTTTCAAAGCATTCTTCATACCTCAGGTGGGGCTCCTGGGCTATTATGAAATGCCAAACTTCCCTTGGGGCTTTGAGGATTGCACTTCTAAATTCCTCAGAAGTTCAGGGAAGTAAAAGGGTATGTTTTTGGTGTGAGTCACTGAAGTGAGGCTGGAGATAAAGATTTTTTTGTTTTGTTTTCTAGTGGGGGAGGCGGGCAGTAACTAGCCAGCAAGCAAGCAAGCACTTCAGGAAGGAACTAGGTGGAGGGCAAAGCTGTATTTTTCTAACCCTATGAGCCTATTTTTTCTGAATACATATAATATTAAATTTAATTTTCTTTTTGTTTAATTTTTCTTAACTTTCTTCATTTTTTATTCAGCTCTCTGGTATATATCAGCCAGTCTCCTGTTTAGAAACTTAGCAGCTTGTGCAGTACAGGCCACGTGAATATATGCTTCTTTCACAGTTCAGCATCAAGGACTTGAAAACAATGTATTTTATCCTGTGTTTTCACAAACAAAACATTCCTGCTTTCTTTCAGCTTGTCTGTGAAGCTGAGAGGTACTTGCAAGGCTATATCTGTAAATCCCCCCATTGCTCTTTCTTTTGTAGTGAAAGAGGAGGTGCCAATCAGAATTACTTCATTCCATTTCAGTGGAGGTCTAGGGTGGGCAGGAAATATGAGATTTGGAAAAAAAAAAAAGAGAAAGAAAAAATAATGTATACTTAATAGGGATTTGCACATTTATAAAGCCACATAACTCTAGATGTGTATGTGTTGGAGCAGTGTAATCCAACAAGGGAAGCTCCTCAACTCTGGAGCTGTCTGGCCAGCCCTGTGCCACGAGAGCAAGGAACAGAGAGACACAGGAAACACATCCTTGTGAGTCTCAGTGAGACTCGTGCCCGAAAAGGACCATGCCAACTAGAGACTGGACTGTGTCAGAGACCTGAAAAGGGCTCTCCAAAGGTCTGAGCAAATGTGGCTGGTGATGTCTGCATGTGGATAGTGATCCCCACTGTCTCACCCCAGCCTCTCATGCCAGAGGAAAAAGGTTAGTGAGTTGTAGGCCACCTGCTCTGCCTAAAACTTTCACTTGAATTGGCAGGAAGAGTAAGTGTAATGGAATTTTTTAAAGGGTTGGGCAATTCTGTTTATATCTGACTCACATTGCATGTAGATTCATGAAATGTAAAGTGATTCCTGGATTAGATACAGAAGAGAAGTGCCTCACATGTCAGGACAGAACTAGTACTATGTGGCATGTTGGTGCTGAGGGAAGGTCACTCAGTTTCGAATTTTTTCTAATTACCATTCCCACTCGGTATCTCATGCTTTACCTGCGGCTAAGTTGTGTAACACCCTGGGAACACATTCATGCTTTCCCAGCGAAGGTGCAGAGGAGAGACTGCATTCAGACAACCCCTCCTAAGTCCTGCCCAGCTCAGCCTGGAATATGTTCAGGCAGGACTTTGGGAGTGCATCCAGTGCTGCACAGATATCACTGATGGAGAGAAAAGATAGCCGAATTGTCGGTCTCTTTACTCTGATTTAAAGAATTCTCAGTCCACTGCAGAAATGAGAAAAGCAAGAAAAGTTTTTCCTCATTTGGAAACTTCACAGAAGCTCATTAGAGCAAGGTCTTTGAGATACAGTGTGCAATTAAAGAGCTTTGTGAAAAATGCCCTCTTTCTGAAGAAATAAAAACTTCAGCAGAACTTCAAATATTTTCCTTGAATTCTTCTAAGATTTCAGTTCCTGCTTTAAAAATATAACTTCAGGAAAAGGAGAAAAATTCAGATGAATGTTGGTGTGAAGGAGGATCAACCTTTCACCTAGATTTGTTCTGCACTAATCATGGGAATACGGGCATAAGCTCAAACAAATATGGAAAGGGAGTGGCTTGCTGAAAGCCTTATAAATAAAGTACAAAGGTATCGCAATGAAATCTTTGAAATTGGTAGAGCATTTTGTAACCAGGAAAGATTTGGCAAGGATCTCTTATTTACATTCTACTGGATTCAGCTGTTTTTAGCCGTTCATTTGTTGCTTTCAGCTGAAATGGCTAAATGCAACCCCACAAGACAACTCTTCTTTTATTGATTTTAAAATTAATGGGTATTCCTCTTGAGTGTGGTAGCAGAATATCCTGGATTAGAATGGAAATTTACTTTTTCTTTTTTTTTCTTCTCTTCCTGTTATGGTGTTTGCAAAAGAAATGTATAACAAATACAAGTATGTAAAAAAAAATCAGGAGTTAAATAATGTAGAAGGAAGGGATGAAAAAAACCCACCTGCTTCATGTAAACAAGTTTTGACTATTAATACTGTATATTATTTAACTTTTCTAGGACTCTGCTGCCAAGTGGCCCTTAATTTACAGAGCTGTCATGCACTTGAATTCAGTGGAGCAGCTTGTTTGGAAAAAACTGCAGAACAAAACTTGGTTTTATGTTACTGGGAAGATGTGTGCTTTCTTTTGGTATCAGCAGGCGATCGGAGTTTCTATGGACCTGGTGCTAACAGAGTTATAACAGCATGAAACTCGAATTATACGGTGATGAATGAGCCTGCAGGTTAGGGGGAAAAAATCACATGCTTTGGACCAGGATGGTGTTTGGTAGCCAAGGAGGATCCTGCCACTATATATGGTCACTATTTTGTTTGTGTTCTGAGATTCAGGAAGAGCCACACCTTAGACGCTTCGCGGCTTGGCACTGCAGGGATGATAACTGACTGCCACTTTGCATGTGGGACAAGCACTCTGATATAACACTCTGGGCTGCACTTGCCTGCTTGCATGCTGCAGCTTGTGTTACATTTCAAAGTTGTGATCACAAATAGGAACTAAATTTCTGCACCTCTGCCCATTGGTATTGATGGAGTGGATTTTCTCAGAAACCATCTCTGAATAATTCTGGATGGATTCGTATCTCCAGAGCAACAGCTTATTTGCATTAGTAAATAGTCAGCTTTATGACTAATTAATATCTTTATCTTTTACTTGAGTCTTTATCAGAGAAAAAACATAAAGATGGGAAGACCCGAAGTTCTCTGAAATGGGAAATGACCATTCATAGAGCAGAGTCAAGAACTCACCTCTATTGCTAAGCACAGGCAGAAAAGCAGATAGATGAATTAAATGGAAAAGAGGAACAGAGGCTACATCTCTTGCAGGAAATGAATTATTATGTAGTAATTTACTCTTAAAGCATAATTATTTTAATTAGATATTACATAGATATCTACCTTGCTCTTTAAAAGTGGCCTGGAGGACTTAAACTGCTGCCATTTTCATTTGAGCCTGGCAGACATGTAGGGTCCTGCATGCCCCAGCAGGCTGTCTGGCTGCTCCTGAGCTGGGGCTTTGCTCTTCCACAGGCCGTGAGAGTGGCATTGATGATGGCCTGAGAAGACAGCCTATATTCACTGGTCATACTTCCCACATTAATCACAGTGTGAATGCAGGAGGAAGCAGAAGGTTTATCTTCCATTTTGCATCTCCCTCCTTACTGACTGGTAGTCCAAGTTACACTTGGTCTTACAGGAATCCAGCAGTGGTGCTCTGTTGCTGTGAAGGGCCCTGGCTCCATCTCCTCAGCATGTGCTGAAAGTAGAGTAAGCTTTGGAAATAGTAGGCTTCTGTCTCTGAGATCAGAGCTCAGAAAGTATGTGTGTAAAAGATGGGTGAAACATTTCACCAAAACTTGATATTACTGTGATGCCAGCCCTGCAGAGAGCAACACAAGAAGATGGGATTACAGGAAATACCTCAAATGACTCCTTGCATTACCTTAAAGGATGACACACAGAATCAGCTCAGTGATTTTATTTTAGCTAGAAGAATATTTCTGTATAAGAATATATGGAAATGCTGTCCAGTGCTAGGACTCAGTCCTAGAGGCTTATGTAGTCCCTGCACTAAAGACTTGTACCTGTATTTGGGTTTTAAGTGCATCTAAAGGGCTCTGATAGATGTGAGACAGAAGCAAAACCATACATACGAGACCAACTCCAAAACTTCCTTCACATCCAGAGAGCATGGGGATATAGGAACACCGGGAGCATGGGCTGCTTACTTAGTTGTGGGACATGGTTCAGCAGGGCCATGAGTTGATTTAATGGTCTGCATGAGTTCCTAATTTATACCCACATGGAGATCAAAAAGTTCTTTCCTGCTCAAAATTCCAGCAAAACTCTCTTTGTCTGGTCACCCTGCCTTTGCAATGTCATGTTTCCCAGACATGTCCAGCCAGTTTGGATCAGAAATTCTTTTTGCAGAAAACATTCTCATCATCACCGCTGGTGGTCCTCCAATTGAGCTGCAAGTCTTAGACTACACAGCTTGACTGAATTTCCTTTTGCATGAAGCTAATCCTGTTAATGTTCTCCCTTATCCACAGGGTCAGAACAGAGCTCTTCTGAAGGAAGATGGACTGTAGATTTACAGTTGCACATGGTGTGCCCCTTGGAACCTTGAGCAGTGACTCTCTTGTGCTACAAATCTGCTACTCGTGGGACTCAGGGCTTGCAGACAGAAATCTTCTCTTTGCTATTATGTTTCTTTCCAATTCTTACAGCTCCCTTCCAGTCAGTTCTGATCTCTGCTTGCATTCTTCAAATCCTTCTTCAAAATCAAAATTTACAGTTTTCTTCTGCTGCCACTTTCCAGTCATGCTCTGAACCCAGGGGAAACACGAGGTCGGGAACAGGTGGCCCAAAAGACACAGGCCTGGTCTCTCAGTTGTCTGGGAAGAATTACCAGGCACAACAAAGATGAAGACTGAGCTGTTAAGAATTTTTCTGTCTATATCCTGTTCCTAGTCCTCACCAGCCATGAGAGCTCCTCTATCAGCTTCATGAATGTTTTAATAATTTTTTCAAATATATGTATTTTATTAAATTTAAAAGGAGCTAGCTATAAATAGGATACAGAGCTCTGGGCTGAGATTTCCTTTAGCCAATATACACATAGAAGGGTGTGTATGCAATTTTCACTATCCTGCATGACCAAAGTGCACCTATTTTTGCTGATGGAAAGGCAGCTAATCCACTGAGGTTGAAGGTGGTTGTAGCTAAATTTCTGCTCCTGAAAATGCTGGGGTGTATTTAATCTTGTGCACATGAGCAGTATGGGTATATCTGACCTACCTCTACTCTTAGGGTCTTTCAGGGGAGCAAGGTGCTTAACTGCTTAAGGAGAAGCATGTGCACATAAAGCAAGAATGATTAAACTTGGCTATGCAAAGGCCTCCTCCCTTCCCTGCTCCATCTCCCCCCACATCTTCTCTCCAAAAGTGCATTAAACCACCTCCAAACTGCTCATGCAGTTGGGGATTATCATGCTCTGGGGATTGTAATTATTTGAAATCTGTATACTACCCAAGTTCTGGAGGCGATTATCATTTGGCCTTATCCTTCAAAGAGTGCTTACAGAATGTGGAGCTCTTGCAACTGTGCCTCTGAGATATTCCTTACATAACTCCCAAGTTATGAAAATACAGTGTTTAATTTTTACAGGCAATGAGACTGCTTGGTCTATTGTTTCCTGTTAAATTCACCACACCAAATTCCATCCCATGGGAACTGAAGCCAGTCAGTAACTGAGATGATGATTTAGTCCATTCTTTTCTGTCAAAATTGAGATATTTCACATATCTGATAGTGCATCTGTTAAAGGAACAAATTCCTGTACAGTGTGTTGGCCACTTCATCTTAAAAATCTTACCTTAAATGTGTTCACATTCCCATTCAAACTTGTCAAGTTATTTAACTTATTAAAAAATAAACGAAATGCATGTTTTTTCTGTAGTCATTGATCTTGTCTTTTGATGCCATGCCCATTATGCTACAATACATCTGGAAAATAGCCCATAATTTTTCTTAAGGCAGGAAAAAGTATTTATGGCTGTACAATAATATTTTACAGTATATATGATCAAAAGATTGCAACTCCATTTTCAAATCAAGTCCAAACAATAACAGAAATTACCAAGGTACTGTGCTTTGTTTCCCATTGCTCAGAATACCCCTGGAATTCTGCCTTCAGTAGGTATGCTTCCCACACTGCATGGCTTGGGGTCTGAACAGATGTCCTACTGCCTGAGAAAGCATAAAACAAAGTGTGAAATGAAACAAAACCAGAAGTGAAATATATCCGTGGGGAATAGCTTTAATAAATGGCACTCTGCCTATATGTTGCCCTAAAAGAAACATTATGTTGAGCGAGGGTGAGCAGAAATACTCGCAGTTCCTGTAACCATAAGGTATCATAAGTTGCATGGTTTCCAGTAGCTGAGTTCAGGATGGTTAATCAAGCAGCAATTTTTTCCTTTTTTAGAAAGTGCAGTTGGTTGCCACTCTGCATTTTAGAAAATAATGGATAGCAAGATCCAGCAATTCATGTGAAATTTCAGGTAGGCAACTGACATGTAGAAGTATCTTGAGAGAGAAATGAGTGCAGAAAAAACCTCAGGCTGTGAGGATATCTACAGTTCTTCAGGCTTATGACAACCAGTGGAAAGCAGGACCCTTACATCACTATTGTATATATTTTTTTCCCCTGTAACATATTTTTGGTGGCAGTACTTGAGGGTAATGAACAAGCTGATGTCGAGATCTAGTTTTGTATTGACCATTTGGTGTTTTCTTTAATTTTTCTTTCCCTTCTATCAATAAAAATGTGTCATTTTGATTCTACTGAAAGGAGAGTTTTGTGCAAGCTTCACAAGAATTGTAATTTATTGGTAAGCTGAGGAAATTGAGGGAAGCTCTCTCTTCAGGATACAGGAAAACCAGCATTAACTCTCATCTCAGGCATTCCTACTAACAGTAAAAATCTATGAGTAAACTGAATGCAATTTGAGTTTGACATATAGTCAAGCTGTTCTAAAAGGAATTCATTTTTTTGTCTCTTATTTTCTTGATAATACAACATTTGCAGTCTTGGAGCAGTTTTAAAGTAAGAAATCAGTGCTGTCTGATATCAATAGCTGACTGGTGATGCCACAGTGAAGCTATTCCAGTTATGGGAAGCCAAGGGACTGAAGTACCTGGGCGCCCTTCCTCCAGGGTGTTGCAGAGACAGGAACATGCTCTGCACGTGCTGCAGGCTTCTCTTTTTCACTTGCAGCAGGAGGGAAGATGAAGCAGTGCCCAGAAGGAGCCTTGCTGTCCTTGGCTTCAACTGGCCAAAGCCACCACTCTAGGGTGTGACTGTCACACAGCGTGTGCAGGTACAGGTAGGAGCTTCTCTCTGTGATACACTCCAGTCCTTGTGGAAATGAGTGTATCATTGGGGACTGAGTGTCACAAGTCTCCTGGAAGCTGATGGTTGTAAGAACCACCTTTGCCTTAGAACAAATGTAAAAATCCTGAAAAGATAGGCTGATAGCTGTGGCACAATCCATTAGAGGCCATCTGGGAGGTAAGATGGATCACTGCAAGGGTTTCAGAAGAGGATAAAAGAAAGGAATGGGGTATGCCTGGGTGTGAGCTGGATAAAATTGTGTGTAGGCAGTGCAGCTGGGATACCACAAAAGGAGACAGAGACCATTGGAGAGAGCCAGGAATGGTCAAATGAGCTTCAGTAATGGGGCCCTAGAAGGGGAAAAAAATAACAAGGAAAAAGGTCATGCTTTTTGGGTGAAGTGCTGGCTGGTGAATAAAAGAAAGAAAGAGCAAAGAAATTCCTTCTTGCTGTTTGATGATTGTATTAAGAGAAATACAATTTAATGCCCATTTTCAGTAAATAAACAGGGTTGCTACCCTGTTTGTACACAATTCAATCTTCAGTTTCCTCAAGAAAAACAATCTGAACACTAGCTAAGGGCTCTGGCCCAAAGGGGTAATAGTAGTCTCTAATGGGAATAAACAGAGGGTAGGCGGCACTCTTTCAACACACTCTTTGAAGAGCAAACTGAATAAAGCCCTTAAGAAAGGTGCAGGTACACAAATATTTACCTGTTAGGTCTCTACTCATGACGGGCTCAACCCTATTGTACTCAGCTGCTGCTTTCTGCCCTCCATAGGTCTGTCCCCTGACGTGTGACGAGCCTTTGCAAGCAGTAATTGGAGAGCCAGGTGGCTCTGCACCATCATGGGGTGTTTTGAATGAGGGGCAAGAGCAAGCTGAGTTCTGCAAAGGCAACGTTCTCTGTATTGTCTCCAGAACTGGGGGCAGCTCAGAATCTGGGCCCAGATCAGCCCAGGGCTCCTGTTAGTGATTCACGTCCTGGGAGCTGCAGTAACACTAATGAAGGATTAGGCTTTGTTGCAGTACTTGATGGATAGAAAGTGTCCTCCTTTGGAAAGAGTTGTTGACAGAGGTGCCTTTCTCATTTACCTGCCCTGTAATCAGGATACTGGGAAAGACCTTAATAACTGTCACTTTCACATTGGGCATGTCATGTAATTTGATAATGGTAAATTATTTTACTGGATTAATTCAATGCAATCTTGGATTTGCAGTTTTGTGAGATTAATAGAAATGTTTTTTTGTTTGGTGGTTTGTTTTTTTTTTAACAGAAGTGGGCAGATGGACTAGGATTAAAGGAATTCTCCTCTAGCCAGATCATCCTGAAGCAATGAAATCCACTGCTCTGGAGGAATAATTTCCTCCTTGGAATATGCTGTGAAAACACATAGGTGAAGAGTTGGTGCTTTGCTTTGCTTTGCTTTGCTTTTGCTGGCAGTGTCTTGCAGTTTGTTTCTCCTATTGTTGAG
Source organism: Luscinia megarhynchos (assembly GCA_034336665.1). NCBI lineage: Eukaryota > Metazoa > Chordata > Aves > Passeriformes > Muscicapidae > Luscinia > Luscinia megarhynchos. The sequence continues at coordinate 71,029,518 of CM067564.1, forward strand.
GGCCCTGTGTGGAGCAGAAGTACAGAAATACAGAAATACATCCAGCCCCACAGTGGCTCTCAAGAGAGGGCCTGGGAAGGCAGGCACCAGGACTGTTGGCAAGAGGTGCTCCAGGTGCCACCACTGACCCCCACGAGGCAGCCAACAAAGGCCCTATTGAGAAGGGACAGGGAGGCAGGGCTGTGGTCAGGGTGGAGGAACATGATAGCAGCCTCTCGAGGCCAGGGAATCTGTAAAATAAACCGCTGGGCAGCGTGAGTGTGGAGGTGAGGAATGTGAGACCAGAGTCGAGTTATTTGGGAGCAGTGCCAGTCCAATGCTGCACAAGACACTGCTGGCCAACAGAAGAGGCATAGCTGGCTCTAAAATACAGCAGTGACAGGACAAACTCTTTGTTGGTATAAATAACTTAAACTCTGACCAGATCAACTGCCCACTTGCAGCAGGGAACGTGGACAGCACCTGTGGCTCACTGGCTCTTGCCTGGCCACTTTCCCCACCCTAGGCTTGGCCAGGCTGGTGGAGCCTGTCAGCTGAGGCTGCATAGTTTCTGTGACCTCCTTGTGGAGCACAGGGAAAAATGACTTCTGCATCTCAGCCAAGCCTACTCATGGTTACATCCCAGACACACTCTTGGCCTATTTCAGCCGAGGGTGAGGTTTAAGGTTAGATCAAGGCTGCATCTGCTGGGAGACATGGTCCTGTGTACCCTCCTTGCACTGTGTTTGGGCTCTTGTTTTCAGCTATTCTGTACTGATCAAAGTTATGTGTCTTGGGTTTCCCTTCTGCCAGGTCAGGTCTGGTTCCCCACAAGTACTGGTCTTGGCATAAAGGGAGCTTACAGGCCCATGCAGGCAGAGGGTAGAGGGCCAGAAGGACATTGCCCCTTTCTAGGTGAGCATGTTCCCAAACCTTCTCCTGCTGCTCCCCAAACTGCTCTTTCAGGGGTAGTGACTTTCCAAGCCTCTCTAACCCACCTTGTGGCTACAGTTTGCAGATGTCTTCAAGAAAGAGAAGTACAAACAGTTTGTGCAGAAAAAACTGCTGATTGGAAGGCAGGAAAAAGGTTAAAATATAGACATGGTTTTGCAAGCACTATCTGTGAAGCAGGCAGCAGGTCTGGTCTCCTCATGCTCCTCAGTTCTGCTCTTTTTCTGCTAGATCAGCTGCTGACAGAACAGCCCAAAACAGCTAAAAATAGTGACTGGGTCATTTCAGCTGAGGATTATTAAAGAAATAAATAAAAATGAAACACTAGGATTGAACAGTCAGTCTTCCATCAATCCCTGTGTTGAGCTACTTCACTCCTACAAATCCTGCAGTGCAAAGTGTTAAGGAATGTTGCCATTCAGAAAAAAAAAGAAAAAAAGAAAAAAAATCCAAAAAGAAAATAATCAATTCCTTTCGATGCAAACAAGCAAAGTGTGTGGTAGGCAATGCCTGTTATCACAACCAAGTCTTCCTATCTGACAAGTTTTGTATAACATCAACTTCATTTATAGTTTGTAACACCATTAAATTGAGTGTTCTGAAGTGCACTTGGAGTGTTTATGATCATAGCAAAGGAACAAACAAACAGAAAGTAGAATGAGAACAGTTTTAAAAGAAAGAAGCCTGATTAATATTAAGACAACTGAGCTATTGTCTACACTGTGGTTTTCAACTTGATTTAGCTTGTAACAAATTGTAAAAGTGCCCATCACAACATGTCTTGTATCTAATGCTTTCCTTTGGGATGAAGTGGAGGAATAATTCATTCTTCTAACTTGATTCAGATATATCAGATATAACAAAACCCAATATTTTTTACTATTTATATTATTAATAAAATATTATTTTTATAACAAATCATTATCCTGTCCTGTGTCCTTGAAGAACCTCTGCACTGCTGTGGAACATGACCAGCAGTTTGTTAAACTAGAAGGATGAAGAATACAGCCATAAAAATCTGTTATGCATGATTTATGATTAGCTCCTTTAGTTTACACGTGGCTTATTTATATGCATTTCATCAGCCTAAATTCTAATTAAAACTGAACAATAAACTAACTTTTCAGTCATAGTGTTCCTGCATCCTCTCTTTAACAGCAATATTTTAAGAAACATATTTGTGACTTCTCCAAGTTCTGGATCTGGTCTCCTTGTTTAAGAATTGGAAGAGAACTGACTAAATATTTGTAACCAATAAAGAGTATTTGGCTTATTTGTGGAGTAATTTTATTCATTCTTTGTATATACTGAGATGACTTAATTTATACTGAGGTTCTTGAACAGATGTTTTCACAAAACTTGCCTGAAGTTTTAGTTCAAATAATTATTCCTAAAAAGGAAACAATGGCTTGCTATTGGCTGATGTTAACTCTTTGCTATTCTTGATGTTCCTAGGTTTGGTTCTGCCTGGTCTTTACAACCATCTGTGTGGCCTTGATTACCTGGATGCTATTATTTGGGAAAAGGCAAAATAATACTTGAACTCTAGACTGTGTTCCTTGCCTGATCTCTGAAATTTAAAGACAATCTAGCAACCTAGAAATCTGAATGAACATTTAAAAAAATCTAAGTGGAAGAAAAGAAAAGCAGCTTGCAATACAAAGCATCTCATTCCTCTGCAGTCTTGTCTCACTTTAAGGATTTGTGATTTTAGCTCTCATTGAGATCTGTTGCTTTTAGTAGTGTGTTGCCATAACCTCATGTAAGTGTGTGGATTATTTTGTTGACAGTGAAACCTGAAAATGTTCATCCACATTCCCAGGAAAGGGGGTCTCTTAAGAAGAACTTAGTAATTCTGACTTGCTCAAGGAGTATGTCTTCCCCAGCATGTCATATCTTTTGTTCTTGGCTGTAGCTCACTGGCCTAGCAATGAGAGCTGAAACTGGTTCTCACCTTAGTCATGCCTATTTGTGGTAGAGCCTAGATTTAAAGAGCAAAAGCTTCCTTTCCTTTAAAAGTAAAGCAGTGCCATGATATGTGATAATTTTGATGAAGTGTCTGAAAGACTGGCTTCTTATAAAACAACATGGGCACTTAAACAGAATAATTTCTGTCTTACTTTCTAATATAGAAAACCTATTTATTATGTAACTTTCAAATCCTTTTTTAAAGATAGACTTACTTGTAAAAAATTCACAAAGTGTTAGAAACTGAAATTCCCACTAAAGTGCTGCAGTTGCTCCTGTGGTGTTTTGCCTGTCAGCTTCTGGTGAGGCCACTAGGGATGAAGAGATAGGACAATTTTAGACTTTCCTCTGAGAGGCAGGAAGTTTTGTAGTATTTTCAGCTACTTCACCTGTAACACGTCCCTTCCTCACCTCTCTGTCCCAATTTGTCTGTGTGTCCAGAAAAAGACTGTATTGGCATCAGCTCATTTGTCTACCAGCAGATGTCTGCTGCTAATGATTTCTTTTTGTTCTGTACTTGCTTAGACTGTATGTGAAACAGCAAAGTAGAGATGAAATTACCCATATTATGTTTGTAATCTCCTCTGCCATATGATCTTCATTTAGGAATTTAGATTTAATTGTTCTTGTGTAGGCTGGTAGATATTAATCTCTGAGATTAATTTATATAGGAGAGGCAGTGTTTAAAATTTTTTTTATTGTGCATTTCAGTTTTTGCACTCTTCTGCCCAGAGTATGGGATGCATATTGAATGCCAGCTCTAGCTTCTGTTGGAGTCAAATCAGCAAGGGAAGATTTTGACCCTTATGTAAGAATGTATTAATCTAAAGAAAAAATTTCTTATCCTTGTTATGTTTTGCCAACTTTTAATATTATCACATTTAAAAAGAAAGAAAAACAATGAAAGAAAAAAAAAAGCCTCATCTATAAGTGCTTGTATTGAATATGTGTTTCAAACTGAAATGAAGCATTTTCTTTGGAGTAACATTCTTGCTGTGCCTCTGTTCCAAAACATTTATGACTTCAACTAGAATATCAATACAATGTATAATAATATGGACATTCTTTTGAAGTACATGCTGAAGAGATGACAGCAAAGGGAAAAATTGTATTTTTTTAAAAACAAAGTACTGCATTGTGAGAAAACTACTGTACTCGCTCTCAGTTCAGGTGGAAAAAAAAATCACAAGAGTTTCATGTCAAAACTGAATGGGTTTTTCAACTTTTCTCTTATTCCTCTGAGTTGCTGCCCAGGAAACTGAATAGGAGATTAACAAAATATCTGGCAAAAACAATGTCATTTAAAAAAAATCGTACTACTGTGTTTATAGTAGTGCAACATCAGCCAATAGATTGCCTGAAAGTGTGGAAATTGGAAAACAGCACTCTCCAGTTATGGAAAATCCCATTGCTCAGAATTCAGATGTTTTGTAAAGGAGGGAATTCTCTTCAGAAGATTTGGCTGAATTTTTTACATTCTTGTATTATCTCGTTCTGCTCAAGGAATGTAAACAGTGCTCATCTGTCAGTATAGCTGTTGCAGCTGGATGGCCTTTAGGACTGGGATTTTAAAAAAAATGAAGTTGTATCCTGAATGTGATGCCTACAAACTGGCAGCTCTAAACAATAAAATTTCCACTGTGATGGGTGAGGTATGACAGACAATTTGCTTTGTGTTGCCCCGTTGCTCTATCTATTGTGACTTGCTGAGGAATTAATCCCAGGCTGGATATGTAATCAGATTTGATGCCTGACTTCCTGCTCTCCTAAAGTGACCAATTAAGATGCCATTAATTAGAAGTGAACAAGTATGAAAGCCAAAAATAAAATCCCCCTTTTGTCTTTTTCTAGTATAATTTATTAGAAGATTTAAAAGTTTTGCTTGTAATGATTAGAAAACATCTGCTTTTCCTCGTCAGCATGATCTACAAAGCAGTAATATTGTAATCTTTCACTACCCTGCATCTCTGGCTACCTTGCAGAGTATGATTTTCTCAGCAGCTGGGGGCTTTGGACTGGGAATTGCATAGATATTAGTCACCCTTCTCTTTTCTTCCTTCTACTTCACCAGAGTCACCCTTTGCCACGTATTCCTATTAATTCATTTTCTAAATGTTATTATTCTCATACAAGCAGAAGTCGGTGGAGATACCTGAATTCTGCTTAAAAAAAGCTGTTTCTGGAAAACAGTCCAGAACAATGTATCTAACTGTCCATTTCAGATGCAGCTTTTAAAATTTATCCTTTATACATCTTGTATTAACCAGAACAGGACATGCAAACATGATCTCAGGACTCAGTACTGGACAGCTGTCCACTTCTTTGGCCTTATACTTACTCTGGATATTGTATTCTTTCTTTCTATACAACAGCCCAGATCCAAAGTAAGACTAGAGTAAACTCTTTCCAGCAGTACAATTTTTAAGGCAGAAAGTGGTAGGTGAGAGTGTTGTTTCTGTTCTTAGCAAGAATGGGAAAAGTGGTTGAACTTGGTATCCCATTCTGTGCTCACAACCACTGTGTTTTGGACTAAGATTAACCCAGTGCACAGGCAGAGTTTGGAAGTGCTCAAAAAATGCATGAGAGCCTGAGCCTCATTTGACTGATGAGAACTTGGACACCCCACAGTTTAAGCAGCGGGGTGGAGATCTCATGGATCACTTGCTTGAACTTGCATACACAAATTTCTCCTAAATTACTCTAAGTAACTATTTATTTCTTGGTTTAGATTAGGGCCTTTCTTTTGCTCTGCTTCAATCTTCATCCAGAAAAGAATAATAACAGCAATTGCTGCCTCTCCAGGGTGTTGTGTAATGGGTATTCAAAGGCTTGGAAGACACCCACCTATAATGACAGCAGGAGTTAATATGTAATGAGCACAACAAATTTACCTGGTCACTGCAGGTTCTGGTCCAGTAGAAGCAAACTGAGGGAATAGTTATTTTTGCCACGTTCTCCAGATGCTTCTTTATACTGATGAGAATTTAAATCTAAGAATACTTTTTCTTCATGCATCTCACTCTTTGATTTCTGTCTTGTGTTCACATTCTCTGCAAATTTGCCCAGTCCAGATGTAGTGGACAAACCTATTTCTTGATACTTACTGCCATTTCCAAAAAACGTGGGATTTTAACCTCCTCTAAACTAGAAGCACACATATCTGTCAAAAACTAAAATGTGTACATGTACACCAGTACAAAAAGTGAGGGTAATTGTTGTGGATAGATTTAACACCAATGTATGAAATCAGCTCAGTCATATTCTTGAAAGTTAAAAGGTCTGTACGCAAAGTGTTTTTAAAAAGCATATTCCAATTGTATGTTTCATTAACAAAATGACTAATCTCAGTAAATGTTACAAAAGTGTTGGTGGAACTTGAGCTCTATCTATGAATACAGCATTATAGTTTTACAAGAGTAGCTGTTCTTAATAAACATCAAAGTGGATGTAACTATTATGTGACTTTAGCCCTTTTTTTCCCACGATACTATAATTAATCTTGACAACAACTAGCATTAAGTGCAGGGATTTAACTCCCCTGATGATAGAATTTAAAAATAGCTTTGGTTCAGATTGTTCCACTCTGCCATTATCCTTCACCACTTGGCCCAGGGGGGTGGCCTTCATTCTCTTGTCTGGAGGCAGTGCTTGGACATGCTGGACACTGCCTTTCAGAGCTGCTTTGCCTGAGCTTTGGGAAATGGAATTGGGACAGGGAACTGCATGAAACAACCCGTTTATTTGCACAAGAAGACCACTCTTTTGAATATAAGCTTATGTTGTGTTTAGTATTTGGAGGTTACCTTTACATTTCTCTGAAGTTCATTGATCTCAAAACCAGAGCAAAACAAAACCAGAGCAGTTGTAAGACTTTGGAGCAGAGAATGCCTTCCTAAAGGAGCAGATGTGGAGTCATAGAGGTGCTCTGTTGTGGCTGGAATTGGGTAATGTTTTGTCTTGCTGATGGGTAGCTCTCAGCATGGCTATAGAGCCCTCAGGCTGGGCTCCTGCAAAGTTACTCTTTTGTCTAAATAGTCTTGATGGAGGCTTCAATAATAACTTGGAAGAGTGGGGAGAATTTCGTTTAAATCTTCCATGACTGAAAAGTGCTATACACAAGGGTCTACTTTCAGGGGGTTTGAGGGACTGTTGTGTTCCAGGAAAAGGAAACTGAACAAAAGTTTCCCTAAACAGGATTGGGACTCATTATTTGCCTCTACAGATATCAGCCATAATTTACCTCCTCCTTTGCACTAATGGTGTCATCTGCCAAGACCAAAACTGAAAGAATTCTTTGAGAAATCCCCTTAAAATACAGACAAATACATTGTGTACAAAGATTTCATTCAATTTGCTGGCATTTGCAGTCTTTCCTTCTGTGCTCTTTCCACCCTACCCTTGACTCCTCAAGCTGGTTTGAACAGGCCATTTTCTGATAAAACCTATTACAGCACGAGTCCTTGCAACATTCTAAGAAGAAAATGCAGAGCTGAATCATGAAACGAATGAAACTAACACTTATCGTAGTCTATGGACAAATAGAAATACATTGGTAACAACAGTATTGTTGTTGCATTTACTGAAATTTTTAGTTTATTTTTAGTCTTAATGGGCAGATGCCTTTGCTCTTTATGCAAACAGAAGAGTATTCAAAACCCACAACTAGAAACAAATGATCACACATTGTACCTGTATTTCTTGTACTAAGAACAGAACAAAATCAAATGTTTTTTCAGGCATGCTTTATAATTGTACATTCCTGCACATAGAGGCCCAGGCAGGATCCTTCTCAAATGACACAGATGATTATTATTTTGTTCCCAAGGGAAAGTGGTATTACAGCATCAGTATTATCCACTGGTAATGAGGTGCTCACAGATGGGAAGCGGACGGGTAAGACAGATATAACGAGTGACTACCCTGTGGCAAATATTGCTTTAAAAATGTTTTCATAGCACTTCAAAGAGTCTGAGTGAGGGGATCATGTGGTAATACTGTCTAATTCTTGCTTTAAACAGTAGGGACTTCCACCCCCAATCCTGGATAACCCTGTTAATATTGCTTGTAGTTTCTCTTCTTGGTGCCAAGTACATGGTTAAGACACTGATTCAACAAACCAGAGGTGATCACTTCACCAGAAAGCATCATATGATAGTGAAAGGCTTCTGAGAGGGAGCTCTCCTCTCTTCTGCAGATCTGCTTTCTGTTTCTTTCATTCCAGAGACTCAACCACCATTGTTAATATCTGCAAAGAGCACTAAAGAACTCTGTGATAGTGATAAAGCGTTTTAACAGATGATTTTTCGATGAGAGGATGGGTGAATGCTGCCAGTGACATGTATTTGCTTTTTGTTCTCAGATGCTCTGCGGGGGCATTACCTTTTGGTTATAGCTGAGAGAACAGGTGTAGCAGAGTCCCAGACCTTACTCTCTGTTTGAGAAGGCTTCCTTGGAGTTTTTGCCTGCCTGAAGACTGAAGGAGTTTACTGATTTGCACAACTGTAGAAGCAATCCTTCTGGTTTGACTAGAGATCTAATATAGAAAATATTTCTGAACTGTTTCTTTTGCTTGTACCAAAAGCAGAAATGCAATTCAGCTACTTGTAGAGAGATGTAATAAAGCACCATTAATTACATTTTTAACGTGAAACCTTCAACATTCATAAAAGAATTGTCTCTCTGCACCCAAGTGATACACTACGTGCTGATATGCTGTTCCTTCACAGCTATGGGGAGGGTTTCTCAATTAGACTGGTATATGGAAAAGCCTTTTTTTCTTCTTTTTTTTCCTTCACTTTTTGTGTGCATGTGTGTCTATGTCTGTGTGTGTCTGTGTGTGTGGTCCCAGTTCCAGTGACATGATTGCTTCTTATTCTGTGCATGCATATTAGTGATAATTTTCCATTTTAACTGGGCAGCCAACATGAATGCAGAAAAGGAGAACCGCATGGAAAAAAACCTAGAGGAGAAAATTTATTTATAACCCCACTAATTCCAGCACATGAAAATTTCCTGATCAAAGCCTAAAATCTGTCTCCTACACTGATAGCAGAAAAGGAGTAAGTGGTTTTGTGAATGAGCTACTGCACTAGTAAAGCCTTCAAATCTCTCTGCTACTGTTGAAGTGCAGTATGGCCACAACCATTAATCCCTCCTTGGAAGCAGTGATCAGCAGCAGGGAAAAGTGGTATTTTCCAAGAGGAAGGCTCTCTTGTTGGGTGAATTAAAAGGTAAGATGCTAGTAAGAATCTGTCCCAGCTGCCAGGGGAAGAGCAGCACTGTGATGGGAGCTGGGCCAAGGAGGGCGTATGTCAGAGGTGAGATGATCCTTCCTTTGAACCCTCTTCTGGAGCAGTGTGTGCATTGCTAAACACTTCAAGAAATACAAAGGTCAGGTGGAAATCCCAGTTTCCTCTGTCATGGAAATGATCAGAGATATAATATGAGGAAGGACAGAGAAAGCAAAGCTGTTCATTTTTCTCTGAGGTGTGAAAGAAAAAGTGGTAATAATCTTCAAACAAGAAAAAAGTTGCTGCAGGACTAAAGGCAATGTGGTATTGTTAGACATCTACTGTTGCTAGAGCAAGAAGTAATGGGGTTACATTTAAAAAAGATGTTTAGGCAGGAAGGTTCAGTGGAAAAATGTATTGGGAAATATATTCTCAGGAAGATTTAGTTAAATGTGGAAAGTGATTGCCTGAAGATGGTAAAGCTTTTAAAAACAAGTCTGAGAAATATCTGTCATAAATGCCATGTAGTCAACCCTTATAGCACAAAGAGTTCTCAGGCCTCCTCTGAACCTTTTTATTTTTTGTGATTTAAATGCTGGGTATGTTTTATGGTATTTATCCATCAAATTGATTTTTTTCTCTTCACCTATCTTTGTTTAAAAATCAGCCCTGTTCTTAGTATTAGGATTTTTTTTCTTAATGACGTTTTGATTTCTTGTTTATAAAATGATAAGCCATTTTCAAAAAGTGCTCTATCAAACAAAATTATCTCTGCTGTTTGAGGATATAAAATTGGTTCTTTTTGTGAAGAAAATGCAGACGCTATGCTGTCCATCCACCCACGTTAAAGAATTACTTAAGCTACAGTAAACTGGCCAGAGACATCAAGATTACAAATGGACCCCTCCTGAATTTATTTGGGGTTCCTGTGGGAGCAGAGTGGGGCCATTTCAGTATACAGGTATATCTGGAGGATAGCACATGCTCAAAGTGATTGGAAACTTCCTTTTAGCAGCACTGACTACTTAAGAGACTGATGGCATTACAGGTGTAATAAATGAAGTCATCTTTGCAGTTTATTTGTGGGATGATAATGAATTATGGTATCTATCATATTATCCAGATGACTTAGCATAATCCTGTCTCACATCACTGTTTATTGCTCATTATCTTTCAGTGTGCCAATGCTTGATGAATTTTGCATTGGTGATGATTTTGTAGCTGGATAATCAAATCAGACATTACACTTAGTTGTAATGGAAAGATTTTGTTGTCCATCTCTTCTTTCTCCTAATTCAGCAAGTAGCCACCATCCCAAACCCTTGCCCTCAGACATGGAGGCTTGCCTGTCTTCTAAGCTTGTCTCTGTCACAGATTTGACTTGCAGCTCTCAGCAAATTGTGTCTTCCTTCTGCTCAAATAGATGTTACCTATATTTCAGCTTTTCTAGATAATGTTTGCATGTTATATTTTGCATGCAGCCTAGTACAGCAACTGTAATTAAAGCCTGGCAGAAGTCAATGGAAAGGCTAAATGATCCAGGGTGCTGCTAATAGTAAAGCCAAAATAGATTTCTCAGAAAAGTAACCAGAGTCCTTCAGTGCACTCTAAAACCAGGGTGACCTCCTTTCTGAAGACCAGTTTTTACTTCTTCACATTTGTGGGGCATTTCATCACTTGCTTCAGAGACCTGAGTTGAAACAGTATCTTCAGTACTCTTTTTTTTTTTACCTCTTTCTTTCTATTTTCTTAGATATTCTTGGACTGTGTTTCTTTGCACTGTCTGCTATACAGAAGACCAGCTCTGTTTGAGGACAGAGACAGCACTCTTGTTCAAATAATGATCTAATGTTATTCATCAATGAAGAATTTTCAAGCATGTGAAAGGTGAATGCCCAGGTAAAGTGATAAATGCTGTAGCTATTATTTGCTCTATCAGATACAAGTTTTCTCCATTTATTTATTCAGAGGATCCTCTTTGATCCAGTGTAAAGATTTCACACAACTGGATGGTACTTGAAGGGGGAATCTATTTCTAAATGTTTAATGTTCCAGAGAGTTCATGTTCTTTAAAGATGTCATAAAATGTCCCCGCAGTACATCAGAGTGTGTGCTTTAAAAAATCTCCCTTTTGTAATTCTATCTGTGAGATTCTCAGAAACTGAGAGTCCTGGCCAAAATAATTCCAGAGGGACTGAGACAAGCCAAAACTAACATGGTTTAAAAAACTATCTCTATATGCTTACATGAAACATTTCTATAAGAGATTTCTTCAGTGAGCATGTGAATAGAGTTTTTAAAACTGAAATAAAATGAGCGTCAGTCCCTCAAGTATTTGCCCATGGCATTTGCCACAATCTGAAGTATATGCCAAGAGAGAGTGGGATAGCAGTGTATAATATGATGAGGAGCAGCTGGGTCCTCTTCCCTCTCATGATCAGCTTGTGCCAGATTGCTGTATTCTTTGTGTTTGGGATGCAGAGCGAGTTAGATTAGAAAGGAATTGCATGGAAGCAGCCTGCATAGTTTTGAACACATCCTCAAATCCGAAAAAATACTCTTACATAACTTCTGGTCATTTGCTGTGATGGAATCTAACCTCTTGGTGACTCCCTGGGCTGATTTCCCAGGTGCCTGTCAGGCATTCTGGATCTTGGCAAGAAGTGCTCATCTTATGTTGCCTCCAGTGACGCCTGGGAATTGAACTGCCCTCCCTCTTACATTTTATTTCTTTAGGAGGCTTTTGAGAAGCACCAGTAAACCCTTACAGACACCAAAACTTTGCACAGTTGGTTTTTATCCCACAGTTGCTTTGCTCACAGTTTAAGCACGGGCCTTTGCAGGCAGTGAGCAAAGCAGACTTGCTAAAGCATCTCCTGTCTGAAGGTCAAAATGCACTTGGGACTCCCTGAAGTCTGTCTGAGCTGGATAAGCTATGCTTTTTTCTTCACTGAGACCCTGATTTGGGAGGTATTGAAAATCTCTGGAGTAAAAAGGAGTTGCTGCTCTTTTCATAACTTCTTTTTTCCTCTGTTAACTCCTTGTTTTAAACCTAAGAGTTTTTCTTCTGTCAGTTCATATTTTAATTTTTGTTACCGTCCTCCATATACACCTTATCGAACATCATCAACACTGATGTTCTTAGAGTTTCTTTAACCACCCAGAAAATAAAGAGCTGTTTTTTGTCTTTCTTCTATCCTCTTACTAGCTAAAAGCAAAAACTAAAACAGTGTAGCTGCTTTAAAGATCTTTATTCTGCTGCCCACAATATTTTTACTACTGTGAGAAAATTCCTGAACTGAGTTTTCTTGTAGACTCTAGTAGATTTTATGATGATAGAGTTGGGACTGAGGTGCCACTGCACTGCTGTGGATAAACCATCACCCACTGGCAAAGAGAAAAGAGGTCCAGAGCAAGACAGAGTCCCCAGGCAGCTTTCTGTCTGCATCTCTTAGCTAGCAGGTGAAAATACTGACCTGCAAATAACACCTAGTACTGCTATTGTGTGACAGATTAGGTTAAAAACAGCTTAAAAAAGGAGCAATCTTTCAAATTGGTAAATAAATAAAATGCTGTTAATAAGGTTGTCTGTCCTAGGAAAGAAAAGGCAGAAGATCAGTGCCTCACAGGAACTCCTATGGGGAAGCAGGGAGGGGGGAGCTGCTTGGCCCAAATACAGTCTGGGGTATTTGAGCAAGAGAGACCGGGAAGAAAAAGGAGGAAGGAACTTTGATGCAATAGGAAACTTCTGAACTTATCAAGGCAGGTCCTCAGCATAGTCCTGGTGCTGAGGCCTCATATATAGTCTTTGCTATTCTTAGAGCATGCAGCAGAACAATGGTTCCATTCGAAGAAGCTCTTTTATAGCTTGCCAATATAAAGAAGGCTGTGCAAAATGATATGGTCATGTAATTGAACACTGTAAATAGATACACTGACCCAAACGATAGTTTTAAATTAGATCACTTTCCTGCCACATCTAAACTTTGTAGACTTAACAGAATGAGAAAGACTTGATTATTTTTTCTGGATTTATAAATGTTCATGTTACTTATACATGATTTAGGAAATCAGGTGATCTGATGGGACAATGATGGGAACTTTTTTCTGTTCATTGAAGTGGAAGCCAGATTAATTTAATCCCTTTGCTTGTTTGGCTTTAATGTACAGTTATGAAATTATGATCTGTGTATCCTGCAAAATCAAAACCTCAAACGCAAAGAATACCTTTCACTTTTTATAATGCTGCCACTGCATCCCCTATTAATTAGGATTAATTTGGATTATTAAAATTGGTTCTGTGCTATGCAATAAAACTGGTGGTACAGGATTGAGTCAGACAGATACAGCCTGCAATTGCAATTTGAATGGCCACTGCTAAGACAGGAAGCTAATATGACAACCATCACTGACTGGCACGAGCCACAAAGTGTCCTGGCTTGCATAGGCCCATGGCACATCCTTGATTCCCTGTATGCTGTGGGAAATGAGCAGTATTGCAGCATGAGGTGTTCTTTTCTAGTTCCCTTCTTGATACAGCCAGATGTGGCCCAGTGCAACAGCTTCTTGAAGGTATTCTGAACCGCCATCCAGCTCCTTTTCACTTTCAACAAGGGCCTGAATCTGCGCTGATCACACCCAGGTCGGTGGCTGTGCAGTCACAGCGAGGCTCTTGGCTTGGTGGGAAGTCTTTGCTCTCCAAGGGATGGCATACAGCAGGGTGTGTCCCATGCAGAGAGGATGTTGATGGGAGCAGAGGTGGCAGGACCAGGGGTGGTGCCTGGAGCAGCAGGTTCTGCTGTGAGGAGTACTGTGAAGCTTCCTGGTGGTAAAAATTGGGACAAGACTGGTAGTCAAGACAGGACAAACCTGGTGTTTTGGTCTGCAGGTTGACTCCAGAGCAGAGAGTGGTTGAGTCAGGCAGAGCTCAGCTGTGGGCCCAGAAAATAAGATCCCAAAAGGTAAAACAAAGCCAGAGTATGCCAGAAGTAGCAAATGGTCTGCAAAGCAGGCAGGCATTTTGTTTGATTAGCTGAAGCTGGATTGATGTGTGAGCAAGTGGGAGGGGAGCAGGGGGCTTGTTCTTGGACAAAAGGTAATCTACACCTGGGAATCCCAGACACCATGCTTCCCTATGAGATGTACAAAGTCTTGATTCATCCAGATGTCCAGCCTGACTTGTGGCACATAATTAGCTCGCCAGCATCCTCTCTGGAGTGGTTTTGATCCAGTCTCATGAACTCACATCAGAAGAATGTGTTGTGTCATGGGACCATGATACTTACAGCACTCAAATATTTCATGTCTCAAAAAAAAACCCCAAGAAGGTTGAAGTAATGAGCTTCTAAAGCACTACCACACTGAATTTTAATTGCACAGCACCTGGGAAATTAGCAGGTCTGAACTGCAGCCATTTCATCTGGACTGCTTTCCTTCAGGTAGTGCTGCCATACCCTTGCTTAATATCCCGGTCTTCTGATTAATTTAGTTTTGTTTCTGTGCTGTAGCTTTAAGCTGTGGCAAGTTGATATTAAACCAAGCTGCATGGTGAAGGTGTTGCTTTGGAAGAGGGGAGCCCCTGCATTTGCTAAGGACCAATAAGTAACTCCTTCCTGAGATGATCGCTCTGGGAGGCTTTTGGAAGGAGATCAATGTTTCCTATGTTCGGTTTTGCTGTTGTGTTGGAATTTGTGATAAATGTCATGGTGGTTTCTCCACTTTCACTAGTGATTTAAACCACACATTTTTAACATCACAACTAGAAAGAGAAAATGTGGGTGTTGAGGTCTGAGCTGGGAATAGGACCCTCAAGTTGGAGCTGCCTGACTTCAGTGTGTCTGGAGACTCAGCTGGAAAGCTGCTTTGCGTTTGTTTGATTTGCATTGATATGTTGTTACATCATATATGTGATACAACAGATTAAAAAAAAAGCCATGTGGCTCTTGTCAAGAAAGAGGGAGCTATGCACTTCTAGTAATTATTACCATATGATTCTTGCACTCTTTCTACATATATATACATATATAGTGAAGTCGCTTATATCCAACTGAAATGCTGTGTTGTTTTTTTGTATCAGAGAGAACAGTTGAAACATGTATATTGCCACAATAATTTCAGCTACTTAACATCTGCTACTTAGCCACATCCTATGTGTGCAGAGCATCTTAGGCAAGAAAGTGAGCTCAAGTGTGATTGCTTATAAGTTAAACACATTCCTAAGCAAATAGGTTGAGCAAATAATTTTCCTTTTAAATTATTCAAAAACCGATGGTGATAATGCGAAACAGAGACAGAAACAGTCTTCCACATGCAGTAATTTGACCTAGCAAGTTGAACTAGTTGGCTCTTCACACTCAGATCTTATTTACCAAATCTTTCCTGAGTGAATTCATGTAGTGCTTGAGTGTGAATCGTCATATTAAATCTTGTCAGTGACATTTAAAACTGTACAGTTTGAACTAACCTGCTTTAATGCTCTTTAACTCGTCCTGTTATTGTCTGCTGCAGCTGTTGACTCAGTAGATTTTCTGATGTGGTCTGGGAATGAGTTCTTTTGGACTTTCACATTATCATATTACAATATACACCACAGATTATTTATACTGGGGGTTAATTGCATCATCTGAATGGAATTCATTTTCCATTGTATCTACAAGTTTGCATTTTAAAATAGCATTTTGTCTTATGGAACCTCGGAATAAAATGACATTGATTCTTGAGAAAATTAGCTCTACATAATGATTCTATGATTCTACGTTTGGCTTTAAACAAACACATTGGGTTGGAATAAATAACTGGGAAGCATTATTAGAGGATGAAATATCTCACTTCTGTACTGTAATGGAATGTGGAGTCTGACCAGCTAAACGTAGCAGATAAATAAATAAATAAAAAATATTGAGCCTTCTCAAAGAGACAGAGTGGCTAAGTGCAACGTATCCGTGCTTAGTATAATCTTAATTCTTCTCCCAAGCATTTCAGTTTAATTTTAAAATAAAATTTTGAAAAAGTTCCCAGGACCAGTAACTAGAAATATGCAATCTCATTCATGAGAAAAACAAGTGGGAGACAGAACTTCATTGTGCGTATGATTATTTTTTTGATTGACTGTCAACACATAAATGTGAAAATAAATTGAAGGCATTAACTCACAACCCCATTTTTTGCCATGGCTTATTGGTGAATTTAAAACCCTGAAGTTCATTTTGGGTCAAGCAAACATTTCGCTTTTCCCATCAAACAAAGCACCTCATTGAGTTGCTCAAGACACCACAGAAGGGATGGAGGAGGCAGGGCCTCCGCTGCCACGGCGCTGCCTTGGCCGATGGCCCTGGGCTAGCAGCGGGGCGTGGATCCCCTGCACCAGCGCCACATTCTGCTGGGCTGCTGGGCTGAGGTCACCCAGCTCTGGAGAGGGCTCTGCCTAAGCACCCAGCTTTGGGCACCCAGCCTCCACACTTCCTTTCCTCCCCTGGAAAGCAACGTGCAGGGAGCGCTCCTGAGCTACCAAAAACAAGATAACTCTTCTTCCTCTTCATCCCAAATGACAAACAAGGAGGGAGCTTTATTTTTTCCTCCCATCTCGTAAAGCAAACACTCGCTTCCCTCAGCTGGCGCAGGGGAGCCTCACAGCCCCGTGTGCTGTCACACAGCCTCTGAAGCGCTGCCGGGCCAGGGCTGAGCGTGGCGCAGGGCCGCGTGCTGCCCCTGGCCCTCACGTCGGCTCTCTGCTGCTGCTCCTGTGACAGGAAGAGTGGGCACCTCTGCCAGGCTGGGTCCCAGACACAGATCCCCTTCCAGAACGCAGCCATGCCCTCTGTAGCAGCCAGGCTGTGCACAGATGCTGCTGAATGCCCACATTTGGGCCACATTTTTGCTTGACAATAGTGGCCTAGGGGTCTTGCGGAAGAAAGATGTTGTTTTCCGTGGCTCTTTTGTATTTCCTCACGAAGATCTGGACTGAACTGGAAATGAGTTAAGTGGATCTGTTTGATAGGCCTTGGGAAGTTTTCCTGATTGGCCTCCCGTTGTGCTGTTGAAAACTGGGGTGAGCAGGAGGAAGGATTTGTCAAGATGAAAAAGTCTAAGTCCCCAGGCTCATATGTGCGTGTCTGCACACAAAACAAAAGGAAAAAAGGAATTACAAAGCTGTTAATTTGCTAATAATGAACGGACAGTTGCCAAGGTCCAGTCTGTATTCATGTGCTGTGGTTAGTTGCAAAGCAGAAAGGACCAAAAGGAGAGGCTTGGCGAGTCCTTCTCTGCTCTATGTTCTCCGGAGGTGTCAGGGCTTGGCAGTTCTATCCCCATACGATGCAGTATATCAAGCTACCAAAAAAAAAGGAAATCACCCCAAATCTACTAGCATGCAAGAGTGGATTCGGTATAGGTGACCAGAGGTATAATGGTGCAAGATGCAGGGAGAAGCTGAAAACCAATGTGTGCTTTCAGAAAATTGATGAGTGAGAGGACTCTAATTTAGTACAAAAATATTGCCTTCAACTCAATAAACAATGTGTTTTTTCCTTAGAATGCAACGTTTTGGGGAGCCCAGCATGCTTTTCTTTTTCTTATGTGTGAGACTTTTTTGACTCCTTAAATAGGGGGAGTATCAGAAAACACCCTCCTGGGCTGGGGTTAATGGGGCTAAGAAAGTAAGTGCTCAACATACTCTACTGCAACAAAAGCTATCTTTTGGGTCTGTTTTTTATTTTCAACTTGGGAATGAGGAGGAAATTCTTGGAGACTTCCCAAACCATTACAGGTGGTTGAAAATATTTAACTCTTCTCTTTTAGTAACAGAAAAACATTTGCACTCTTAAAAAATTGGTTCAAAATCTAGCTGACTCCTTAGAATTATTTACTGACAAAATTTGTCTGGGATGTGGGATATACTCAATGAAATCAACCTTTTCCCTACCTCCCAGGAAGAAATTCCCTCAGGTGCCTGTCACCACTGTGGCCCTGTATGCCCCAATCAGGCAAGACTGAGGGGAAGCTCTCTAGCTACCTTGCCCTTAAGGGGTCTTTTTTCTGATAAGGTATGAGAACCTAAAACCTGCTTTAAGTTAGAGAGAGGGAGCCATGCCTCTGGGAGGGCAGCAGTGCTTTGGTGAGAGCTTTCTCTCCCAACAGCATAGCTGTCCACCCTGTGTTTCATGGCAATCCAGCTCCCAGCCATGGGTTAGTTCTGAGAGCCGGCGTGGGTGTGCAGGGAATGCACATTTGTGGTTTAGTCAGTGCAATGCTGATGGTTAACGAGGTAAGTCTTCTCCAAGGTTGCAAATAAAGGATGTCCTCCCCCTCTCTCTCTTTGACTGGTGCTGTCAAGACCTGTCTGGGCTATTCAACTGCTTCTCTGTTGGTGAGCTACTACAGTTTCTTGGTTCAGGCTCCTGTAAGTTCTTCAGGCCCAAAACTGGGGACTAATATATTTTCCTGGACATAAATCAAAGCAGAGTTAAAAATAATAATAAAAAAAAGCAGCATAAAAAGCTGTTTGTGTTTTAGAGATACCATATCATTCAGACTTCAAAATACCAAATTCTGTTTAAAGTCTTTTTCCCTCCCCTGTGGTTTAGATTCATTAGTTCCTAGACTTCCTTAGTCTGAGCAACAGTTTTAGTATAGATTAAGAAGGAAAACAGGATCTTGGTTTGCATTATAAATAAGTCTAGATTGTGCATTGACTGCCAGTATATTTTTCTTATTCCATATCTATGTCAGCTTGGGATGAACACTTCATCATTGTCAAGCCACCTGTGTGACTGCAAAGTGCCAGCTGAATCTGTCAGTGTTGTAAAGAGGAAATGAAGAGACTTTGATCCTCTGAATAGGGTCCCTTATCACCTAAAGATGTTGATTCAGATTACTATTTGCTGCGACTTCCAATATGAAAAATTTGTTAGCTTTTTATCTACTGCAGTATTGCTCTACCAAGGCTATCACAAGATTGTGTGAAAATGATCTGCAGTGCACTGCAAGGGTTTCTGCTCCCCTGGCCCTACCTTGGATTCAGCAGCTTGAGTTCCAGTTCAGCCTGTGCTTTCTTGCCTTGGTTCACCCCTGCCATTTCTGTGGCCACTGACACGTGAAGTACTGCATTGTTGGCAGTACTGGCTGCCCTTGGGTTCCTAAGGGGAGTATTGTAGAGAATAGTTCCCCAGTGTAAGCAAGAGTAAACATGTTTTTTTTTGTTTTGTTTTTTCCTCTTCTGGAGATGCCTGGATATCCTCATCTTTTGAGCTACTGACTGAGGTCACCTTAGGGATCCCTCTATGTCTCATGGTCTAGTGTAGTGATATTTTTTCCCAAAGGCTGTGGTTGTGTTCCTAATCCCACCTGCAATTTTCTCGGTCTCTTTATGTTGGCATGTGTTTGTGTGGCCAGCTGTATTTGTAACCCTTCTTTGTGCTGAAAACTGATCATGGGACTGCACTGAGAGGACAGCCTTTCTCTTGGCTACGTGCTCCCACTGGACATCTTCAAGCAGCTGAATGTTCAGAAAACTATCAGAACCACAAATACAAAACCTAAGTGATTTCAATTTTCTTGGGGTCTAGCTTTCCCATATTTTCAATCTGCATGAATAATTGAGCCAGCATAAGAGGCCGGGCAGGGACTTTCACTTCTGGCAGCTGCTCAACTACTTGGCTCAACCCTGATGAGAAGCAGAAGTTCCATTTGCTAGTAGGCTCTGGCTGCCATTTAATATCTGCTGGTATGTTAGGGATCTGACTCATGTTTGCTTGACAAGCAGCTAAAATGGGTTAAAGTATGTTTCTGCCTCAGGCACACATCAGCTCTTTTGCAGCTGGGGTCAGGACGCCACGTTTTTGGCTGGCACGCTGCAGGGCGCAGTATGCTCTGCTCCTGGACAGCAATCTGTGGCAGTGGGGAGGACTGAAGGCCTAGAGGGGAAATGCCTCCAGGTGTCACAGACAGATTTGCAAAAGTTTATCTCCCAAACCTCACAATGTGGGGTCAGGGACTTGGCATCTGACCAAGTGGGGCGCCGATGTGGGGCGAGTGTTGCAGGCTGTAAGCACTAGGCTGCTGTCAGCAGCTGCCTTGTGGCAGCTCCAATGCACTGCAAGGACCCTGCACTGGTTCGAAGAAGGCTGGTTAACTTCTGTATTTCATTTTGCCCAGCAGTGTAACGTGGATGGATTGTAAGCAGTGTGCTGGATTCCTTTTAGGCTCATAATTCAAGAGTGATCTTTTTTCTTTGGTTTTCTCTTCTATCTTCCTATCTCCTCCCCAGCAGCCACCTCTCCAAGAAATAATAACTCAGATCCTTTAGTTCTTTATCCTAGCCAAGTTCTTTGATCAATCTAGTATCTCTCAACATTTTCCAACATGTTTCTAGTTTTTCTACCTTGAATGAGCCTCACAGAAAAATGTAAACCATTTTTTGCTTTCAGCAGATTATTTCTTGTTCTTCAGCTCTTCTGTGGTTTTCTCTTCTTTCTTTACTTTTTTTTTCCATTTTAATAATACTTGCAGCATTTTACATAAAAACTAGACTGATGTGTAGGAATTTATTGAGTATTTCTGTTTATTTCTGGCACAGGACCCAACCAAATCCCCATCGAAGTTTCTGCTGGGTTTAGGGCAACAATTTCTGTTTGAAAACTTATAATGCTCCTTACTCTGGATAACTGCTGACACACTCCCTCACTGCTTCTCTTGTCACTTTTAAATGACACTGTGTGAGACTATTTTACCTACCTGAGCTCTAGAGCAGCACTGTGACTTGAAAGAAAATTAATGGTGCTGTGACTGCTGATCAGTATCTGCTACTGCCTGTGTCCACGTGTGATTTGGACTTCAGCAGCCATCATGTTGTTTGTTATTAATGCTCCAGTCTGTTCTCAGACCTGGTTCTGTTGCAAAACACGCACAAGGCGAAATATGCAAGGGATATTTAACTGCATTAAAATAGACTTGATGTTTTTCTGCTAAATTTCTTTTTATTTGCCCTAAACCAGGACACCTCTCTACTGTTTCCCTCTCCTTCATCCTCTTAGTGTGGCGTGTATGTGGGTGCATATAGTAGTTAATTGCAAAATATACTAGATTTTATAGCAGAACAGAACAAAACTCCCTGAACTGAACTTGCTTCTTTAAAGCTGCAGCATTAAGTTTGGCCATGATCCATGCTGGAGACTTTCCTTGGCAGAGACTGTGATGCAGACATCTCGGTTTGGAATTGCTCTTTGGGACACAGATTCCCGCAAGGATAACAGGAACATGATAGGCTGAGTTATGCTGGGCAGCAAAGCCCACTGCAGTCCAGTGAAGACAATCTGTCCATTCACCTCTTATGGGCTTTTCCGGGGCTGCCTGCATGTAGGGGGGAGGGGAAGGGAAGGGGACAAGAGGACAGAAATGTAGCTGGGGTTTTAAATTGTTCTGTTTCTGAAGGATTCAAGTCATGTATGTGAAATAGTTCAAGCTTCCACTACGGAAAATGATTATCTGTTACATGTTCTATATGCTGTACTTCATTAAAAACTTGTTTCATTGTTGGACTGTTTGAACTCTTACTGGAAAAATTCCTGTTCTCCATTTTCTGCTGATTTTTAAGCTAAAAAAAATTTGTTAGATTTAGTAGGTAAGTCGTGAGGTTAGAACAAGCAATCCAAGACCAAGTACATGTTCTGAGTGATGCTGCATGATAGGAAAGAGATGTGAAGACTGGAATCCCTTGTTGGAGCAATGGTATAACTGAGCATGTGAATGTAGCCTACTCATTTCTAATTTGAACAATGAAGAGTCTACCCATTCCTTACTGGCTAGCTTGGAATGACAAACAGGTGAGCCTGCCCTGCTTCATTTTCCACCAGGGTATTGCTGGTCTGCAGGGCCACCTGAAAACCAATGTGTATTTGAGTAGCTCCTCACAGCAAGTGCTATGTAGGGGCATATAAACTCTGCTGCTATTTAAAGCATCAATACCGAGTTAGTGCCTGAAATACTACCTCTGACCTCATTGGCAAAATGGATTCAGTTCACTATAGACAGATTAACATCTCCTTGCACTGCATTGACTTAATATGAAAGTCTCTGAGGTAAGAATTAAATCAGGGCAAGGTCTTACCCCAAATATTTTGATCCTACTCAATTTAAATGAATTTGTCATTATGTTTTTCTATTGAGAATAAAGGAGGCTTGAGTGTTTGTGTAATCTCTGCTTGATTTTTAAAATTATTTTTCTTTTTCCCTCTTCTGCTGGGAGTGAAGTAATTTTTCTGTTGCTTAGAAAGCCCAGCCAAAGCTCATCCATATTTCTGATGCTGAATGCAGTCCATGAGCAAACTATGATTCAGTTCTGCATGACATAGAGGGTTTTTCTTTATTTAAAGAATATAGTTTATAGAGTTGCATATGCTAGTGCTTTAAAAGCCCTTCCACGGAGCTCTTTCTTCATGGTACTCAAATGAGAACACAGTGTTTTCTGTATTGTTTGGAATAGCCTGGGAAACAATGCCTCCCAGTGTGAATAGATCTCCTTCAGTGCACTGGCAAACTCATCTCAGAGGAATGTGGTTATCGACTAACCCATGATTTCTGATAGCAATAGCTAAAAAGAGTGGAAAAGTACTCAGCTCCTTGCAGTCCAATAGCACAGCAGTTTACTGACGCGCATGAGAAAGTCGCTTCTATTTAAAACAGTCATAAATCCTACTGGCTCAAAACCAGCATCCTGTCTGTCCAGGGGTGGGGAAACAGCTGTGGACCAAGGTCTCTGATGGTGTAAGCTGGTGTAGTTCTGCTGGTTCCAGCAAAGCAGTTTCATCAACACAGGTTAAATATTTCATCTTAATATACATTCAGACACTACTACTTGCAAAAAGAATACTTTCAATTAATGCTTGTGCTTGTGGTAAAACATTCAGATAGAAAATATAACCATTCATTGCTAGCATGAGTGTCTGGATTCAATGACTGGAAGTTGGCATCGATTTTTGAAATATAAAATAAGGAACACAGAGGCCAAATACACTTGCATAGAGACTAATTTTTTTTCCACCTTGGGAGAGATTGGAAAGAGAACAGGTTTTGAGCAATTTCTCCAGTGAGTGCAAGGTAGCCAAGGGACTTTAGTTCTTGGAATGCTGTAAATGTCAGTGTCATTTGTCTTTGCCTCAAATTGGATGCTGCCCAGATTTTGGGAGGGAGCTCTTCTACTTCCTCCCCATGTTCTGACAAAAGGGGTGCCAGCAAATGTCTGACCATGGATGAGGCACAGGTAGGCAGACTCTTGTGTCTAGGCTTCCTTCCTCCAACAGCTGCTATGGGCTGAGCTCCCCAGGGTTTGCCAGGCTTCAGGAACTAGGTGCAAGTGGGAGTGCAGCAGAAACTGCTGCTGCAGTGCTGGTAGAACAGAGTCTGGTCATGCTTCCTCCTCTATTTCAGATTAGTGTCTCGTGAGGAATACCTGAAGGAGAGCAAAGTCTTGCAAAGCTGAAGGAAAGCACTTCCAGATGTAGCCTCTTCTAGAATGGTTGGCCAGCCTAAGGCTGGCAGCTTGCTGCGTTGTACAGTTTGAGCTAGAGAAATAAGGGCATAACAGTCACCAACCAACAAAAAACAGTGAGATGTCCCTAAAGACAAGGAGGAAAAAAGAGAGGATGTGTTTGCATTCCCTGCACCAGTGGATCCCTCTTCAATCATGTGCTGAAGAGATGTGCTACTCTTGCTGATGCTGATAATCCTTTTCAAGAGCAACCAGAATTCCCCAAGAACTTCAGATCTGCCCTGTGGAGCTATGTGTCTGTACAGGAAGAGTCATCATCAGCACTGCCTTGTTGATTTCACTTTGCACCCTTGTTTTTTTATACAAATTATTTTCTTAAGAAATGTTTACCTACCAGGAAAAACAATAAAAGAAAACTCAGCATCAAGAAAATAGCTGCGTAGCTCATCATAAAGATTTCCCAGGTCTGGCACCTCCCTGTGTCCCCTCCTTTCTTCTCCCACTGCCATCTCTCTACTTTGATGCTAACACATCGATGTTAACCAGAGTAGGGGTAGGCAGAGAAAAAGTTGAGCTCCCTTTACCACCAGAAAACTGGATTTCCTGGCTCCCAGGCTGCAGCCTGCATCCCGGAAGTTTTTGTTTTGAAACAAAAGGGTTCGAATTCCTTTTTTCAGTGCAAGATATGTAGGAAATGTAGTTACTGCAAGCAGCCACACCATGGCACTAACAGTGTAGAGAGGTTCTCAGCTAAAACCTAGGGCTCATGTCAGAACTTGCTACACTAGCACATTTTACTACAGGAATGTTCATGTGATAAATGAAATATTACGTTTCAATGAAACAAGACCCAAAACATTGCAGCATGTATCTATGACACCGGGGGGACTGTTTGTCTGTGCAGTGTGTTTATAATTATGTCAAACTCCCCTTTTGCCATCGTTCTGCAAAAATCATTGACAGTCCCAAGCAGTGTGTGGCCATGGCTTCCTCTTATCTCCAATGTGTGGTGCAAGGAGGAGCAGGACTGTGCAGATTCAGGGAAGTCAGACATGATTACTACCCACTTGCTTTGTAATGAGACACCCAAGAAAGTGTTTTGCAGAGGGTGCCTATGAGAAATCAAGAGCTGGGCTGCCTCTTGCCACTCAGTTTGTGTTCCAGCCTGGGGCAAGGTCTTTTGGAGGCTGGGGATCCTGCCATGATGGGGCCTTTGTGGAAGGGTATTATGAACAGGTGCAGATTCAGTGGGGAATTTGCTCTCCTATGTCTGACTGGTGCAATATACCCTGTTGTGACAGATGATGTGATTTCAGTCCTTCCCAATCCTTCCTCCTCTCCACCCTGCACAAGGCTGGGTCTCCCTGGTCTAAGTTCCCTTAACAGCTGATTCAAATCTTAGTGTCTTGCTCTTAGAGCAAAAGATAATTAGCTCAGTCTCCATTTGTTGAAGCCACAGATTAGAAAGCTCAGCTGTGGAGTGGCCATGGCAAAAGACCCACTTCAGCAGGAAGGAGTAATTATTACCTGTTGTGTCCTTTCACCTTGTCCTTTGCTCTTCCTCAGTACTGCCAGCACTTGGGTACTCTGCCAGCCACGTGCATTTTGAGGAATCCTTGGAGATGGGTGCTACTCTGCAGGGTAATAACTAGTGCAGGTGGAGTGGTCCCAGAGAGGAGCTGCTGGCACAGGGATGTTCACACACGAGGATAAATGTAGAGGTACATGACTGCAGTTTTCAAACAGAATCAGGGTATCAGATATTATTTCATTGACTGATTTGTGTTGAGTGAATGGAAGGCCTTTTAATGTGTGTCATTGCAGTGTAATATCAATATTTATTTCGAAATTAGATTATTTCCTATGTCCCAGAGTCTGAAGAAAACCATCACATGGGTAAATGACAGATTTGCAAGCCAAAGCCTTATATTAATCATGAGCTGTCTCATTTTGCTAACTCTAAGTCAGAAGAAAAAAAACAAACTATGACATGAAAAAAACTTAAACAAGTTTTTAATGTTATTTCATTCTGGAGTTTGATAGGCCTTAATTTTCTTTCTTTTTGGCAAATCACATTCCTCTGCTCTAAAAACCTTATATTTTCTTCTTCTGTAAGTGAAAAAAAGTAGAGCTGCATGGAGAATATGCCCCTTTGCCAGAAAAAAGCACCTGGAGCATCACTTCAGTACAGGGAGCAGGTTGGGAATTAATTCACCCAACATATAAAAATTAAGTCATACTCTGGCTCCTGTGCTTGACAGGACCCTTCCAGGGGCTTCTGGATGCTCTGGAGGAAGCTGGGAAAAGACTGCCACCAAACCTGCCTGGGGAAGTGGTAAGAGCAGGCTTGGGACCACAATTCCTCCTAGGCTACTAGCTGTGGCCCTGTCTCTGGAAAACCTTATTCAGTCACATCAGCCTCATGCAGGCAGTGTTGCAAACCTCAGGATGTGTTTGTTGCCACAGCCTGTGTGATTTTCACAAGCTGTTCAAATCACAGCCAGTAGTGTCCACTGTTGGTGGGAGAGGTGATGGGAAAGAGGGGGAGGAAGGGTGTGTTGAAGAAAAGCTTGGAAATATTTGTCTCTTTTCTGTCAGCTGGAAATTTCTTTTTGTGGTCAAAACTATGGATTTCTTTTCTTTGATTTTTTGAAGGACAAACTGTTGAAGAAAAAAAAAGTAATCATGAAAGCTGTAAGACCAGTATCCCATTTTCTGTGAAAAAAGAAAAAGATCCCCTGTCATTTTGCCAAATCAATGTTTCCAAAAGCCATTAGCAGACTAATGGTTCAGTGTGAAGGAGTATGAGCTCTCTTTATCCTCATACTGCCACCCCAGGGACAGAGCCCAGGGAAGCACAGGCTCAAGGACCTCTGGATCTTGTTCAAGGCTCTCTAAGGCACCATTTCCCACTGGTCTCTGCCTGCAGATATCTACCTGGCCAGCTCCTCAGACACTGCTTCTCTACTTAGATAGAATTGAATCTTCCTCCTTTCATATTTTTATTTTTGTTTTTTGTTTTTTTTTTAATTTTTTAATGGGTTGGTTTGAATCAGGTCCTCACTGCTAACAGCCAGTGCATTCAGCATTATTTTGGGTGACACATCAAACCTCAGCTGTGCTCTTCCAGGAAGGGCCCTTACATATCTGTGTCTCTGTGCATGGGGTACTCCAGCCCAGTGAAATACTTTTTTATCTATTGTAAGCTGAGTGGATGGGAGAGCCAATGGTATGCTCTTTGGGTCTCCCCTAAAGCAAACTGGGGAGGCCCAGACACCTCTACAGATGATTGGGGGTTCAATCTTCCCTCACAATTTGCTAAGGCATCAAGACTTCTGCTTTTCAAATTGCATGTCTGCTGTCTACTCCACAGAGTACAGATACACATTTTCTTCTACACATTGAGCAATTCACAGGTTCCACTGTAGGATTAGTGTTTTCTAGACAAGACTGCTTATGATCTAATACCATGAGGACAATTCCTCTATCTGTATTCCTAGAAAACCACTTGAAATTCTAGGCAATGAGAGTGAGACTTTCAAGTTAAGTGGGGAAAAAAGAGCAATTACTCAAATTGCAGAGATTAGAAAGCAATAGTCTTTTCACTACTGGTTTCTTAGTGACCCTTGTACCCAAGTCTATGCTGGATGTACCCCACTTCTGACAATAAGCATAATTAGATGTAGCAACCTCTTGGGCTTTGTTTTTTTTATCTATTAAGGACTCCTTGACTAATATTTATATTAGTTGTAATCTAATCTCATGTTCTGCAAGTTCATGCACATTCTAGTGGGTCACGTTCTAGTGGGTCAAGTTCTTTTCTGTAAGCAAGGTCTGTTGGGTGACAGATGCTTGGAGAGCTGGTTATAACTCAGTATAACACAGTATTCTGTGTAGTGTCCTTACTGGCAGCATTTGGACGTTGGGAACAACAATTGAAACATGCTATGATGTACCACATCTTCTTCCATCCTTTTGGCTTCTCACCAGCTCCTCGCACCCAAAGCTCAAAGGGAAGGGTGGTACAAAAGGCACTAATGCACATCTCTGGGGTCTGGTCACCTGTACTGCAATAATGAAACTCCCCAGTTGGTCTGGAAAGGGAGCTCTGCTCCAGTGGCACTATTGACTAGGTGAAAAGGGAGAAAGGCAATATTTCATCCAGGCATCTCAGCTCTGCACGATTTCTCTGCCATCACAATGAGGAAGACTCACAAAGGCTGATGAATGCCCACCCATCGAGGGCCATCTCCTCACTGCAGCCACACCTGCATGATTCCTGGGGAATGTGAACCCCTTATTAAACAAGAGGGGCAGGAAAGTCTAATATGAATCTAAACAGCAATTTTGCAAATTGATTTTTGTTCTTCAGGTAGATTAAAAGCAACAGATATGAGTTCTTGTATATTATGTAGCTTATTTCAGCCTCTGGTTAGGTCACATTGTGTATGCAATCCTTTTCTTGACACTTGACACACCAGCTGGCAAAGTTGGTTTCTGGACAGGCCTGTCTTGGGAACAATGTGTGCTGTGATTTGGACAAAGGGCTCTCAGTCTTGATGTGTGTCTCTGCTTGCCCCTTCCATTGCAACTTTGTTGTGGTAACTTTTATGAAACCCAAGCCAGCTGCTTCCTAGTTTTACACAAAACACATTAATTGGGACCTCTGGCTTTGTTGCAACAACCAACTCCAACTTGTAGGAATTGTACACTTACAATCCTCGTTTCCACAGATTGCAGAAGTTTGCATTGCCTCAAAGTTTGATACAAGTATCATTAAGTCCTGGTAGGTGAAATCGTACAAAAACTATGTAGTGAATCCTTCGTGGACCCATGTCCTCTAAAAACCACTGCTGACAGATGTGATTTCCACATGTCAGAGTGAAAAAGCCTGCCAGGTAGTTCACCTGTGTCTGTCACTGACTACATTGTCTGGTTGCACATTTAGTCAGCTCTTTGCACAAATTCTCCCCAAAAAGTGTTTTAGTGAAGCTGCCTTCCTGAATTAGTTTTCCTGTAAGGTTATCTGCTTTTAAAACCAAAAGAGTCCCAAACTACAAATATGGTTAAAGTCTTTGCATCCCCTTGATGCGTTCAGTGCAATCATATTTTGCAAATATATTTAATATATTTATATATGACTCTTAGTACTCTTTTAACAGGTACTTAAAAACCTACAAATTCTGAACCTCCTTTAAAATACATTAACTTTTCATAACTATCTGAGACATGCTGGAGGAAGGCATCTCTATCTCTTGTTGTGATGTTCTTTTGTTTTAGAAGACCAGTCCCTGCAATTCACAAGCTACTGATTTGCACAGTGGCACTAGCCACGTGAGGACTATTGATTTTGTCATGAGGGTCACAGTACAAACCCTCCCAGCCTGTCCTTGGCCCAGTACAACCTCCCAAGCCTCTGAAGTCAAGGGCGGAGCTTGTCTGACTGTGGAACAGGAATGAAGTCCTAATCCTTGTAAGCACCTTTTCTAGATAAGTCCTTGGTTCATGGGGGGTTTGTTGCTCTGACCGTGTCAGCATAATGAGAGCAAAGTAGCTGTTGCAGTATATTTGGTTGCTGCAGCAGCTGGTCTGGCTCGGTCATATTGTTACAGCTCTGTTTATGATGCAGCATTTACACAGGAACATGTATCCTTTTTTTTATAGAGCCACCTGGCAAAGCTGAGCTGCCTTCACCCCCAGCTCTACATTCTGGGAGCAGTTTTGGCTGTTTCAGTCTATCAGTAGCAGGGTGATGAGTGAGTGGTGCTGAGGGGCTGATGCTAAGACCTGAATTTGAACTGGTAGGGGAGAGATGGAGCAGCTGGGTGTGCCGTTCAACAAACTTTCCCTGCTAAAGCATAAAACCTTGATGCTTACAGACCACTGATACTGAGGGTGTCTAATAGAGCAGGCTCAAGTGCTGCTGCTGCTCAGTGGTTGGGTCAGACTGGTTTCACTGCCTACTGTGTTAGCTGGTTGACCTTCTGGAGAAATTAGATAGGAACTAAGCAGTTTTGTGGTTCAGAAGTGTAATTTTGTTTCCTAGTATGACAACCCTGCTGCTCTTCTCCAGGAAGGTTGCATTCTTGGCTTGTACCCTTGCAAAAGCAGCCAGAATAATATAGGCAACTTCATGTCTCAGTTAACTCAGCTTTACATGACATTAAAGTGTATGCCAAGCCAATAAAAATGGGCTCATGACTAGCGGTAGGTGGTAGCCATTCATCTGCTTCTTGAAGTTTTATTTTCACTGCTGTAGATCCTCCTGTACTAGTCTGGTTGCCTCTGTCAATGGCAGAATAGGCAGGGCCATGTCAACACAGTTATGGGCAAAACAAGGACCAATTATAGTGAGAGTTTTGTGTTTGGAGCTTGTGCTCCAAATGAAATTGCCTGTGCTCGGACAGGGAAGGAGGGAACCACTGTGAACTGGTGGCTGCTTGGAATAGCTGGAGTTGCAATGAGGCTCAGCCTCCCTAGACTAAAATGCTGTTTCACCTCATATATGCCAAGTTAGTGTTGGTCATGATATAATTATTTTACAAACACTGGACTTAGACCCATCTTTGGGAATTATCTGAAATAAAGGGGAGAAAACATCAATTACTGTGTCTGCCCATATGCTCTGGTCTGCTCCTTTTCCAGAATCGTATTTCTGTGGGGTGTGAAAATTATTGGAGACTGGTAAATCTCCTGAGCATTGCATAGAGCTGCTGAGTGACAGGAGAGAATGTAAGCCTTTGCTGCTGTGCACTGGTGGAGGGGCAAGCAGCCAGGGAGCTGGGACAGGTGCTGCTCCCAGGGATGGCTGGCTGTGAGCCAGCTTCATGCTGGGGCTGCTTTAGCGTGGCACTGTGCTGAGACAGGTGAACTCTATTGCATAGAAAGGCTCATAAGCCCAGGCAGAGCGTCATGGTAATGCATCTCTCACCTTTCTGCACTCAGAGTCTATAATCCTAGACAATGGCTACAGCCACAAAGACAACCAAATCCTACCTGAAAGTGCATTCTAATGAAAACTGCCACAATATCTATCGTCCTAGAGGTGCTTTAATTTTCACCAACAATTTCCTAGAGGTGCTCTCAGTTTGGTGGTGGCATAGAACATGCCATCAATGCCATGCTGGCTAAGTGATGAGCTGCAAGGTGCTTCTCCCAGCCAAGACCGTGTACATGTGCCTTGGCATCAAATCTGGAGACTTAACTCCCCAGTCGTGGGGCCAACATGTTGGCTAGTCATCCTGGGCTATCTTCCTATTCCAGGAGGAGAATTGAGTGTGAAAATCTCACAGCCAAGCCTCTGATGGCTGGGACAGGCAGAGACAAATATGCAAAACTGAATTTTGGATGCAGGCACAGGAGTTGTTGGCACATCCCCTGGCCATCAAGGCAGTGCCTTGACTGGCAGCTCATGATGGGCAGCTGAACATGTGCCCAGAAACACTGGCAGCACCTGCAGGGCCTAGGGCCTTTTGGCACTGCAGGCCTGGGGACTGCCACAGGGGCTGAAGCACTGCTCTGCCTCCACTGCAACAGGAGAAGTGATCTGCCCAGTACCAACTGAATATTTTGATCTGCAGGGATTGATAGGCATGGGGGCCTGCTTTGCTCTTTTTTGAGGAGGAAAGTTTCGGTTGCAGGAGAGGATTCACAACATTTTCTTGCCTTGCAATAGGCATAGACTTTTTTAAAAGGCTTCAGATTTAGAGATATTCTGTAGACCATGTCTCCTGTACCCCGAATGCCTGTGCTGCATTCATGAGACAGTGCTCAGCCCCATTTGGGTTCTCCTATAGCTGCTGCCCAGAGCCATGTGTGGACTCCACCTTGCAAGTCACTAACTCTTACAAAAAGATAATCCTGGCTGTAACTAGCACTGAAAAAGGGGTTGGCAGTAGTTGGACCTCCCCCATTTCTCATCCCCATGTGAATTATTGGTGGCTGGTCACACCTAGCCATGCTGCTGATGGGGCTGTGCTGAGGTGTGGTGCAGTGCCAGTGCAGTGCTTACCTGCTTGGCCTGGGGACCACCCTTCCCAGGCACTTCTGAATGCACCATCAGAGTGATAATGTGTGGTGCCATTTTACCAATATTCACCCTTAAGTTTTCCTTATTATGTTTTTCCTTAGTAGGTTGCAGAGGTTTCTGCCTCGAATACGAGGCATGGTCTGGTAAAGCCAGGGAGTGAGCTTCCTGGATGGAGGTGGCTGCAGTCTAACTCCATCAGCCAGCAGTAGGGTTGGGCAGTTAGGAGCCTCTCAGATCCCAGTGTGGCTTTTAGGAGTCAGCCTCTTGCTTCCAAGGACTGAGCCTGTTCCTTCAGCTTGTGCACTGATATGAAAATCCAACATGGAGATGAAGAAAAGCAGCAACAACCCAGATGACTAGTGATATATTCCAATAAACACAATGCTGCTTTTCATCACATCCCTCCTCTCCTCTTGTTACCCCAGGATGCTCTGAAAGCCCGCAGTGAGATGCCAAATTGCAACTCATGCATTTCAGGGACCTAACTGAAAACAGATGCTGTGTTCCTGCAAGCTGCCTGCCTGGCTGTGGCAGATCTGCCATCGCAGGGATTGCCAGCACGTGGGGTACCCTGGGGGACACATCCTCCATGCAGGAAGCTGCCAAGCACATCATCCTACCTTCAACTCTCCCCAAGAGCCCTGGCTTTTTTTTTTTTTTTCTAATATTTTTATTTATTTATTTTTTTAGCTACTTTTCTCACGTGGAGAGCAACATGCCAAAAAGAAAATCAAGAGCAGTCCCCAACTTCCCCTTCTCCCCCCCGTGCCACCATTAGTGTTCAGGGAAAACAGAACTGAAACAAACATATTTAGGAACTGGCTAAAATTAGTATTCCTCATGAATGATTACATTCTCACCAGAGAGGCAATTAGTTATGGTTTTTTTCCCTCCATAGGTACTGCTTTTTCTGGGTGCTACAGAGCATATTGCTGTGCAGCTGGGCAAAAAGGTGTCCAAATCCCCTGCTTCCACCCACAGCAGAGTTGGCTGCTGCTTCATTACAGGAATCAAAAAAGGAGCTGGAAACCTGAAAGATGCATTCATTAGACGAGCTTGCCCTTTGCTTACTTGGACTTTTTCTACAAACACAGTGCTGGTATGAGAACCCAGGAAGGCCATGGGAGCATGCATCATCGTTCCTGCAGGATTTAAAGAGGGGCTGGAGGTACTGTGGTCCTTGCATGGGCTCACCAGCAACAGCTCTGCTGTTCTGCAGCAAGGTTGGTCCCCATGGAAGCCGCTGGGACAGCCTGTCCCTGTGATGGCAAATAAAACTTCAGCCAGGGCTGGTTGCTTGTGACAAGTAGTGGCACTGTTTTAAGGTTTCATGAGCCGAAAGAAAGAGGGGGTTGAAGGGAGAGAGGTGTCCTTTATGTATCTGTTAAATAAATCAAGTTTGAGGGAGATCTACTATTGTGTACGGAAGAAAAGATGGTTGTTATGGAGCAAAGGAGCTGAAGTGTCTGCCAAAGTGTCTAATATGATTCAAAGCCTTTCAACTCTGTATAAAGAAACTACATGGCTCAACTAAGTAGGCTGGTTAAGGCCAAGCAGTCTCTTACACTTTAAACAAAAACTAGATAAAAGCTTCTTTCTGCCACGTGGCTGGGAATAATGTGCTGCCTCTGGACTCCTTGAACCTGACCTGGCAGGCACTAATTTATCTGCCATGACTGGGCAGCACTGAAGAGCCCTTCCTTACATCAAGAAGGCTGTAAATATGCCCACAGTGACAGATGCAGCTCTTGCTTACACTACAGTAGGAGCAAACACCTTGCATGAGGAATACCTGACCTTAAATTGGCAAGTTTTGGAGAGTATAGTGCCAATCAAAACTTTAAAATCAGTAAAAATGTGCCATGGGAAAAAAATCCCAAACTCCATTGTGTAAAGTGTCTTGGTGTTTTTGAAGTGGTGATTGGTATGGTGACATAGGTTGTATCTGCCCACTTTAGTGTATTTTAACAACAGAAGAAATATAGAAATATGTCTGGAATTCAGACACTGAAGCGAATCTGTGTGTTCCAGGGCCTGATACCAGCTGGAGGCTTGGAAAGGCCCACCATATGGCTCTAGAGGTAAAAAACCTTTCCAATGCTCTCTTCCATCAAAATACTAAAAATGAAAAGCCCACTCTTTCTAAAATAAGCCCTTAAATAAATAAATGAGAAATTGTGCATGGAAAGGGCTGAGTGCATTATTTTCTCCTATCAGTAGTGTGTTAGGTAAATCAGAGATGCTCGAAATATGCCCATGACAGACAGTGAGGTTTGACTGATGTAGTAACTGGATGGAGGATACTTCCTTCTGAAACAGCTGCTGGCATTAAACCTGCCCTTTGCATTTATATCAGACAATATGCTGGATAGAACTGTTAATAGGCTAAAAAATATAAGTTCTTCTTTCACGATTCCATTTCTATGTACATATCTTGCTTTCTCTGGTTGATTGGGTTTTTTGTTTTTTGTTTGCTTGTTTGTTTGTTTGGTTTCAGGATGTCTTCAAGCAAGTGCTCAGTTTTTCTGTTGGAGGAGTGATACATCCACCAGGATAGGAAAACTCACTGGCACTTGCCAAAAATTTTATTTTAAGCACTCATTTGTTTAATACAGTGACAGTTTTATTTTAAAGCATGTCTGTTTTTGTTTAGGTAAGCATAGCGAACTTGATGGTAGGGAAGTAATGCTCATTACTGCTATTATTATTGTATGGTAAGCCAAAACTTTTGAGTGGGTGAAAATAAAAAAAAAAAGTCACATTCTAGTATGTCTTCATCACATAACAGAGATTTTTTTTTTTTTAAAGACATACTGGAAATTGTGTTTTCCTTGTGTTGACTACACAGGTGTATTTTAAAATGCTGGGGTTTTAATCTTCATTATTGGCTTCATTTCAGAAGTCAATTCCATGAGTGTGAGTAAAATGTGTGTATGTGTACTCTAGATACAGCTTCCTTGGGGTGAAGACACTTCTGCCAATGTCTGTAGACATTTCTCCATCTACCCAGATCTACCTACCTGAGAGCAGAGGATGTGGTGTGGGAGGTGCAGAGGGGCAGATCCTGCAGACCTGTCTGTGCATGTGGTGGGGGCCCTGATCCTGCCTGCATGAGGGACATGAGTCCTGCAGGGAGCATAACTCTGGGACTGAGAGATGCCTTGCTCTGCTTGCCTTGCTTTACTGAGGGCTGTAGAACTGGGTGCCCATGGAATGCAGAGATGCAGACACAAAAAGTGAGACAGAGGTTTCCCCAATGTGATGAGGAGAGAAATAGGATGCCTGTGGTTTAGGATCAGTAGGGGTATTATAATGTAATTTATAATTTTGGTCTCTGTGGATTTATAAATTGAAGCATGATTTTTGGAAGTTTTATATGTTCTGGAGCCTTTGTCCAAAGCAATTATGAGATTTATTAAAATTTTTCTATGTGAAGGGAATCTCATATAGCAAGGATGAAACAGGAGAGGTTCATTGTCAGAAGTCATTAATAAACTCCAAGGGGAAGACACTGTCAGGAAAAGGAAATTCTCTGGCACAGCAGAATGGCAGGTAATTAATAATTGCTGCAATTATACTACATAATAACAAGAGTACATTCTGACTCTTCATCATTGGCTTGCCAGTCTTCATTACTCCCAGGTCCTTCCTGGTAAAAAAGCCAAACTCAATAGCAAATCTCATCTATTTTTGGTGTGACTTCAGCTCTTCATGGAATTTAGAATGTGGTGTTTGACATTGAATCAGAACTGGTCTGGATTTTGATTTAGGGAGAGAAGTCCTTCTGAAGGCTTTGTCACAGCTGGACAGGGCTGTCACCAGAACCTGGCAAGACCTCCAATTTAAAAGAATTGTGGCAAATAAGTAGTGATCTAAAAAAATTAGAACTTTGTATTGTGTTAACTATGGGAAACTCAATTGTTGTGAGCAAAATTAGTGCTACTTAGTGATCTCTGATAGCCATTAAAACTGTGTGTGGACAATGGCTTGTTTATTTTCATTCATGAAAAACACACAAATGCCTTTTGAATGCAGTGATCCAATGGTATGGGTGAGAGCGGGCTTTTGCAGAGCTTAGTGGAAAAATGCCTAAAGACTTCCTACCTAGGATAGAAGATGTCTCAAAGAAATGACTGAGTTTCTTGACCAGGGAAAGGTCAGATGTATCATGGCAGCCTCAGTGACATGGCCTTGGAATCTGCTCTTAGTAGAGTATATGCTTATCAGAGGAAAGTGCAGCTCTAGCAAATTAAATGTTTTGATATGGATACCTTAGAATAATTTATTTGACTGACTGAAAACATCCACTGACTCCTGAATTATGTTCCTTTTATTTTGCCATGTATAACTACTGGAGCATTGACAAAGAGGCCATTTTCAGTGGCAGTCGTGTCTGAGCCAAGCCTGTGCAAGTGTCTGATGCTGTTGTGATGTGGGCTGTTTTCAAGCAACTAAGCCCTGGTGACACAGGGTAGGAATTATTTCCTCCACTATTGTTTAATGGATTATCTTTGTAAAAAAGCCTTGATGATACAAGATGGCTAAAGAAATTGTCCATGTGTAATGGACAATTTAGGGCTCAAAAAGTATTTTAGACTATAAAATTTTAGTTCATACAAAGCATTGATACAAATATTGTTCACTAACAGATGTTGGAATGGAAGAAGAGGATGCAGGAATCACAGGTGAGGGATGAGCTTCAGAGGAGGATGCAAAGCCTTGAGCAGAACTTGTCATCTTTCTCCGAACTGGCTCTGAAGCTGTGCAGATGTGAGGGAAGGCAGTGGTACTCCAGGCTCTTAGGCAGGAGTTTCGAGAGTGATGCTATTTTGTAGATGATTATAAAGCTGTTGATAAACCCAGAGCTTTTGGGTGTGAGGAGCTCCCTTGCCACGAGCTTGGCGAGGTGAAGCGCTGTACGGGGCCATTGGAAAGTATCTGGTCATTGCTGAAGGGGATTCCATAATTAGACCAATGGGGTGCCATAAATATGACAAAGCAGATGAAGACTCCAAGACTTTCACCAAAACAGAGCTGACTCAGTTAGGGTGTTAAATTCTCCTCCTGACTCTCCCACTGAGCAACTGAAGGCAGAGGAACTGTCTCCTCATTCCAAAACTGCAGGAAATCAGCACCACTGATTGTGCTTCTGGCTTCCTCAAATTCTTCGTGGTGCTCCTGGAAGTGTAATTGACTTATGAACATGTGAAAGGGGAGAGTTTTCTTCAAAGAGAAAGGATTTCTGCCAGCTCTTCTGTGCTTTAAGTATTCAAAATCACAACCACCCTATTTGTGTAGCAACAAGAAGAGGTGCAATGGTAGCATTTGGTGCATGGAAAACTTCTATGTACCATTTGAGAAGGCATGGAATTTGTGTGGCATTTGTCTCAGACAGCCAGACATGCTGCTTTCCTAAATTATCCATTTGACCCAAGCAAGTAGTACTAGGGTTTCTGTTGTGGAGGTTTGAAAAGGGGAGATTAAATGTAGCACTTTCTTGGTTGTTTACCAAGAGGGAGGGATGAGACATCTGAGAGCTTGTGGTGGATGCTGAGTTCTTTCCAGGAGTGGAGAAACTAAACTGAACAGTGCAAGCTAGATGGCATTGGAATTGGGTAAAAAAAAAGGAGGCATGCCTTCAAGATGATGAGAAACAAAGGTCATCTTTGGATGGTCTCCCAGATGCCTAGCTTGTGACAACATTCATAACCCACACAGGAAATATTAAAACACCTGTCTCCTTCCCTCTGTATGGTTATGCAACAGGTTGTGACCAGCTTGTGAACTGTGAGGTGACAACTCCAGCAAGGAGCAGCAGCAAAGTGCTGCAGAGGCAGACAAATGCAGAGGGCAATCATGCCTTGCTGCTGTTTAGCAGAGACCCTGTGAACCAGGAGCTGAGAACTCCATTTCTATTTCCTTCCATTCTTCCAGGAGCTTTAACAGCGCACTCAAAGTTTGTCATATTTGCCAATAACTTTTCTGACATTAAGTAGGAGTTTTTAATCTTTTTCTGGTAAAAAACTCCACAGTAATTCCATCCCCTATCACCTTTAGAGTTGTAGACAGGCCTGTGTTTTGATGATGGTTATATCCAGAAGGTTTATGCTGCTTTAATAAATGGTTTAAAATCCTGCTTAAAATGCTTTCCTCTGCTTAATCAGTAATTTTTCAAAATAGTTTAAAAGGCCTTAGGGGTTTCATTGCCCATCTTGTTTTTCTAGGCTTAAGGCCCAGGCATTTTTTGATAGATTGCTTGTCTCACTGCAGATGTGCTTTGAAACAGTTTTGTTTGGAGAGGTGCTGCATACCTACACCCTGTAATCTCCCAATGTGTATCTGCAGCTGACCCCACCTACTGCTTCATATAAAATTTAGTTTTGCTGGTTTGGGGAAAATATAGACAGTCTATAGTGGTAAAGATGTGTTTTTACCTGCCCTTGATTTATTTTTTCTCTTTGTTGCAGAGGGCTTAAGCCCTTTCAAACCCAAAACCCCATTGAGGCTGCAATAAATCTTGAAGAGATGCTTCAGTGTAGTCATTTTTTGGCAGCTGTGCTGTCATGTGCCAATGTAAGAATGGAAGTCCTGCTCACACTACAAAAACTGACACAGAGAGCATTTCTATGGTAAAAAATAACATTTCACAGCAGCTGGAGAATAGGAGATACCTGTAAGTAGAAAAGTTAAAGGTAGAGTCCCTCAAAACTACTCTTATTTAGCTTACCCTCTTAAACAGCCATGCCACAAAAAGGAAAAAAAACAAAGAAAGCTGTTAAATGAGAAAATGTATGTGCAGGTTTGAAAAACCTCCAATCAAATTTTACATTCAATGTGAAGAGACTTTAAAAAGAAGTAAGGCTAGTGAGGCGTGATGTTGGATTTGGATGTACCTGGGATCATTTCCAAGCCAGAACCACCTACTCCTAGATGTTCTTTTTCTGCAGAGACCATTGGTTCAAACCATACACTGAGCAGTCCCAGCATGGGCTGCCTCTGTGCCCATTTGTTGTTAGCTTGTTAGCTAATGAGCCACTGTCCTCTCCTTCTCCAGCTCAGATCCTTGCTGCTGCTGCTCTCCTGCAGCCAGGCCAGCTCACTTTGGTCCAGCTGTTGTTGACCTCACAACACTGCTGGACCTGGGGCTTGTTTCCTGCTGGAGATTGTCTGGAGAAGATGAGCATCAGGAGGCCCTACTTTCTGCTTCCACTCCTACTTTACTAAAGATAGAGGCGTGTGACAGAGACTGTAAAGGCAGGATTTTGGATGTACACCGCCTGTACCGTATTACATTGCATTTCTTTGCTTAGCACAAGGTAAGGGTGTGTGCAATCTGCTCAGATGTTTATAGATGTCAGACCAGGCATAGCCCTGCTATTCCACTGTAAGTTGAACTTTTGTCTTTTACTCTCAAAACTACCACAAACTCAGCTGCAAGTTAATATATATTTGTGAGCCCCCTGAATAGGTGCCACTAGGACTGAGCCTGACTCTGGATGTAGGTGGCTACCTTGGATATCAGAAAAGCTCTAATCCTGAGTTATTGATCTGTTAAAAAGAAATTGCAAAATTATTTGAGAATTCCTGATACCATGGCACATAGCTTTACTTTCCATGTGTGAGTTCCCCCAGCAGCAATAATAGTAGTAAAAATAACGATAAACAGCAGCAACTACAACAACAACAACAACCAACAACATGTTTATTCTGTAAACTTAAATGTCTGGGGAGGTCTCAAACACCTAAATGTGACCTCTTCCAAGCTTCTCTCTGGTTGTTTTTGGAGCTATGACAAGCAATACCAACAAGAGCTTGTTATGCTCCAGCCCAGTGGTGTTTTCAGATTGTGCAACCCAGATGGAAAAGTGATCCACTGCAAGTAATTTGTACCTGACAGGTTGCATTACTTATTTGCAGCCAGAACCAAAGTTGAAGTTTATTCTTCACAACATACTTCCACAAAAATTAATTTAAAAAATATTTGAGACTTTTGTACTATCTTTAACACATACCATATGCTGATGTTCCTGTCCCTGTCTGAAAGCTCTATTATAAATCAGCTGGGACAGGAATTTTCACAGCTCTCTTCATTAACATGAATACTGGGACAAGCAGTGAATGGATAATACTCAAAATTTCAAGCTGATGGTTTTGATAACAAAAGCTCATCCCATAACTGTATATTTCTGAATATCTCTCAAAATCTTCTGCTTGTTGTTTCTGAATATGCATGGAATGAAGATTATAGTTGTGCTGCAGCGTTGTAAAACTGTTCAATTTGTGACTCTTTGAAATCTTGTACATCTCTATCTTCTGCAACAAAAAAGGAAATCAGAACACAAAATTAACTTTTTTCCATCAAAATAGCCTATAACAGCTAGTACTCTTTTAAACAAGAGATGGAATACGTGTGGATGACAAATGGTAGAGCTATCTGAAATTGCCTGTATTTGCTCTTCTATTATGTGTTTGTGGTAATTGAAATCAGGTAAAAGTTGAATACCAGCAGGTGTCTTAATTTCAAATAATTTTTTAAAATAAGTCAGAAATGAATACTATAAATATGTACACATATGCTGCTAGGGAGACATTTGACACACTTGCTACAAGTGTTACCTTTTGAAAGTTGTGAAATGTTTTTGGCTGCTAATTATCCCCATTTCCTTAAAAAGAATTAATGAATTAAAGATAGTTAAAAAGTGGAAATGTTTTGATATAAAAAAAGTCCTTTATAAGTTAATGTGAATTCCAGAAGGTTTTTGCAGTTTGAATGTAGTGCTTGCTGGGCAACTGCTGTTACTGAAATGAGCTGCAATAACAAGATCTTAACAGTTAGCTTTGGTACAGGGAGACTCACAGGAGCCAGGAACTTCCATAGAGCACAAGTCAAAGGGGCAGCTTTTCAGATTTTTTCCTAAATATAGCTCTT
This sequence comes from Luscinia megarhynchos, assembly GCA_034336665.1. Lineage (NCBI taxonomy): Eukaryota > Metazoa > Chordata > Aves > Passeriformes > Muscicapidae > Luscinia > Luscinia megarhynchos. The sequence goes on from CM067564.1 coordinate 71,070,086, forward strand.
TCTGGCAATCCCAGAAGTTAAACAAGCATTGGATGTTGTCATTAGAGTCTCTGGAGTGAGATTGGAGGTCTGTGAGAGACTCCACCTTGAGCTCCCATGGAGGTCAGGGCCAGAGAGCAGAGGTGAGGGGTAGGTCGGGTGGGGGTTGCACCCACCTAGAAATGAGTGCCAGAGTTTGGATAACTCACTGATAGCCTATCTTGATATAAAAGTATGAGTTATGTCAATATGGGATTTATCTAGATTCCTTTCAGGCTCTTGATTTTGGCTGTGCACAACAAGGATGTGCAGCCTCTCCTGTGTTTCATGCTGTGATTTAGAGCTGTATCCTTTCCTCTTGGTGGATATGAGGATTTTGACATGGGCAAGTTTTCCAGATACTTAATTTTTAAATTTTTCCTCTTTGTCTCTGAAAAAATAAATCTGTCTTGCTTGTCTTAAAACCCATTTGAATATTAAAACAGCCGGATTTTATTTTCTCTCATCAAATAGCTTGTGCCCTGCAAATGCAGCTTTGGTTTATCATAGGCTGCCTATGAATTGGGGATAAGTGTGGATGAAAAGAACAGGTAAGAATGAATCCCTCATAATTTTATGAATGATTTGCTTTGATGTTTCAGAAAGAAACCAGATTTGCTACATAGAACAGTTAAAAAAAGAAACCAAGGGCTCGGGAGTAACTGGTGAAGTCTACCTCTTTTCTTCCTTCTCCCACCAAACATCCTCTCCTAATCTGGCTGGGATTCTTCCTGAGATGGTGGTTTGCACCCCTTCTCTGAATTGGATCTGTTTCCCCTCTGTGAGCTTGTTCTACCTGCTGGGAATAGGAAATTGAGTGGAATGTCTCCTTCAGCTTTGGGATAACAGCATGCTGTCTAGTGGCATGAAAAATACAGTAACTCAATAAAGGTTGATATTTGTCATCAGTTAAAAAAAATAAATTTCTTCTCAGTTCTCACCCATCATGAGGGATACTATGGGTAGCTTCTGAGAAGAACAGCCTGGGAAGAACAGTACTGTTTGCATGCTCCTACTGTCCTTCTGTTCCCACTGCAGGATTTAGCTCTGAAGATGTTTGCCAGTAGCAATATTTGGTGCAAAGGCTCCTATACTGTGTTTAATGGTGATGAACAGGAATTGACTCTGCCCTAATGTATTAGTCCAAAGCAGAAAAATGAAGGGAAGTGTCATAAAGGACCTTGTATTTCCAAAATCAGCTCTGAGACACTGTGTACTCACCACAGTGCTATGCATACTCCCACGAATTTAGCATGGGTTTCCATGCTGGAATGTGACAAGTGCCAATCCTCTTTCCCACTGGCAGCACTGCCAGTGTAGCTACACCCTATTGCAGTGGCTGTTGCCTCTTACACTCAGGCATGCTTGTCCCTTTCCACTGGCACAGGGTCTGTGCCATGCTTTTCATGGAGGAACTATTTATTCTCCTTTCCCAGAGATGGTGGTGGTGCCTTGGTGTCATTTCCATGGTGACTTAATTTTGGTGATGGCTTCTCCTCAGGTGCCTTGCCAAGGCTTTGCTTGGAGCTAGCTTTAGGCCACCCTTGATGGCACTCATCCCTTGCAGAATTAAGTTGCCTGCATTGGGAAGGGAGAGCTACTGGGAAAGGTACAGGAGGTTGGTGATTTCATGCAGGGGACCTTGGAAAGGCACAGATCCTCCTTGCATGGGTGTCTGTGAGAAGTGCATTGGGGGGAAGCAAGAAAGTCTCTCGTGCAGTCCTGGAACCTTGAGAGATCTGTTAACTCACCTGCCTGGCTTACCTTGCCTTGGTGTCAGCAGCTACACTGGCTATCCCGAGAGAGGCCAAGGACAGAGGGGCCCTGGTCCATTCTGCTCTCCTCAAGAAGCCTGCTGCCTGTTCTGTCTATACCAGGAGCCAGCCCTGCGCTGGATACACTTTGCTGCTGCGCTGGCATTTGGTGCAGCCCCTTCCAGGCAACCCCCACTAAGAATTTCCCTGCCTCCAGCTCCTCGTTTATGGAGAGTGATACCCAGCACAGACCAACAGCTGTGGCGAGGTGGGAAGCCCCTCCTGGGAGAAGGCATGGACAGTTGTGGGGTTTTGCCTACCATTAAAGAGTTTCTTCGTAGTGAAGAATTACTTATGTAAGTGGATGAGACTTTGTTCTCTTGGGGGCCAAGTCAGAACTTCATGCTTCTGCCAGCCTCAGGAGACTAAAAGAACTTTTGCAGCCCCCTCTCTCCTGCATCTTCTGTAGGCTTGATCTTTACCCTTTGATCTCCGGATCTACAGCCCTGGAAAAACAACAATTTCATTGGGTTGGGGCAGAGCCCTCACATCTTCCAGGCTGTAAATCTGACTATTGTGTTTGAGCATTGCCTGTGATGCTTCTTATCGAGATTATTGTTCCACCCTTTCCTGTTTGGTTTCTTTCACAATTCCTTTTGAATGGGCTCCCTAGTAAAGAGCCCATCATAAACAAACACATGGAGCTTTGCACAATGCAAAATAACATTGATTTCCCAGTTTTCCTCCCCAGCGGTATAAAAAATGCACCCCAAATATAAAATGAAAGAATCCCAAAGGGATGGAAATCATCCAAGAAAGTCATACACTCGAGTGGCAAACCACTGCTGGTGTAGCTGAGCCCACCCCCATCCAGTTTCCAGCTTTCCCAGGGTTTTCACAAGTGGGAGAAGGCAGGAGTGTGTGCCCACAGAGCCCCCCCATCCCAGTCCGAGCAGCACCCCCACTTCAGCCCTCGGCGAGCTCTCATGTTGATTCACTGTCCTCTAGTGGCAAACCTGCGACACACGCACGAGAGCAGCGGGACGAGGGGACCCTCTGCCTGGCTTCAGGAGAATCAGGAGGATGTGGCCTCGGAGTAAAGACCTTGGGGAAAAGAGGCTGATTGCACAAGTCATCCAAGCCCTGGATGCAATATGTGGCAATGTGTGGGACAAGTAAGGTGCAGTGTTACTGCTGTCTGCTCTGGTCCTTCGAGTCAGACAACTTCATAAAAGGCTTCTGGAAAGTGATGTCAGTAAAATACTTCAATATATTCTTATAGGTAAACAAAAGCTCCAAAAATTTTCAGGATTCTTCACTATGAATGAGATACTTTCTTAAGGTAGAGTTTGCTGCTTCACTTAGGTGAAAGACACAGTGGCTAAGCTGTAATCATGAGATGGAGCCCACGGCTTCCCTGCCACTGACTGGGAGCCAGTTTTGTGGTGCAGCAGCAGCTGTGTTCAGGGGGCCATCAGAATGGCCCCCAAATCTCTTATCTATATCTCTGGGAATAGACAGAGAGAAATGGCTCATTCTTCATGTTTTTAGCTTGTTGGCATGAATTCTTGTCACATTCACTAGCCTTTAATTACTTAAAGTATCATAACAAACTGCATTTAAAGTGCTTTCATTGATGCCCAAAACTTTGTTGGAATTTCTTGCTCTTTGTTTTCCCCCAACCTCTATTCCCATCCTACCATATTCTTCTGATCTCTGTTGTTGGAAGCCATTTCCCGATCTATGATTTAGTGATTTCAAATCCCTCCAGACTCTGGGTATGTTTTCTGTCTGGAGACGGACTCTGGCTAAGCTCATTTCTAGTGGTGACATGAAGGCATGACTTGTTATTTTGGCATGCAGCACAAGTCGATAGAGAAATCAGATCAAATGGATCTCTGCATTAGATGAGCTTCCTGGAAAAGATGATGCACTTTTAGTTGTTATCACCACAAGCTCACAATTAAAAATATGTCATGACACTACCACTGAGGAATAATGAATCAGCTTCTCAGATAATGGAGTGTTTATCCACACCAGAACACAACATTTTTAGTGTCTGTAAAATGCCCCAGAATCTCTTTCTGTGCTGTAAAACCACGTATCAAACTTTTGGCCATAATCATTCTCCCACAAATGTGAAATCGAGCACTGTCTAGTGTTTTCCTTAAACAGATGAAGAAAAGATTTTTTTCTTTCCTGTTCCTCCCTTATCCTTCCCCCCCTCCTTTCTGTTTTTTTCTGTCCCTGAAGGGCAAAGAAGACTCTGTAAAATGTCTGAGGCTTTTCAGATGGCACTGGTTATCCAATTTTATTCACTGTATTGGGACAAATCAAGACTGCAAAATGACCTTATTTCTACTTCTGTTTGCACAATGTTTTGCATCAGAGAAACTGTTTTGAACATGTCCAACATACTTTTTTCTTTAATAATCCGCATTGTTTGGATAAAATGCAGAGGCAGTTCTTGGAGGTCAAACAGGAGCCCAGACCTTTTCTCAGCATTACTAAGTGTTGAGAACCTACCAAGTCACCCAAGACATCCTCACTCTCTGGTCTCAGTGAAATTCCCTTGCAAAGTGGAACCACTTTGGAAAACTTAAAGATTGCTCTTGGGATACATCTAGAAGGAAATCACTGACAGGAAACCCAGAATCTGACTCCTTACCCTGCTGAGGATAGCAGATGATTTTACCTAAGATTCTAAAATCTGGTCTTATCGCCTGCTTGGACCAAGCCAGAGCTGTGTAAATACAGGTTTGCTGCTTTGTGCCACTTAGGGACATGTTGGGACAGATGCTGAGCTCATGTCTGGCCATTGCCACTGGCAGCAATCACTCCAGCACCTCCCTGCCACAGTGGGCTGTAGGAAGGAGCAGTCTGGCCCTTCTGCACCTTGTCATCCCTTTGTGTTTCTCCCTTGCAAGGAATATCCACTTCCATTCCCTCAAGCAGAGTATGGCAAACCCCAAGTTTGCTCATGCTGCTAAAAGCCTGGTGCTGGTTCAGATGGTGCTCATTGCATTACCCATGCTCCAGAAATGGATGGAAAAGGCAGGGCACATACTAGGAGAAAGCAGTGAAGTTGCTTTAGGGCTCCATTGGAGGTATTTTGCCTCAGATGCTCCTAGTTCCTGCTGTACATGGAAGCCCAGGGGAGCAGCTGCCTCTGTGCTAAATGAGCTGGGCTGTTCCTCTGTGTCTGCAGAAATAATGTTCCTTGTAACTCTTGTCGATCTTTGTTTTTTCCCAGTATGTTCTTTAAACCTCTCGACAGTCCTGCTCTTTCACCCAAGTACTGGCTGGACAAGAGGCAAGACGTTTTGTGTCTGACTGGAGACATGGCCAAATAGGCCAGAGGAAGAAGGCTTGATTTGAAACCTTTTCTCTGGTGAAGATTTGAATAGTTTCTCTCTTCAGATGCTGAAAAACATTAATGTTATGAAGACTGTGAGGTCCTGTCAGATTGCATTAAAACAAGTCAATAGTTGGTCCAGAAAACTGCAGGAAGAGCTGATGGAGAGAGAAGGAGAAATTACATAATCTGCATTTCAATGGAAGCCGAGGCTCACAGGAAGATTTTTATCCTATCAATCCTATCTGAGTAGTGAAAATATATAACAGATAATGTGATTTGTGGAACTGCAGGCTGTGATTTCAGCATGTCTTTGTGCCCTCATGCATCTCCACCATCTACTCCTTGCTGCCATTCAACCTGATGCTCATCCTTGTGCTGGGAATGCTGTCCCCATAACAACAGCAGAGTAGCAGTGCTCTGGCCAACTCTCATTCCCACTCACTTTGTGCATTGGCAGGGTAGGAAGCTCAACAGGGATGTGAAGAAATGTGTTTTGTGACTGGAGTGTCTAAATCCTACTTTTAGGTGCCTCCATTCTTTTGGTTTTGGACCAGAGTTCAAAAGCTGTCAAGCAACTCTCCAATGGATCCATTGTGAGAGATTCTCAGTGAATTGAGGCAGCCTCACATGAATAGCACTGATGGACCATGGTTTTAATCTAATCTTTTGCTTCAGACTACGTAAAAACTTTGCATTTATGTTCTGAAGAGTTATTATGTATGAGAACTTAATAGTCCTGTATGATTTTATATTTCCAAGCACCTCTTTTTTTTTTTCTTCCCCTGTATCCTGGAGAAGGTGATGCAATTGTAGTGCATATGCTTTCTTCCAAATAGGGATTTGACAAAAGTTCCCACAATTAGCTACTCAGTAAACAAGGTGATAAAGGTCAGGCCTGATCATGTTTAAAAAAACAGAAGGATATGGCTTGATAACACATAGATCTCTCTTGACTTATGGTTTAAAACTATTTGTCTTCGTAAGATGGTGGAAGAGGGAGTGAAAAAAATCAGACATTAATTTTGCATGTAAGGGTTTTTCTAGTTTAATAAAAATATTGTGAAACTCACTAGTCAGATGGACCAAACTCAGCTGCCCAACACAATGATACAACATCATATTAAATGCTGCATATGCATTTGGAAAGAGTAATTTGAGTTGGAAATGATTTCTAGTCACTCAGGAAATCAGATTTAATTGTGGATAACTCAGTGAAAACATCTGGTAGGCAGGATCAAAGGCAAATGCTATTTTGGGTTGGAGTAGAGTGCTATTGAAAGTAATATGATAACATAATGTTTCAATCAATAGTGTTTGGTAGGTTGTGTTCAGTTTCAAACGCAGAGGTACAGCCAAAGGAGCTCATTGGAAAGAACCAGAATTTTTAGAGGTGGTGGTGCTGAAGAGACAGGTGGATGCTGGGCCAGCAGGGTGGCTGGGCTCTCCTCCTGATTCTGTTGTTGGATTGTGGAACACTTAAATCAAGACACCATTTACTTATTTGCCATAATGCAGGCAGCTGGAACTGCATAGTTATGGTAGTAGTAGAGACTTCAGCACTAGAAATCTTTACCCAGGGCTTGATGTTTTATCTCCACAAGAACTCAGGGAGCCCTCTAGTCTGTGCTGACATGAGGAGAGGGTACATAGCAATTCTTAGCCTTAAAATGTATCAGGATCAAATAAGAGAGGACGGAGAATATAAGGAGAAAATGAGTGACCATTTAGAGATCATATAAAATTTCTAGAAACACATTTGAAGTAGAGGAAGAAGCATGCCAATTAATTTCTCACTGAGGAAAACTGGTGAACTGTAATAGACCCTGCACAAAAGCTGTGTTCCTAGTTCATCCACATTTATGTAGCCAGATTATCCAGGTTTAAAATCACAGATGTAAAATACTTTGTCCATGTCTGAAAGCTTTTTGTTTTCTTAGAAAGAAATAGGTCCCATGTGTCAGAACAGCACCTGTTTTTCCTTTGACCAGTCTACAAAAAATAAGATAGGTCTGAAATAATCCACTCTAGGTTTTTTCCAGCAGATTTCTGATTCCAACATAGTTTAACCCATGAGGGGCTCTATACATGCACTAGAACAACAAACATTTTGATAAATTAGCTGTCTTAACACAGACTGATTAATTTTATCATGAGCTAGTGGAGAAATGCAGGCATAATCAATTTAAGGTGGATGAGGTTTACTGAGGAGAGCAGGAGAATTCCAGGTTAAATCCGTTGAGGAAATGTCATTACTAAACTTCAGCTGATTGATTTACAGAATCATAGAATCATTAAAGTAGCAAAAGATCTCTAAGATCATCACCAGGTTAGAATTTCTGTGTGTAGTGAAGTGAAATCAGATGTGGGGTTGCAAACAAGATGCAGGCATTTAAGATGCAGGGTCTATAATGGAGTGCAGACCAAGCAGCAGTCAGGCATATGGAGGCACACTCCTTCCACTGTGCTTACTGAGCATCACCAGTGAGCATTGAGGTAAACTGCTTACCTATGTTCCCATTCTCTGGACTTGCTCTACAGAACTTATTCTGCTATTTTAAAGTGATTCTGGAGCACATAAACAATATCTGGGATAGCAAATGCAGACAAAAGTAGGTGGAGATCAAAGGTGGGCAAAAGAGAAACTCCTGGGGGTTTAGAAAACAGGCCCTGTGGGAAAGGCTGAGGGCAATATGCAATTATTTGGGGTTAATGTTCTGCTTAAGACAGCTGAGAAAGAAAAAAAAAAAGCGTGGAGAGTGGCTATTTTAGTGAGCTATGCTGAATATTTAGCTTGGGTAGCACATGCCTGAGAATTTCTTGTTGCAAAATCTGCTTCGTATTTGATGTCATGTGGCTGCTTAGGCCATGTGTTCCAGAATAGCATACCACCTTGAAATAAGATCCTGGAAGGAGGATAGCTCAGATGCTGTGTTTGCTCCAGAGAGTGGCTATGGGATTCTGGGTTTCAGACCTTGGGTGTAGGATTATCAGGGCATGTCCTGTGGTCCTTGGCAGAATGTGCTATCTAGTACCTAAGACAAGAAAATAAAAAAGGGATTTCATAGTGTTGTGCCATATTTTTCCATCAGGAAATGGAGACCCTTTGACAAGGGATTCCTTCCAAGGCTATGTCTTGGCAAACAGAGGCCAAGTGGGCTAACCTGTGGGGCATTATCTTCAAAAGCTCGTCTTAGGCTCCCTCGTGCAGTGAAGTCTAATAATTCACAGGAATATATGTAAAATGTTAACACAGGCTGTTTGAAGACTGCTCAACAATAGTCAGTCTGAAGCTGCCAATCTTTCATGGTCTGGACCAGGAAAAAATGGGGCAATAAAGGGCAATGGGTCTTAAAGTGCTCAATTTATTATGTAAAAACTGTTATGAACAAACACTGTGCTATTTGCTTGATCTTTGCTTTCTTCAACTCAACTCTCTTTTAAACATACCAATAAGTATATTCATTATTGCATGCAATGATTTGTATATATCTGCGAAATCCTGTTCTTACAGCAAACTTACTGGCTATAGTTGCTCAGAGGCAGAACCACAGAATGAAGCCATCTGGGATTAATCTCCCCATGACTGTTTCATGCTACCCTGCAGCACCTATAAGGCTCATGAACACACACTGCTAACCAGCCCCCAGGTGCTGCAGCCTCACCTCAAGTTCTGGGACTCTGCATCTTTACTTTCAAGTAAACAATCAGGAAAATGCTTGTTTTAGCAATTCCCAGCTGCTGTAAGCCATGGATTCCAGTGCTTTCCAGCCTGGGAGAATTATCTCCATCTGCCCAGCCAAACACAAGTGCAGTGGGGAGAAGCTCAGATGGTTTTGTGCACGGCTGAAGGGTGATATTGCCTCAGATTGTGCCTTTTGAGGGGTAAAATCAGGCAGTTAGTCATAGGTAGTATCATGAAGAAGATACACAATTTTTTTCCAGTCACAATGGAGATGCACCATCTGAGGAACATGACTGAACAAATTCCACTTGTGGGCAACAGTCACCAAAAAACCCAAAAGCATCACAAAAATCATTAAGGTTGGAAAAGATATCTTAGATCATTGAGTTAATCTCATGTTGCAATGGTTGAATGTACAACTTCATAACACGTAGTGAGCAAAGCCAGTGTGAGACCAGTGCTGCAAGTGCAGTGGGCTATTACCAGGGCTTTTGAAAGAAGTTGCTGCCACATTTGGGTGTATCTCAAACTTGGTTGAAATTTCCCCCATTTTGCAAATACCTATTTATAATGAGGAATAATGGACTTCTATGTTCAGTAGGCATACAGGTCTGAAAAATCAGATGTGAAAGTCTATAGAGGCTGAAATTTTCATATATTTTGCTCAAATTTGGTCTCGATTTCAAAATGAAGTGTTAAGACTGTAGTGACCACTCTACCTGCAATGACAGCCCACACCTGGGAACATGTCCTCTGCCACAACTTAAAGGACAAGCAGGTCACCCTTCAGCTGAGTGAAATATCATTGATCTTGGTCATGGGGCTACAGGCTGAGCTGCAGCCCCCAGCTGCAGATAAAACCATCAGCATGGTACTTAGCCTGTGGAGCCCAAGCCAGCCAGGACCTTTTAGCACAGCAGCAGTACAAATGTTAATAATAAATCAGTGAATGGTTGAGAGATTTGCCCTAAAAGGAAATCTCCCAGCTCTATTCTTTCCAGCTATGTTGTTTCTGGGAGGTTGCTGTGCTGTTTTTCTACCAAAAAAAAAGGCCCTTTTTTCTCCTCTATGTGAGATGCCAAGTCTTGAGGTCCCACTGCTCTGAATAATTAGGAACAGAAAGTCCTTTCCTACAATGTGACTTAGTCCTTGTGATCTGCTATGGTTTTCTGATTTCTGATTCTGACTTTAAATGACCAGATTTTGAATTCAATATGAGGCTGAATAAGCAGTTACTCATACATGCAACCTGATTTCATCAAATGGAGCTAGCTGAGCATGACTGCTTAGCTGCTGGTGTAAAGAGCTCATGACCTGGCTGCAATGACTATGTGGTCATTTTTAGCAACAGTACATTTTCCTTCCTTTTCAGATTTAGGGAAAGTATGTTCCTGGTCACAGGAAAGAAACACAGTATCTGACATTCCATATGAAGGAGAGGAACTGACTAACTGAACAAAAAGTGGGGCAAAAGTCCTCAGCTGAGCATGTCAAGCCCGTGAATCAAGTTGTGTTATTACCTTTTGGTGGTTTTTTTTTAGCCAGCGTGCTAATCCCATGATTCAAATGGATTTTAGGAGGTAGGAAAGGGCAGTCTGACCTCTTGTAGCCCCTAAGGGAGGCCACTGTGATTTTTCCAAACAGCAGGTGTTTATTCCAGAGAACTGGCAAAATGCAAACCTCGGATTAGAGCTGCCATCCTTGAGCAAGTACTACTGAACTGGTAAAAGCTTTGCTTCAATAAGAGCTGGATGAAAACCAAAGATAGTCTCGGGGTCTGATCATGGAGGTCTTATCCTGCTTCCTGTTCTCGGTTGAAAAATTTGTTTTGTGGCTGTTTTCCTTCCTGCAGTTTTGCTGTTGTGTAGTTCTGTGTTTCAGCCCAGAAATGGTAACTTTTGCTAGCAGCTGAAATACCTCATGTGTTACCTCACCAGTGAAAGAGGTGTTAGATAATGATACTTACTCACTTAAAGAGCAATTCAGGACACTTTGGATTTCATATGAAGACAGATTTGTAGATGTTAAGCCTGTTGAACAAACTTACATTCCTGGCCCTAATTTGATTACAGAAGTAAGTTGTGAACAATCAGAAAGTGTGGAAGGTAACATAAGCATTGTGCAGAACCCTGAGAGAGGCTGGGAGGCAACCTGCCAGAGACAAACCTAGTAACAGAGGTATCTGGGAATTACTTGGTATAAATCTCCCCTCTTATCAAATTTCCCTGTGGCCTCCACAACTAGTAGAAATCCCTCTATCTATAGAAAAGCTTATGGACAGCTGCCAGTAGATGATGCCTGGAAATCAAGTAGGAGACAGCTGGTGCTTGACCTTGCTTTACTTGATCCTGATTTACAAAAAAAGCTGGAAATCTCAGGGCTCCCATGACTCCAGTGGGAATCACCCTTTCCAGTCCCGTGGAACAGCCTTCTCAAGAAGACCTATAAGCCACAAGTGAAATTTTCCATATCCCCTGGAGACTTCCCCCAGCTAGCCATTGAATCATACCCCCAAAGGGAGTTTCAAAGATGTTCATTGAGAGTGATTGATTTTTTTTCCAAAACTGTCATTGGAGTCTTAGAATAGGCCATGCAATTGCAGCCTGAGAAAATCTAACTAACAGCTATGCAACAGATCCAGAAAAATTGCACAACAATTCTTAAAAATTCTTAACATGTTGCCTGAGTGATACAAGGATTTCAAGAGGTGCGTTGATAATTAAAATAAACCTGGCATATTGACAAAAATTGAAGGAAAAAGAGTGAGTTATATAAAGAGATAACAAAAAAAAATTCTTCCTCTTTTCTGTCTTCTTCTTTGCCCTCTTCTGCTGTAGCCTGTCCCTCAACCTAGCAAAAGTAGCTCAGAAAAAAATTAACATTTCACACTAATTTCCAGATTCCAGGGCCTCCCAGTAGAGGGAAGTATTGTTTCATTTCCTTTGGCTTTGAAAGGCTTTGCCAGGGGAAATAAAGCAAAAATACAGGGAGATCAATAGTGGACCAAGAAGGAGATGGAAATGATCACTTAGACCTTAGTCTTGCAGGTACACACCTTCTTGCATAAGCAGGAGCTCAAAATAAATGAATTCATAAAAGCTGCAGTGTCAGGCTCTACATCATTTAATATACACGTGAAGGACACAGAAACTGTACCAAACAAAAGTCCTGCCATGGAAACTGAAAGTGCAAATTATTTTTTTTTTCCTGCTATTATCAGTGCTTTCCTGGATGATAGTCTGTAGCCTAAGTTTTTGCATGTTTCCTTACTGCTGTTATGTCTGCCAGCTCTAATTATCCAGGGGGAAGTGGGAATGAAATACCTGAGTCATACAGATACCATGGCTTCCCAAGGCAGCTCTGCAAAAAGCCAGCTTGAATTTCTGCATGATGCTGCCAGGTGAAATAATTCAGGGGAGGCTTCCCAATTATGGTGTGCTGTCCTGTGGGTACTGGAAACTAGCTGAGGTGGGTTCAGGGTCATTGCTCCTGAGCTCCTGAAGCAGGAAGCACGAGGGAGTCAGGCTTGGATCCTGCTAAGTGTACCAGCTCCTGGTGCTGTGCTCTGGGGCTGTGGATGTGCTGGTTCAGTGGGAACAGAGCTGTGCTCGAACCAAATCAAACTGGTTTGTGTGCCCCAACCACACTAAAAATACTAGGACCAGAGTAAAAACTCTGACAGGCATCCTTAATTTATTCACATACTCCTCAGCTGATTTTCCCCTGTGCTAATTCACTGTCCTGCAGACCAAGATAGACAGGGACAATTTGGAGACTTGGGCTGGAGACAGAATTGACATAGTCATCTTAGTCTGGGCTGAAAGTAAGTTTGCCCACATGGACATGATCTATGTGGTATTGCATAGATCCACAGTGCCTGAGTAGAGACAGCTTTGTTCTTCCTGCCCTGTGAGGTGTTACCTGCAGAGGGATTAAGTTGCTGGCTGGGGAGAGAGAGCAGACAGAACAGATCATGTTGCAGAGCCTTTCTGCTCCTCAGGATGACAGTTCCTTATGTGGCTTCACCTTTCAGGTGCTGGTGTCAGTGTGAGCTCCAGCACCCTGAGCTGCAGCACTGCCCTGGTGCCCTGGGTAATCATCCAGGGCTGAACTGCTCAGGGATCCCTTCTTCTGCTGCCCCATCTGCATGCCTCTTGGGATCCCCTCCAAACTTGCCCTAGGTGCACCTCATGGAAAGTCTCAGAGGTGACTGAGTGAATCCTCTTTCCTGTGGGACAAATGAGGTGATCCTGCTATATCCTGGTTTTGAATAATTTCTCCCAGCACTTTAGGTTCTGTGATGAGCTTAGCAGTTCAATCCTATTTGCAATACTTCTTTTTCCAGCCAACACAGTGCTGCTATTTTCCCAGTAAAGGCAAAGACAGGATTTTTGTGCACTTGGATATGGTTGCTTCATGCTCTGTTATCTTTCTTACTACTCATGGCAGCAGTAATTAAAACTTTAATGGCCACAACTTTGTACTTATGGACCATCCCAATTATGTTTTTTCCTACCTATAAATACCATCTAAAGTTGTTCTTCCTTTTTTTTTTTTCCTTTTTCTTGTAACAAATGAAATAAAATCTGTCTTCCCCCTGTAGAGTCAAGACATATGTACCTTTTCTCTCCCAGTTCAGAAGTATATTAACCTAGTGACTGGCTGGCATTTTCTCAGCTGTAAGTGGAGAAATCACATTTTTTTCCCCCTGTCTGGAATCTATTGTGGTAAATTTGTCATCTTAAAATCAGATTTATTTCTGCTTCCCCACTTCTGCTGCCTACCTCAGGAATCATGTGAAATTATTCTGCATGCAGCAGCTCATGGTGGCTTTGTCAAAACATGAGTCAAAGAGCTGGACAGACAGCACAGAACTACTCTCTGTATAGTGGCATAGAGCAAACAGTGACTGTGTATGATCTGTCTCCATACTTGGCTCTTAATCAATCATTTTGAAGGTGATGTTTTAAAAGACAGGAGTGGGTATGGCAGAAAATCCTCCTTAGCTTGTTAGTGGTAGTTGTGAGGATTAGTATGTCATGCTTTGCAGGAACTCAAGAACCTGTTACACTCTTTACAGAGGCATGAGCAATAGGGAAACAGCAATGTAGAGTTTGTCCTAAAATATATATTTTTCTTGTGCACATTGTAGGTTACTGAGTGCAGAGCTATTTAACATTGCCAGAAATGTCAGAGAAATTGTCTTTCCTCATACAAAACACTAAGTGCAAGCAGAAGCAGTTTTGTTGGTTACAATAGATAGATTAACTCAGAGAACAGGTATCAGTTGATTTGTTTTAACATCAATTTTACTCATAACTTAGAAGTTAAAGGATATCAGACAGCTGCCTTCAGTGACCTCACATATGATGACAGATGCGTTCACTGGAGGAAGGACTTCAGCACTTTGAAATAACTCTTGTCTTCTGCTCTGTTACTGCCCTTTGCTAGAAATGCTGTCCCACGGCAGGGCCACTGGAAGGGAGGTGTGAGTGCTCAGCCAGGGCTCAGAGCAGGATCTGCCTGTGGGCTTCAGGTTGCTCTGGCGAGCTCTGGAGAGGAGCCTGGGCGCTGCTGGGTGCGTGCTGGGGCAGGTGATCCCCAAGGCCAGCAAGCAGCTGTGCCTGCTGGCACCAGCTCCATTTCTCTTCCTTCTGGAAAGATTTAGTGTCTCACTCTTAGCAGTTTATAAGGTTGTGCTAATGCTGAAAACCCTTGTCAGAGTTATGCGGCCACATGCTTTCTCCAGGCAGAAGTGTCAGCAGAATTATCCACAGGCACCAGTCAGGGCAAGTGTCTGGCTGTTTCTGATTCCTTTGACTAAAGGCTGTTGCTGGGTCTAGCATGGAAGCATGCCAGTGAGCAGTGCCAATTAGGAAAGGGCACTTAACACAAAAGAGGAGATCTAATCAGTGTCTAGTAAACAAAGACATCTTGCCTTGTGTCAACAATACACTGGGCGCATGGCTACAGCTTCCTCCAATTGTGTGGCCTCCATGATATGCAACTTTGTCCAACAATGTTTACAATAGCCACCCACATAAGCTGGTCTTAAAAATGACATTGTTTTAGGCTGAGACTCATCAGTGTGATGACAGGCACTGTAAAAGAAAAGGCAAAATGCAATTCCTTATATTGCATAAATCTGAGGACTGGATTATTGATTTTTTTTTTGCTGTCAGGTTTCACTGATGCCTTCCTTCTTTCTGCCTATCATATGTAAGTTTGTAACCATGGGCAGATACAACAGAGAGCAACTGCTAAATGTTCTGTCAAAGACGGGACAAAATTTCATCTTCTACTACTGCTGCTACTACTACTACTACTTTA
This sequence comes from Luscinia megarhynchos, assembly GCA_034336665.1. NCBI lineage: Eukaryota > Metazoa > Chordata > Aves > Passeriformes > Muscicapidae > Luscinia > Luscinia megarhynchos. The sequence continues at coordinate 71,085,228 of CM067564.1, forward strand.
CACATTTGGTGTCTTACTGGGATTTACCTCATTGAGTTTAAAATCTCTAAGAATTTTGGAAGTAGTTAAGCAGAATGCTTTCAACGGGCATGTTAATATTATCAGTAGATCAATGGAAACTATATACAAATGTATCATTTCACACTCAACTCAATTATCTGCGTGCAGGGTAAATGTAAACATAAGGTGATTTTAACCCCACGTTAGAAATTTTGTATATTTGGTTCAGTACATCACATGCTTGGCATATCACATTTTGTGTTCGTGGTTTCAATGAAAATCAGAAAACAGTGACACCCCAGAAGAAAGCCCAGTGGATTATGCTGTAATTGATATATTATACAGAGGTGGCAGATTCTATGAATAAACCACATGCTCAGTGTGTGCATAATTGTTTTCCATTATAAGTCAATACATGGTGATCCTTAAAACAGAAGGGAAATTATTTCAGGATTATGTAGAATATGTCCCTTCCTGCTTTGTCTTTAGGCACATGTGAATCTTTCTCCTTGCTTTTAATGGAGCAACTTCATGCCAGCCAGTAATAGATATATGTTGCATCAAGTCTGCATACTTTAGCAGAGATTATCTAACACTTCAGCACAAACAGTTAACTTCGTGTTTCCTAACCGATGTGCATTGTCATAGGAAGATGATGTATTGCTATGAATACTTCTGTTCCTTCGTTCTGGAGGGTTTCAGTCAGTTGTTGGATTTCTCACAAGCTATTTCCCATCACTTGTTTCAGCCCCAAGTGACCAGTAACTCGTACAATACGTGGTGCGTTGGCCGCCTCCCTCTCATGGGATTGTGTTTGCTCTCTCCCTGGCAAGCTGAAACTTTTAACGAAGACTTGAATGAGTCCCTTGGGGAATGGACCTTTCTGCAAATATATATTTGTGTAAGGGTTGCTATAGCAATGTGTGTTTCTGTGTTATCTGTCACAGCTTGTAAGTCTCCCCAAAGCAGCAGCAGTCATTCTGATGAATTCATTTGCACATCGGTGCTTTTCAGGTCATCTCTTTGCATAAGAATTGTCACAAAGTATTTCTGTGTTCAGGAATGAGAAAAGTGAAACACATGAGTGATACTTAGATACTTAAGCAGATGTTGCAGAAAAGTTAGTATTTCTCTACTTTACCTTCTGCACTCCAACTGAAGGAGAGAGGTTTTGTATCTCTGTTCTGAAGTGGGGGTGATTTTTTCTGAGTCCAATAGGGCAAAAGAGTTGCCTTTATTATTGACTGCTGATTAAAGAGCAGAAAAGGCTGTGCCTGGCTCCATGGTGCCAGAAGGCAATGCTCAGAAAGCCTTGCAGGGCCTCTGCTCCAGGGATTTACAGTTTATTGCTAGTACCCATACATTGGCTTAGTTCATATTATTCAATGATGGTGAGGCATATTAATAGAAAAACCAAACATGGAATTGAAAAAAATCTTTATCAGGGAAGTAGTCCAGTTTGACCATAAGAGACTTTTCTTATTTTCATTCTAGCAATTTGCTTCATGGTATTTGGAGTGATAACCAATCAAAATATTCCATCAGGCTGTGCTAAGTAATACAAAAAACTTTTTCACATGTGCACACAGCTGTGAGGTCTTTGATTTGGCATTGAATCTGGAAGATGCTGACTGAGGACTGTGTTATTTGACTCCAGTGTTTTAGCAAAACTTCCCTCTGCTGCATAAATAACCTACCCCTGATGGTGGTTGTGCTTCAGAGTGGCTGGAGTACAGATTGAGGTGGTGTTAACTGCATGCTCCCAGTTTCTGAAGTTAAGGGCTGATCCCTTTGCTGCTGATGGCACAGTGTCTATGGGAGGCAAGTATTTTCAGTCCCATCCACAGGATTAACAGTGATAATTTTTTTTCATTTTACTGAAATATTGAACTTGCCCTTGTTTTTCTTTAGTACCTTAAGCCAGATAGAATATTCCTATTCAACCAAAATATATGTTCATGGCTTTGGCCATCTATATGACTGTAGAAAAATGAGTCACCCCAGACTAGGTTGCCTGAGTCACCCCATGGGGAATGTGTTAATCTGAATGCAATTCAATGTATTTCACATTGTACTATGAGATCCTGGACATTGGAGGCAATTTCAGAGAAACTTCTCTTCTGAGTAATCTTATCGTTGATTTCCCAATAGCTTTTAAGAGCACAGCTGCTTTAATTGCCAACTGTTTCAGCCACAAATTGTGCTTCCCCAGCAAGGTGAGGTTAGTAGGAGTATTCAGCGTCTTGCAGACTCCTAATGAGCAATACCAGGAACAACCACATTTCCTGCAACAGCTTAGGGTTTAGCATCTGATTTCCTGTAGAAAATAACGGGGAAATAATTTTCTGTTGGGCTTGTATCTGCCCAGTTACTCATAGGTGTAAAAGCAGGGGTAATTAATATGCTTGTTGTCTTTGAGACTGGGCTGTAAAAAGGGCTAATTGTTATTTTGCAGAAGGTTTGTAAGAAGAACTTCAGAGTGCAAAAAAGTTATTAAGAGTAAAGGGGTAAATTAAGACAGCTCTGGTGCCATTGGAAGATTTATATCAGTTCATTGCAGGTTCCAGATAGATGTAAGTTATATCACTCTGTAGATGAAGGAGGGAAACAGGCGGCTCCTAACTGCTGAAATGGGGCTTTGAGAATGTAAGTAGGGCACCTATTTCTGTCCACTAGTGATATATCAGGCTGTAGTGCCTCTGAAAGGTGAAGGGGTGATACAAGCCAAGGGGAGACCATCAAGCGACCAGTTGGAAACAGTAGCTAAGGTGAGGCATATGAAATAGGTATATGAGGCACCTGCCTCAGCAGCTGCTTCTTCTGGGGAAGTTTAGGAATGTTTTGTGCTAAGCCCTCCAACTTTGCTTAGGATAGACCAAGTTAAAGGTGGGGATTCAAAGGAGAAATATCAATCCTAGTATGAGCACTTGTATTAACTCCTGCGTGTGGAGTTTGTTGGGTTAGTCTGACTGTGGCAATCTGGAAACTGCTAGTGTAAAAACTAAACTCAGCCATCTTGGAAAGAAAGGGTGGGAACAGTTGGATAGCCTGTGGTAGAAAAGAGAGAAGGTCCTAGGTCAGAGAGTGAAAAGGAGGGTGATGCTGATGGCACACAGTCATTGCTTCCTGCCATCTGCAAGCTTCTCCCTGAGAGGAGGTACAGACCCTCTTTTTGGGAATAAACAGGTAATAATTTATGTGTAGACAATCTGGTACTGAGGATAGGTTAACTTTCCCAAGCCTCAAAATAAATGAGCCAGAAGAGGTGCGTGCTACGTGTAAAGCTGAATGAATGCTGTGGATACTTTCCATTTGAGTGTGTGGAACCTTGAAACATCCACTTCAAAGTGTCCTGGAGAGCTGCAGCCAAGCAAGAGTCCTTTTATGTTTAGTTTTGCCTCTGCTGGGAGATAAACACCTTCTGTTTCGCTGTTAGTAACAGCATAAGCTCTCCTTCCCATTTTATGTAGCAAAATTAGGACATCATCTTGATTTCCAAAGTTATTTATCATTATGAGATGCATTGGATTTAGAGCTTGGTTCACCTGGTGGGCAAGGGAATCAGGCTCCACAAGACAACTCCTGTCAGTGCTAATGCTCTGCCAATGAAGGCAGCAGGTCTGTAGCACTGTGAATGCCCCCACCACCTCTTTGTTCAGAGGGTACTGAGGTATCTGTGGTATGTCCTGCATAGCTGGAAACAAGATCTTTTACACGCTGTAATGGTTGTGAACCAGCTAGCACATCCAGTTTTTTTCTTTGACTTAACTAAATGTTGGAAATGAACAGCTGGAGCCAATGTTGTTGCCTTCAAACATTAGCCTAACACTAGCTAGTCCAGGTGTGCAATAGGAGAATACCTGGGATCCCTTTCAGCTTCATGTATCTCATACTCTAAAGAAAACAGTTTTTATCACCCAGATTCAGCACACGAGTTTAACTGTGTTCAGGAAGTGATGATTTAATTAACTAAAACCATGGTTTTTTGTTTTTTTGTTTTTTTTCCAGGGTGGTACCAGACAACACAATATGCCACTGGAGTATTGACACTCCTGCCACTGGAGCACCAAGGCTGAGCCCCACAGAAGGAAACTCTGTGAGCCTGAGCTCACCCTGGACCCTCAGCCAAAGCACTGGGGCTGTCTGTGCTGGGTGTGAGTGGGCTGGCCCTGTCCATTGCCAGGAGAGGGGGAGGCCAAGAACTGTAAGCCCCCCTGAAGCCCACACCACTTTGCCAGGCAGGTTAGTGGAAAACATATGGGGCTCTGCCAGAATTTTGTTGCAATTGCACAATTTCAGTAAAACTTCCATTGAAATTTATAGTCAAATGAATGGAAATATTCCCTCTATAGCACCACCTAGACCTCTCAGTGAGTAATTGCTGACTAGCTTTATTTACTATTATGTCAGTCATGAGAACCAGCAGGGTTTAATAAAAGTGAACACCAGACCCTGCTACTCTGACTTACCTAGGCTTGCTGCCCTTCTTTAAGATAGGTGTTATAGAATAGAGTCTTTAGTTATTTATGGACTAGAGAGGATTTTGTCCTCTAATGAATGTCCCATCTTCTGCCCTTTACTAAATCCAGAGCTGAAATATTCATTACTTCTGTTTTTGTTTTCTTTTTTTTTCCTGTATCACTTCTGACACTCTTGACACATCCATTTAATGTCACACCTCTATGGCCACTAAAATTTCTAACATTTTCATTGACTTTTTTTTTTTAGTCTTTGAAGGCATACTTTTAACTTTTCCTTAACACCATTCATTTACTACAAGTGTAATTGTTTAATTAAAATAGCCTACTTACACAAGGAAATTATACCTCAAGCATCATCAAGACAGAGCAGAGCTGATGCTGCAGGGAATGAAGGTTGCCTGACTAGAAGGGTGGATGTTTGTGGAATGGATGTTTGTGGAATAGATGTTGAGCACGTGTCTGAGGCTGCAGTGCCTCTCTCGTTCGTGGGCAGGTTGCAAATGCTGGCTTGTCACGGGCATGGTTCTCACATGAGCTCATTGAAGCTGGAGCTGTGTGTAGACCAGTGTATTTTGGGCTATGAGCATGCATCAGAAAAGTATGTAACAGCAGGAAAGCCTGCAGCTGCAATGGAAGGAAGTATTTATACATAGTGGAACCGTGTGGTGTGTGCTCCTCTACTATAGTTAGTGATATCCTATTTATATTCTCATACTATATTTAGTTGTTGTACCACATATCCCAGCTAATCCAAAGAATGAGGCATTCAATATCTCACAGATAACCCCACTTTTAACACCAGGCATTCACCATACACAATGACATCAACGCAGCTCCATGAATAGACAGAAAACAGGGAATGCTAAAGGGTTTGTATATGAAGGGGCTGCCATTTTGCTCATCTGTGAATACATGGATACACAAATTTCTCTCTGGAGAGGGAATGAAGTTTTAGCAATATCTGTGTTAAGGCTATCACCTTGACTCTGCTTGGTTTTCAAACAAAAATTCATCTTCTGCTAGACTAAAGCAGATGAAGAATAATCTGCAGTCTGCAAAAAAATTTTTTATTATACATTCATGGATGGTCTAATAATAAAAATCCACACCAAGCCTATTGTCAACATTACAAAATGAATAAGAAACTCCAACATCCAGCATTCCTATCAGTGCTGTTAGTGAGCAATACTGCCCTTACTCCCAGAGTGAGCAGCAGCTGCATATCACTGTGACCAATGTATTTTAACTCAAAGACTTGACATTTACAGCCACTCTACCTCTGTCTTTTTTTGCCATAAAAAGGGGATGAGTTATGTCACTGTTCTATAGTTCTGTTACTTTTCTCGAGGTCATCTATATATTTTAGGTGGACTACATAGACTCCTAAGTCTCTACACTCAGCTGAAGTCACAATATGTGTTTTTACTCTGAAGTAAAGATGCAGTTAGAATTTAATATATACAACACTCAGTAATGGTAACAGGAAGAGAAATATGGTGGTGATCTACTATTAATTGTAGTCCATGATAAAGGTCTCTTCAGTTACAAAGCAACATTATTTGTATTAGTCTGCTTAAAATAGAGAAAAATATTATTGGCACTGTTTTCTTTAAAAAAAATGCAAAGCCAGACTTAGGATTCATGACCGAGTTTTTCCCAGTATATTAAGGATACAGTACTCAAGTGAGCAGATAATACTGCTCATAAAGATAGCATTTGACATAATATATATTTGATATTCCTTTCCAGTTAATCTGTAAGTATATACAATTTATACACACACAGACACAAACAAACAGAATTTTGTGTGAAGGCAAGGTGGGAGCGGAGACAACTTTCAAGTGCTTCACAGCCTTCTGAACTCACAGGTATGTACTCAACAGATTTCTAAGCCAGCAAGTGAAAACTCCTATTACATGAGCTTGAATTTGTGTAAGTGTGATAAACCCAACCATTGCACCTTCCCACTCATTCCCTCTGCTAAGGAGTCAGCAAGACCTCTCTGGCTGATTTTCCTTGGTGAGTGCGGAGAGCACATGCAGTGAGTACTCCACAACACAGCCCAATTCATGATTTGACTGTTAATTAAACATGAATATAACATGAATTACAACCCTTTTTTCTCTGTCTTGGTCAGCTGTATAGCATGATACACTTGAGATTATCAGTAATGTTGTTACCCTCACATTAATTATACAGGATGTTGTTGAATGCTTACGTGTCCATGGACAAGGTGAGCTACAGCAAGTGAGCAAATAATTCAAACTCGTGGTGTACAGCGTTAACACAAAACTTTAAGGCATATTAAAAATTCTCAAGAGGAAAACATCTTGAAATTTATTATAACAGAAGTAGTAAACATATCAATGTGTTTTTACACAGGTAGCAGTTAGTGCTTGCTACAAGTATATTTCAACCACTGGTGAAATAAAATGAACCTTTTACAAACTCACCAATTCAATATGTTTCCTTCAAAACAATATTACGTGTGTGGCTACGAAAATAGAGTGACACATAAAAAAAATCAAAAATCATATACCACAGGGTAACATTTTTATGACTAGAGGAAAACGAAACATTATGTACATAAATACATATATTTTTATATATAGCAAATTACAGTTTCCTGCACTGAACATTTATCAAATACACAAGTACTGAACAATACTGGATAGGGTGCTTTGTCACACCTTGTGGTCTCCTTAAATTCCTGCGAGTGGAAGACAAGTTTTTATGGAGGATACAACTTGTTCAGTGATGTAAGCTCACAAAATAATTAAAAATTAAAGAACAAAAAACCCTACAACAGAATTGACTGATATTTCCAGCACAGGCATCTTTAAAAACAAAATGAGAATACTCTACTGCCCCAACAGACAACCTGTGTCAGAGAGTTTTTTTCTGTACAACAGCTGAGCAGTGAATCTGGGCAAGAAATCTTATACTCAGCTTTGTCCCCTAGCTTGTCAAAGCCTTTGTGTTTCTGATAGGCAGGTCAGTCTATCAGGCAGGGAGGAATCACCTTCCAGGTCCCCTCCAGAAATCATACCCCTTCTCTTGGACCTGGGCATTCACCCCCACAATCTTCAGATCAAAACCAAGGCACTGGCTGGGTTTCTAGCCATTACCTTTCCAAGGCTCTAGGAACTGTGGTTACTATCATCATGGGAGATTTTGAAAGGGGTGACACCAAGCTATGTTTGAGGACTATGTACAAAGTTATTTTGGTTTTGAAAATAGAAAGCATTCACACCACACTTTTCATTTCATCTGGCCAGTAACACTAAGCTCAGATTCCTAATGCATAAATAACAATCCTTATTGACAAGGATGATATAGACTCCACTGGGTTCTTGTGACCTTACCAGAAGCTGTCTTCAAAGTATTGCAGTTACTAGCTAGGAATAGCAATCCCATTCAGGTGTTCTTCAGAGCACACAATACAAATATTTATATGTTATAAAAAGCACTTGGTTGTCTTCACAGGTTAATGATGTCTTGAACTTGGGGGATTGTAAATCCAGTCCATTACAATAAGAGTCATACTCACAACCATGAAGATTATGCCAACTATGAGGAAAATTAGAGCCTGCAATTGGAAAATGAAATTTAATAATTAAAGCAAGTGACTAAGCAGGCAGTAGCTCACAGATTGTCCCACTGGATCTGCATTAGTGTAATACCCATGGCCTAAGTTTGTGTTATTCTATGTGATTAAAACCCAAAATTTCAGTCAATGATTATAGTCTCTGGCTTAAAGAACAATTTTAGAGTTAATCTGCTTAATCCTTATTAGACAAACAGATAAACCCATATCTCTTATCTGACAATATTTCTGTATATATTCAAGTGATTCAGATGCTTGTAGCCATCTTTTGCCTTAGTGGAGTTTTTAGTTTTATCATAATCTGTCCACACTTAACAACATTCTGTCTCGTGAAACAAAGATGAAAATTGCATGTGGTCTCAGTGCAGGGTGTGAAATTCTAGATGTGCCTAACACACAGCAACATGAAGAGTGAACAAAGACATATGAAAAAATATTCACAGCCTCTCTACAAAAACAGCTACAAAAGGCATTGTAGAAATCACTTTACCATAATAAATTTCTTTTATACTTGAATATGAGCAGTTGAACATGAACATGACTTCTGCAAATGTATATATATATATGTATATATATAGATGTATATGTGCCCATCTGTTTACATTATGTGTCCACATATATATTTCATCCATAACTTTTCTAATTACATTTTCAAAGAACATTTCCTTAGTGATAGTTAAATGTGCAGTTATCTATGTTCAGGATGAAAGGTATTGCATTGGCAGTCCAGCACGACATACAGACACATGCTGTACATAAATGATAGACTTTCATATACATATCCTATAGGTGTGTGGGTCTGTCTCAGAGAAGAGCTCACTACTGCTTATCTCTGCAGTACAAATTCCTTCTTAACCTTGGCCTCAAATCTTCCTGTTAATCCACAGCTGGTCTTCTAAAGTGAACTAACTTCTTATAGGCTGTCATGGTGCTATTTATGCAAATACAGGTGTCAACCAGAGTTTAGATAGGATTAAGTAAATTCCTTTTTCTAGTGGTTTAAGACTTAATCCGAAACACTTAGGTGAGAGTCAGAAGCAGTAGGGCACTAAAGGCTTTGTCTTGGGATGCCTCAGGTGAATTCCACTGCCCAACATGTATTTTGAGTGAGACACTGCCATTGGGAGCAAGTGCCAGACGTTGCAAGTCAAAGATCTGAGTATTAATGAAGAGTGGAAATCACACACCCTCCCAGCCTTCCTTTTGCAATTGCCCCCAGTTCTCTTACCCCGATCTTCTGGGGAGACCTCAGGGGCTCCTTCTTAACAATTCGCAGGTAGAAGGCACCAGGGAGGATGAAAATCAACATTGTAGCAGAAGAGGCACCTGGAAGAGAGAGCAGAGCTGAGTGCTGCACATTTTGCAGCCAAGCAGAGAGGCGCATCTGTAAAAGAGAGCCTGTGGGGAGGAAGCTGCCATTCTGAGCCCGGCTGCACAGAGGGCTCTCTCTGTGGACATCACCCGTGGAGAGCCGTGGATGTCCAAACACTTATTTGGGTGCTTGGGGCCTGAAGAGATGCTTGTTACGGGGAGGGTGTTCTCACAGTGGTGTGGCTGCATGGCAGCTGGTGAAGCAAGGACAAATAGACATTCCCAGGGTGGGGGCACCCTGGGAAACAGGTACCAAAAAGAGAGTGGATGAGCTGTGGCTGAGAAGTGCCTACTCCTCTCTGCTCAGCAGAGTCCAGCGTGAAGACCTGGGCATAAAAGGCAGGGTGGAGCAAACCAGCTGCAGAAACCCCATGGAGACACCTTTCCTTCTCAAGGGCATCTGCATCCCTGAGTCCTCCAGCACTTCAGAGCACAGAGGCTCTTCAGGGACCTCTTTGGTCAGAGGCCAAACTTGACCCAAAGAAAGTGGTATGGAGAGAACTGCTAATGTCAAAATAAATGTTTTGTTCTTTTTCTAGCACAACAGTTTGGAAGTCAATACAATTTTTCATGCTATAGATGCTTGAAAACCAATGATGATTCCCCTCTCCTCCACATATGTTAAATTCCTTTTTGGTCAAAAGGGGAATTCCTTACCAGTTTTATATTGGGATTATTGGATTACTTGTGCCCCATGCAAAGTAACAACAAAGCTGGATAGCCTGTAGCTTTTTTTTGTCTGCTGCTTGGGAATTCTTACATCCCCTTTAACTTCAATTTGTGTTTATATTACTCTGCTGTAAGACCCAAACAGAGATTGACCTTCAGCCCATGAATGTAAATATGTTGTAGAAAGATAACAGTGTCAACAAAAAGTATTTATGAAACCTACCGATAAATCCAAAAATGTCTTTAATAGTTGGGACAAAAATTACAAGCAGATTATTAAAAGCCAAAATTACTGCTGCAATCAGGAAATGTCTTATCCAGCTGAATGGCCTTTTGGGAAACAGCAATGCACTGATAGATGAACGGATCTGCAAGATGAAAAACAGCAGGGAAAGTAAAACAACAATTAATTAATCTTTGCTTTCACTAAAAAAAAGATATCTATATTAATTACTTCTGCTGTGAGAAATCCTGACTGAAAAAATGTGTTTTCAGTCTTTGATTCCCTTAATAATCTCACTCTGATGTAGGTTTTTGAGAACTGAGTTCACAGTTTAATGCAGAAACTCAAATATTTGCAGTGTGGGAGAAAGTCAAGTAAATAGGGTGTAAAATCAGGGAAATGAAATCTGTTCAACTGAAAGATGCTAGTATCAGCAAAAAAATCCTCAAAGAACCCCCCACTATAAGTACTAATCAGCAGACAAAAAGAGAGCATGTGTGAAATACGAATTGCTGTATTCCTGAACCTGATGAAAATCCCACAAGAATCCCACAAGTCACTTTACTTTCTGAGAGAAACACAAAGCTGTTGTTTTACCTAATTGTTGAACATACACATATACAAATCTGAACAGGGAAGCACATTATTTAATGCCACTTGGAAATTATAATCCTAAAACCTATTGCAGAGGATCCTTTTTTACTTCACTGACTTTTTCACATATCATGAATTTTTTTTGCTTTTACAATGGAAAAGATGCTAAGTAGAAAAAAGGTCAAAAGCAAATCCATTTGGTGGCTGGAGATAATGTTATTCTCAAGTACCACAATTAACTTAAAATTTGATATTTAGAAATTGAACAAAAATATTTTTATACTCAGAAAAACTCCGAATGCACTTCTGTTTGGTTGTTTTAAAAAAGCATATAACTGCTTCTGGGTGAGTTGGCAATTGAATATATATATGTGGGGTTCTCTCACTGTAGTACATCACCTGAAAACACACCATGAGTTTTGTATTTAATGTTTTTCAGGTTGTTGTAAACTAATATTAGGAAGAAGGAGGTAGATTGAAAGTATTTTGTCCAGTTTTTGAGTTGGTGTAAAACAGGTTTATTAAAGAAAAAACTTCTTCCTGCATTCCTGTGAACTTACTGTCAGCATATTGTGCATTATTCCTTTTGTTACAGTCCTTAAAAAGAAGCTATCAAACTGAAGTTTTACAGTGACTAATGGTATATAAATCTCTATTAAATTTATTTTTCTGTCAATGCAATTTCTTTTAAATAAAAGACTATGACTACTTTAAGAAAATACAAATGGTATGATTCATAACAAAAATAGTTGATACAATTATACTGCTTGTTTGAAGTAATAAGATCTGCTGAGCTGGCTGTTCTGGTAGAATGTGTAAAGCTCTTTAATATTCTGACTTACAAGCAAATGGTATTTTCTCAGGGGTTCTTTCATTGGAACAATCAGTGCTGTGAAATGTAACCGCTAACTATTCAAATATAAAAATGATTATACAGAAATCTAAAGGTACAAAATGCTACATCTGACAGACAGGCTTTTGCAATGCCCTTAGCTTGTTTTCCCATGAAGACTGATCAATTTTTTAGGAATAGTTTAAACATTTAGCCACTGGTTTGAACATGATGTTTAAGGCAGGGCACTGGAGCTCTCCACGCTGGGACTGACCACCCTGGGTGTTTTATACCTGAATTTCTATTTTTTTTTTTTAAATTTAGTAGACAACATTGAACAGTGATCACTGCTCTTAGGCATTGTCAGCAAGCCTGGAAGCAGTACCTACACAGAGAGTGTTTTGCATCCAGGACAACAGAGCAACAGGACCCCTGGGTACTCAGATGGGAGCACTGCTGTGATGCAGCTTGCTGGGAGCCCTCCAGCTGCATGGTGCTGGGCCTGTACATGCTGTGCTAATGACACACCAGCCTCCCAAAACAAAATGAGGAGGATCAGCTATCTTCTCCTCTGCTGCAGGGCAGCTCTGGGGAGGCACAAGGCACAGCCTTTCACATTCAGAGGCCTGGAGCTCTGCTGCCTGGGGAGATTGATCCCTGAGGAGGGATGGTCCCTCTGCAGAGTGGTTTGTTTAGCTGTGCCTTTCTGTCCCTACTACTGTAGTTATTGTGTTTTTCCCAGTGCAGAGCACACAGAATCTCCAAACTTTGCCAGAAAACTGACTTTGCAGTTCTTTTATGCCTCTTTTTTTCCTGGCATTTAGTTTCCTCACCTGTCCTTAGACTCAAGCCTGTAAGGTGAGCACAGGAGCTCTGTCCTTGTACTTTGGCAGCCCGTGGTGGGAGTTCTGCACAATGTGTGACTGAGCTTCGTGTGTCTGTCCTAAGTTTGGATGCTATAGTAGATGCCTGTGTCTGTATTAGGAAATCTCATAAGTGGGTTCAGTATATCTCCAAGACTTTGTTACTTAGCACAGCTCTGATATATATAGTACAGAAAGAGCCAGAGAGAGCCAGAGAAGCCATCCCTGATTTATTTCAGTCTTTCAAATTTTGCAACCCTAACTGCCTAAGGTCCATGCTCTGGTCAAACTGCATATGAGAGAACAGACCTCTAAATAAAAAGCTTGGACTTACTTTTCTTCAGTGTTAAAATCTGTCTGTGCTGATCACATTCAGTCCCTGTAAATGGCTTAGCCCTGATTTCAGCTCTGTTACTTACAGGGAAGAGGACAAGGGGCACAGTCAGGGTGACAGCCACCAGCACTGCCAGGCGAACTGACAGCAGAAGGGTGTCAAAGGTGTACACCTTAGTGTATGTGTGAAGTAGCTCATCTTCAACCTCTCCTGCAGAAAGGAAACAGAAAGGAGTTAAATCACTTACGCAGTGCCTTGCACATTTAAAAGGATCTTTATACTGCAGCCAGATAAAAGATAAGATTAACTTTAGCCCAGCTGCTGTCATTAGATACAAGTTATGGGCGAGACATGAAAGAGGAATTTTCCCACTGTGACTGATACAAGTCCATCATTCAGAGATGATGAGGGTAACACAGCTCTGAGGTGATGCTTTGTACTCTAGTATCTTTGAGATGACTTTCAGAAAGTCATTAAGTGGATGTAGAACCCGAAGTAAAAACAATTGCTGTGATATGAAACAGCTCACTGAGCTGGCAACAGCTCCTTTTGACCTCCACCCAGATGCCCCAGCTCTCAAACAGAGCCCTCTTGCCCCAGTGATAGGGAGCAGATCGTGCTGTATTCACTTCTCTGCTGTATGGAGGAACTAACAAGGTAAAAAGAGGTGGCGTTTGCACAAAATGGTGTGCTAATAGGGGGACTCCTCTGTTTGCCTATCAGTTAGTCTAGCTCATCCAGATTTTTTTTACACTAGAATGATTTGCACCTGTTTTTCAGCATAGATGAAACTGAACTGGTGGCGTCAGAGACAGATTGGATAGCACTTAATAGTGCCATGTAAAACTGTTGAGCACTAGAGTATTTTTAGTTCTCTAGGCCTTTGCCAAGAGAAGTTTACAGAAGTTTCTTGTCTGAGTTCACAAAGTCAAGGGAAACAAAACTAGTCTCCCTAGTAGGTGTGCCTCTGAGTCTCTCACAGGTGAGGGACTTGTGGCCTGACAGTTGGGTAAGTCCCACAGTTCATTCAGAAGGTTACACACTGTAATTGAATGTTGCTGAAACTTGGATTCAGGCCCCTAGAAAATGCATTAGTACTTGAGTCCTTGTGATAGAACTAGCTTGTCTGCATTAAAAAAGTGAGGGAAAATCCTGCAGAAAACAGGGTTTGACGTACCATAGAAGGTAAGGTATCCAAAGAGGGCAGCCAGAAGGTACATGATGAGCATGCCAGTGATGGAGATATTTGAGACGTTCTGCATCCGCTTTCGGGAGCGACTGAAGTACAAAAGAAGGAGAATAACAGTCCTATAAAGCCTCAATTTGCTCAAGAAGTGCTCTGAAGTGTCTTAGGTCTCTAACATAGCCTCACTGGACAGTAAGTTCATAACAACTATATTGGGCTACATAGAGCTCTTGATGCTTTACAGCTCTGTGCAAAACAGCACAGATTCATAAAATGTGTTGAAACTGCATTTCTAGTGCTTTCTCTGTGGCAATATAAAAGTGTGCCACATTATTTTGTATGTCATTATTTATTAAATGTCAATCTCAAATGGTATATTTTAGATAAAAAAATGGAGGGACTAGAATTACAGGTCTGTTAATAGTAATAGACAAGAGTTTTCAGCCATCTCTATATGAACATACCCTTATATCTACATAGGGCTGTTCTGCAGGTTCAAGAACCCCTTGCAGATCACATCCTTTCTTCATAAATCCTTTGGCTTAAGAAAATCTTCATCTTATAGGACCTGCAAGCATTTTCCCAAGTAATATGAGAATTTTTACAGCTTCTGAGGTTAAACCTGCTGAAATAGGCAGTAATGGTTCTTAACCTCCTTGAGTTTGCAACACACTCTCCTGTAATGCAATTTTGTTGTTCAACAAATGCCTTTTATATGCCCTTCCCAACTATCAACTCTGTGCTGTTTTAAGCAAGTGTATTTGATTTCTGATATTTGTTAAGCAAAACAGACTGAGTGAAGAGCCCTAAGACATTCAAAACAATGACATCCCAAGAAACTTTAAGAGTAAGCAGCAGCTGACACAGACACAGAACACATTGAGGTATTATTAGAAACCAGAATTATCTGTTTCAGTGCAACCAAGTTCCCCAGTTTATTTCAGATAATTTGAAGGACTGTCCAGATTCCTCCTTTACTAGGTAATATCAATCAATGCAGAGGTTCTCTGTCACCAATACCTGTCTATAAGATCAAAGCAAAGCCAAAATCTGCTCAGTATGGAAAGCAATAAATCATTCTCATGTGGGTGCTAACACACCAGCAATCAAGGGACATGTAGAAGGTGATCTCTATCTATGGTTAACTGGAAGTATTGGACAAAATTTAAGAACCTTACTCTTTGAGTTCACTGTATATTGGTAGCACCTCGGGGTGGCATACGAATGCAAATGCCAGGATGGGTATTGCATAGGCAGTCTGTAAAATAAAGCTCCCATTAGTAAGAACGGTCACGGCTGTACCTCTCACTTTTGGCAGGCAGCAGTTTAGCTGTGGTACAAGTAGTGGAATACAAATTCTACAGAAACTCCCTTACCCGTGAGTTGAACACAAAGTATTTTGGCTGGCACTTGTCACTGTTGTCACTGTGTGCTTCATATTCCACACCACTTTTTGGGGAGGTATCTTTTGGCTCCTCAAGGCTTGGGAAGTGCCCAGCTGTGTTGTCCATCATGAAATTCACACCAGAACCAAGTGACCCATTTGGTAACATGACCAGGTGCATTGGCACTGTGTTATTGGTGGTGGTCCAGTTTTCAACTCCGTGGTGCATGACGGGAAGAGGACAAGGTATTTGGGATTTCTTGAAGATCACCTACAAAGAAGCAGACAATGTTGTCAGAAGAGTACCACTACAGGAGTTTATACATCTGTGGTATTGTAACTGAGGTATAAACAGGCACTGAGAAAGAGAGAAAGTAAGAAACCAAGTGCTACCAATTCTGCTTCTTCTGCAAATATTTGTTGTTACTCTGCCTCTGCTGTTTTCCTGTTTTATTTTTTTATTCTCAAGTGTTTTTTAAACTGATTTTTTATTCTGACTTCATTTATCAATGGGTTGTTGATTTGATTCACTTGCAGGGGCTATTCTAACATACACATTAAATTGCCATGGCATGAAGTATAAAAGTGTTCAATGTTTACAGAGTCTGTATTTGGCTAGAGACAATATCCAAACAGTCACCTACCACACTGACAAAGAAAACCATACAGGTCAGCGAAAACCCACTCGTATAACCAAGATAACCTGTGCAGCAAGAAAAACAAAACAAAACAAATTAGTTCAGTTACCTATAAATTCACTACCCCAACAGGACTAAGAAATGAGCTTAAGCAAGGCATTAGGCTTACCTAAGCTTTTCAGAAGGGAGAGGGGAAGAATAACCACAACTGTTACAAGTATGACGAGGTAATTCCCATTAAGGTACCATTCTCTAAAGAGGAAGAATAAAAATAAAAACAATCATCATTGACATCATAGTGAAAATTTTTCATCTCAGGTTCAGGCTAGGAAAAGACACGTACCCAGAATTCTCCTCAAGCTTCATAAATGCTCTGATGACTTCAGGAAGTTCATATTTAATAATGAAGAGGTAGCTTGACATTGCTGAAAAAAATCCAAACAAAAAAAAAACTTCAGAGAAAACTGGAGTTTCAAAACAAGAAATAGTGTTTGCTTAAATAGAGATATTAGTTTTGTTTAAATAACAGTGTGACTAAATAAAAAAATAAACAAATCATTTATATTGTTATGAACATGTTCTGAATGACATCAAGCATTCTGTATTAAATACAATACAGCTACTATTGAATTTATAGCATACTTAAATCACTTTTAACTTTTCCTTTTGTTTTTTGCTATATATGTTTTTTTTTTCCAATGGATGCTGTCCATCCCCATTCTGTAGTAACTTTAGTTGCTACTTCCTCTAGATCTCTTCAGCTACCTTATCATTCCTATTTTCAACTTCTTTCTTCCAGTATATTCTCTCTATATAAAGAATGTCAAGATTCCTGATGTAAGAGTGGACTTCTATACATCACATTTAAAATGTACTGCCAGAAATAATGCTCTTTTCATTTGTCACAGGGAGGTCTCTGGTCTCTGGGTCAATCTGGACAAGAACTAGAGGAACAGCTATTCCTCTTTAATAGGGAAGCATACTTCATTTCTGAATTCAACCAATTTGATATCCAGGCTTGAGGAAGGAAAGGAATACCATAGAATAACCACTTTTTGTGAACAAAATCAAAAAGCCTTTTGCAGTACAGAGATGTGAACTACTTCTCTTTGTGTAGCAAAATTGCTGTAATGGGACTGTATTGATTTATTGATGGATGGATTTGCAAAACATAGTAAGTTCTAATAGAGAAATCACCAAAAAACCTGCATAAATTTAATTGACTAATGGCACATTTAATTTAAATTTCAATTACTTCTCCTTAAGGAATCTGTAAAAAATTGCAAATTCCCTTTTGCTTTCAAACCTTGTGTTCTTCAGCCTCCTAAAGGCTTCTTCCAGGATAGTAAAACAAAAAAGCTTTGTTGAATGAATTTACACTCTATCACTACTGTTTATATTGTTCTGAGAAGATGGAGATTACTTCACAGATATTTCACAGGAAGTGAAATTAAAAATTAATTTAAACACACACTTTAGGAATAACACAACCCAACTGTTATTTGAAGGAGAGAATTCAGCTGAAAAATTAATTACTGAAGTTTTTTATGGAGAAGTCAGAATGTTGTGCTGTTCCTTTTCGGTCAGACTAGTCTTTTCTAAGTTGAAGCAGATGCTTCAACTAGGTGCTAAGAGCAGTCTGAGCCATACTAAACAAAGAGAATGGCCAGTTCCTTGAGGACAGTCAGTCAGGCCACTTTAATCATCACTGAATCCTCTTCACTGGCCATGCAGAAATCCCAGGCAACAGCCTTTCACCATACACCGAAGTGCCAGGTAGCTGAAAAAAGTGAGATGGATTTCTCATATCCTTCATTTGTACAATACAATGTATGCTGTATCTGGCTCATCTCTGATGCCGTTTAGCCAGACAGAGGAGAGAAAAAGATCACTTGTGTTCTGTACAAAGAGCATTGGAATCTAGTAAACTTTCACCTCTTACCTCCAATATTCTGCATCGTGACTGCAATGAAAACACTACACTTCCCAGGCCAGCCAAATGCCTTTGCTCCCAGTTTTTCATATATTAATGAACCTGGAAAAAACCCAATCAAAAAGCAAATCCAGAAAAGAAACATAAGCCGCTACATTGGATATACTTGATAAATTGCATTCAGATGTAAAATACATGCATGCAATACAGACTCTTTGCCAATCACAGCCTCCTACCTCCTTCCTTTGATATCTTCAGTAAAAGGTGGACTGAGTAGAGTGACAATATTGCTACGCTGAGCAGCAAAACTCTGCAAGGCAAAGCAGAAATCAGACTCCTAAGCAGTACATCAGAGACATTCAGTTGATTTGAACATACACTTCTCATGAAGTTCAACCTGTAAATAGTTTTCAGCAAGTTCGTTCTTTGGTCTTCCAGTGTAAATGCAGAGCTAAGTGTCAGCTGTAGCTTACTTGTGAGTACAGTTGCACCTCATACACTCTAAAACCCCCTGAAGGCTTGTTTAAGTCCAGTAAGTGCCAATTCTGGGGTAGTCCACAAGGAAAGAATCTAATGTCTTAACAAGACCCCACTAAACAGATTTCTGTGCAAGAATCTGGTCTTTGGACTCTCGCCTGCCAAATGACTTTTCATTTCCAAGTCTCTCCTTAATCGGAGCTGTCAAAAAACCCCAGAAAAATGAAACCCAAAACTAAATTGTGATTGGGACGACTTCAGTGCTAGCTCTTGGCTGGTCACTGCTTATATCACTGCAGTGAAGGTTAGTTGCCTGCTGTGTAAGTACGTTAGAAATCTTGTGTAATGTTAAAGCACGGCACAACAGTGGAAAATCTGTTCTTGTAGCACTGGTAGCTTAGTCTTGTAGTTTTAGTCTACTTGAAGGTACTGGTAGCTGAATTCAATAATTCTGATTACTGCCATGCTCCTTCCACACGACAAGTTCATCCTATGTGATTTCAGCTATCTGCCTCTTGTAAACTGCTTGTGAAAAATGTAGCTTTGTGTGACATTTTCAGGGTGCAGCACTGTGGACAGCATATCTTATTACAATAACTATCTTGCCATCAGCTTGCCCAAGAGCTGGTGAGGAAGAGAAGATGATGATAGCACGACAGAGATAGAAAATGTGGATGCACTTTATCCCATGGCTGAACAGGAGGTTGTGCCCACACCTTCCACTCCACTGAACACATGGTTTGGTTTAGACACAGACAGGCTCCATGCCACTGTAAACCTCCCCTGTGGGAAGGATATCATCGTAAGTTTTGGGGAACTTCTGAGTTTTCTGAGGCTTCTATTTGCCTTCACTCTGTAGAACACCTTCCAGCATGAAAGCACTTGGGCAACATGAGAACAATAAATGACAGAAATTCAGATGATGCTGCCAGCATCAGCTAAATTAGAATTCAGGTCTGATAGTTTCCATTTAGTAGAAGGGAATTTTCTGTCCCACTAACACTAACAACATGATCTGTGAAAACAGAGAAACTTCAAACAAGTGGATAATTGCTGTGGAGTAACAATATCTGCACACAAGCTTATATTTTAAATAAGATTTCTTCCTCTACTAGAAGGAGAATGTTCTACTGCAAGAATTATGGAAATAGCATAGTAAAGAAAGTGAGCTGTGGAGGCAGAAGCCTTTGTGTTTTGCCTTAGCATTACTCTCTACTTTAGCACTGCCAACATAGGTAAGGCCATTAGGCTTGTATCAGAATTTTTAGCCACCAAGTAAGTATGAAGATATTATAAAGATATTGTTTTTCCCTGTTAGTGAGGCTTTTCTTTCCAGTGATCATATATGAACATACCAGTTAGTACAGGTGCTCAGAGAAAGTTGAAGGAGAAAAAAATCCTACATTTTTCTGACCCTGATACAATGTCAATTTTAGAACTGGGTTTAATTTTTTGCTCTGCAAGTACTATATCTAAACCGGTTAAGTGCAGGTGTTATGAAGGGCTTATGCAGAACATCATTTGAATCTATAATTAATTTTCAGTTAAAAATTATATTGGCAAAACAGGAGATGTTTCTTAGCAACTGGAAGCTACATGTAACATTTCAAACGCTGTTGCTGGCGTAGTTACACAGTCCCCACAAGCAAGAAGCTCTATAAAAACATGCTAGATTTCAGTAATGTAAAAAAGGCTTATTGTCACACACTAATATAATGGTTTATTCCAGTCTCATGGGAGGCTAAAATTAAGGCTTCAGCTACAATTAAAACCAGTTATTAAAAAACCTCCCAAATTTATTTTGATACAGTTTGTCTCATTAAAAGGACCCAAATGTTAGCCTTTTCACTCAAAACATGTTGCCATTTCAGATTATATAGAATATTCTTATATATATGTGTTATTATCTAGAATACTCTTCTTCCATTTCCACATAGTGATTAGACAATTAGGGTGATGCAAACACAGTTATGAGTGATTTAATTCCTTGTTGGATTCCCATACTGAACTGGCAAGGTTGGTCTTGTTATTTTAGGACCAGCATGCTGTTCTTTCTTTCTGTTTTTTGACTGCACAGTATCAATTCACAGTTGTCGTTGGATACTACTGGGAACCAGGGGAAAAGCAGCCTTGAAGCTTTGCCTTTCTCAGGTCTTTACAAGGTCAAGAAATTATAGCAATGATTATGCACCTGCAGGGTGCGTGAGAGACGTGATGTTTTGCTTAAAGCATGTTTTCAAAGAGGTGTTGCCTGCTTTGACCAACGAGTCTTTTCTATTTTGTTTTTCATGTACTGCCCTATATGCATGTGTGTGTTTCTTTAAACAAAGCTCTCTCTTGCTTTTCCAATACATGAGGAACTCTGTTGCATTATCCTTTTTGCCGCTCCTATAGCCTTAAAATGTGACACACAGTCATGTTCCTAACACAAAGGAGGTCTAAAATATTAAAAAATAACAGGATTTTCAGCAGTGGATGGGTCCTTGTGGTGGAGTTGAAATGCTTTCATTACCGAAGATCTTGTAAGAATTTTCAGCTAACAAACCAAGCTTAACATACCTCTCTAACCATAAAAACTTCAGCACCAGCCCCCTGCTTATATTCTATTTGCTTCTTTCTCTATGTACTTACATGAAAAGGATAATTCCTGTGTTGGCCATGGCATAGGAGAGCCCTAAGATGCCGCTGCCCATAATGGCATTGCTGAGGTTGAATGAGGACATTCCAAAGGAAGTTCTACCCCTGTGCTGTCGAGTGCAAGAACAGAAAATGTCAATTAATTTGCATTTTACTGAGCATGACTGGCTAATTATCCTCATTGCTCGTGTTCCCTGTACTGCTCCCTTGATCCCTGGAGGTGGAGCTTTTTCAAGGTTCCCAAGCCCAGAGGCACTTGTCACCCTAAGAAGTCTCTTTACCCCAAAGCCAGATGTGCTGGTAGTGCTCGTCCCTTCCCACTCTTTCATTGTCTCAGTCAGAAGGAGGTCTACATTCCTGACAGGTGACTGAGGTGACACTGTTACACAGGCTGTGCTGGCCTGCCTCTATGCTGTTATAAAATAGATTTCTCAAGCGTTGATTTTTAAATATTCAGATTTAAAAAAAAAATGAATACAACAGATTATTGAATTTGTCTCCAAGTAGAATGTGTTTTTTTCTTTGGGGATCTAAAAATGTGTCTGGGAGAGGAAAGAAAGGAGTGCTGTGTGCCTAGGGCTGGAAGCAGAAGAATGGAAGAGGACAAAACCTAGGAGAGAGGGGATGGTGTGTGAGTGAGTTACAACTGAGTAACACCAAGTGGGAAAGAAAAAGTAAACTCGGCTCCTAATTTTAGTTTACAATCACAAATAATATTTTTGATTTGATGTTATAATTTCTTAATAAAATCTCTAACACTACTGATAAAATAATGCCTTTTATTTCATCAAATTCACTTAAAATTGAGTAACTTTAAATCCTGAGCAGAGAGGCAGCCACATGCATGCCCCAGGAACAGGTGCTGTGCTTCCACTTTCATGTGGAGCTGTCTAGGGAGTTGGAGGTGTGCTGACCATGTAGTGCTCATCATCATAAAGCCAAAACAATAGTGTTCTTTCTTAAAAGCAATGCAGCTGAATGTGGATTCATTTAGACTGATGCTGGAAACAAGAAATACATGCACTGAGGTGTGCACAGATCTACTTGGCTGTAGGCACAACACAGTCCTTCTGAGCCCAGCGCCCTGTCAGGAAAATGGGTGCAAACCCACCCTGTCTACACATCACAGCTGAGATTATATCGAAATGCTACTGAAGTTCAAGTGTGATCCGAGGAATTTTTCTGATTACTTGTGAAGAAAATACTCAGTTTTACTTGAAAGACAACAGAAAGAGTTTGCTACATTTACTGTTAGAAAAGGTGTTTATTCATTGAAAGCCAATATTATGCTGGCTGACCTCCAGAGTAATTTTGCTTACCGACAATTTTAGAAAAAAATCAGGTCAATAATATCTACTTTGTAATTATTCATTCATTCAGTCATTAAAAATGAATAAAACTTACATATTCTTCATTATAGTCTTCTAATTTCTTTTTATCCAGATATCCATTTGTAAGGAACTTCTGACTTTCTGCATCATCACTAGCAAAGGGACTGGACACATGGAAAAATAAGAAAACATTAGATAAAGCTTGTGACACACATTTTATTTGAGTAGTGCCTTTTGTGATCAGCGGAAACTTTCCTTTGACGTTTCTATGAATATTTAAAACTCCTTCAGAAAAAAGCTCTGTTCTCATGTAAAGTTCTCATGTCCAATGGCATGTTCAGTGGATCTTTGCTTTGATTTGGAATTCAGGTTTAGACTCAGCTATCTTCAAACTACATTTGATAGTCGATGTTGGAAGGCAGATCTGTACTGCCAGTATCATTCTAAAGCTGAGCACAGGCTTCACATCTGGGGAGCAAAGGGCCTTGCAACAGCCCTGCTGGAGATACGTGCTGGAGGCTGCAGCAGGCTGAGAGCTAGAGACTGATGGCTGGTTTCCAGACATATTTTTTCAGCCAGGCAGGTGCTAGTGCTATCGTGGGCTCTGCTGGGATGTCTGAGGCTGGGCTGTCCCTGCTGCCGTCCAGGGAGCATTGTCCCCAGGGTGCCCAGGCTGAACTGCTCTGAGAGCGCATTAATTTAGACATGCACTGTCTGACCGGAGCAGTGGGAAATGGCCAAGGGGTGCTCTGTGCTGGGATCCTGCAGGTATCAGAGCAGGTGGTGGCAGGCAAGGGGGCACCTTGCTGCTCTGGGCACGCTGCCCTCCAGAGCACGGAGCAGGCTGGGCCAGCGCTGTGGGGAAGCTGCCCAGATGCCACCAGTGAAGGTTGCTTACTGATGACTGCTTTCTAGCCTCAAGAGCACAGAGAAAGGCTCACCTCCCCATGGCAGCCTTCTCGGAAGCAGCCGGCTCTGTGTAGTTGTCCTCCAGGCTCTCGGCGCTGCTGCTGCGGCCGTCGGGCTCGATGTTGACTTTGCGCAGCTCCATGCGATCCATGAGAGCGTCAGCGCTTCACACACACCTCGCCCCTGCAGGGTAAACAGCGCTGTGCCGGCTGCTCGCAGGCCCTCTCAGCATGCAGCGCCGCCAGAACACTCTGTTCTGCAAACAAAGCGCAACAGAGCTCATTAGGGTTTCCTTCAAATTGGGTAAACCAGTGTGAATCGTTTGGTTTGTGTTCCATCTTTGTAGTAGCATGAAGAGGGGAAACTGTTGCAGGCTGGGAAAATTCTGGGCAAGCATAAAAGTCTCTTTATATGCCAGCGCTTGGTTCTCCTGTCTCCCTTCAAATGAGAGGCCAAGAGATGCACAATGGATATCAGCATCTGGAAAAAATAGCCCAGCTGAAAATAATTTCCTGAACTCCTGCTTTTGAGTTTCTAGGAGAGGGTGATATAGAAATACTTTCTGCTAAAAGCAGGAGTATAGCTGGCTTTCCCATTTATTGTAAGATTAATGTTGTCACAGGTTTAAATGTTTTGTAGATTTGTCCCTTTCAGCGGGATCTGACAGAGGTGAGCAACTCTGCATGATAATTTTTGGTAATTAGGAGGTGCAATTCTGATAGGCCCATTTCTGAGTGTCCCAGTGTTTAATTCTTACTTGACACATCACTGGAAGCTCTGTCTCACACAGGATTATTACATGGATATCAGCCTGATTATCTTTACCCCATGATAAAAATTCTTGCCTTTTAAAAATCATGCAAATAAATGCTCAACTCTTTATTTCTTATATGGGCCAAAATAAACTGTATGACTCATATTTACAAAGAGAACTTCACCTCTGGGATTGCAGCAGTTGTGTGCTGCACACTCATCTGTAGATACACATGTGAATTCATGTCTTTATTATCAGATTCAAGAGGAAAACACTGTGCAAGAAATGTTGAAGTTCTGCAGTCCTTCTCCCTTCCCAAAGATATTCTTTGATGCATTCCATATTTCCATTCCACAGCTGAGGGGACACCAGTGAAGGGAATGAGCAGAGATCAGAGAGCACATGCTTGGGGCCAGAGTTACAGTTTCCTGGCCATTTCCCAGCTGCCTTGCAATCAGGCACACTGGACAATTCATGACAATTTTCATCAACATGACATGCCAAATGCAGTTCAGCACTCCATAATAACAATATTAGAAAACACTGCAACAAATAATTTCTCAGTCTGGCTCTTTGCAACACTTAATCTGCAATTATTCAATAGCCTTTCTCCTGGGTTTGCATTTATGGGTGTATGGGTCCAGCTCAATGACCAGACCTTTGCTATCCTCTGACACTGATCATATGCTGTTCTTGAGAACATCTACAAGCATATCTGTAGCGGCAAGATGTTGGAGTGCATATGTTTACAATGCAAATATAAACTTTAAATACCAACCCTGGAGGTTAAAACTGACTCTGGGCCAGATATTAATGTCAAATTCCTTGCTTCTTACCAAAAGCATTCAGCCAGACCAGACTACTGAAAAGGAGAAGCAATATCACAGTGCATTAGGAAATTTCCTACCAGAAAGAGTGGCTGGCTTTAATTCTTTCTGCTGCCTCATGCAGAGCTTGTGTGTGTGAGGGGCTTAGTGACTCAGGCATCAGGGCAGAGCTGCTGGCACTCACATTTCAGTGCCTGGGGCATTCTGCCTGCTCAGGATATGAATAACTCCAAGAGATAAAAACCAAATAACATTCCCTCCTCACTCCTCCATCCCCAACAGAGCCCTAACAACTGTGGCTTCATTCACAGAACTGTCTTCAAATGCAGACACTGCCCTGTCTGAAAAAGAGAGTTTTTCCAATTCTTGATGTTTATTTTTAATCTGTGGTATAAAAGTCAGGCAAAGAAGTCTAACTGTGCTTATCCCTGTTCCGGTAAAGGGTAAAACCTCCCCTGTATGCACTGCCTAACTATTGTTGGAGAAATGTCTTTTCCAGAAACGTCATTCCAAAAAATACAGATCTTCAAAGAGATGGGAAATGGAGGAAAAGTAATCAAAAAAGTTGCCAGGAGTTAAGCCACACAAAGATTAGGCTGAGGATGAAAGCTTTTGCAGCATAGCAAACAATTTGGAAAAATTGACTGAAAATACATGTTACAGCATAAGAATCATCTGGACATTGCCCTGTCAAACATTTACACAAGTCATCTGATTTATGTGTGTCACCTCAAGAGGCTGTGGAATTACTGCATAACGCAATGATTTCCTATTTTATTTTATTGTTTTTAATCTGCAAATTCCTAAAAGTCTTCTGGTGAAAGTACAAAGCCTCAGGTGGCAAAATTTAGTCTGTTGAGTGTCCCATAAACCAGGCCTGCTATTAGATTTGAATCCTGCAAACACTAATGACCGTGATTATGACCAATGGTGCCTTTGAACTTCAGTAGAAATTGGCAGAGCTGGTCCTTAGCTGGTGGCAATCCATATCTTCAGGTTCTGTACCTCTGGAGTCATTACTCAGCCTGAGAGATATTTGGATAAAGGGGAATGCACTGACACTGGGTGCTCAGTTGCACCCCTTCAGGGGTTTGTGCTGGCTGGACTGCTGCTCCTGGGGGATGGCCAGGAACCAGAGCAGGGATGGTGAAAGCACAGCCACCAAGGTTGGGCAGACCTGGCCCCTGCCAGAAGCTTAGCCTCCAATACAGGAGAAGAAACATTGAAGTTCATCTGCTTTAGCTTCCCTGGGATTTAATACTTTCTGCTTCAGAGCTATGATTTTGGTACCTAAACATAAAGGAGAAATCTCTTAGCTTTCCAGTATTCCTCAAACTTGCCTTCAATACAGTGATGTTTTTGCTGCTTCTTGTAGCCTTTGGCTGAACAGAAGAGATTTTTACTAAAGTATGGTATTAAAATGGAAATATTCATTGCAGAAGAAATTCACCTATTATTAGAGGACAGTTATTTATCTCTATAAAACTAATTTTCCTCTTCAAGTATAGGGTACTTTTCTGCATCATTTATTAAGTAATGGTTTCCAGTGATGATTTGGAAAATGATGAAATTTTTGGCATCAGGTTTCACAATGTTATTGATTTCTGTCCAGTCTGCAGTTAGAACATTAGGAGAATGGACAACCACTGGGCAAATAATGCCGGGTCATAGATATGACTAATACTTTCATGGGTTTTGCAATATCAATATTTGTGATCTCTGCCATGGTATCTGATTTAGCAGATTTTGTCAGATTCTTCACCTTCATGACTTTATAAGATTATTGTCTATGTGACTACTTCAAAATGAAATAAGTGTTGCAGCTGTGAAATAAACTATTAAAATGTAAAGCCTGTTTTCCCATTAATTTGTTTAAAGTAACCAAGTAACTCAAGAGCCTGGAAAAAATTGTCAGAAGATAGCCAAGGGCTGCAAAGGAAAGCAATCATTCATTTCTTAATTGACTGGGCAATTCTGAAAATGAATACTTTTGCTTCTTCTGTAGTTGTTTAGGTTTTGATTTTCTCTACAAAAAGAAGACCAAATTTCATTCCTGAAGAAATAACAAAGATATTTGCCAGTGCAGATTACCATGTGAGTAAATCATAGGAGTCTATCATTCATATTGCATTTATATTTACAGGCAAATTAAATTTATATTTCCCAATTTCTGAAGATGTAGCCAGTGCCTAAAATACATTGATAAAATTTTATAAAGAAAAAAATTTACCTCTGAGTTGAGCAGGTTCCTTTCCTCACTTGCTAGTCAGGTTATATCTTTTAGGAATTGCACCTGTAAGAAAAAGTTTACTCATATGCAACCTAGAGCAGTTGAACAGTGATTTAAAGACAAATGGGAGTGTATGGGATGAACCAATCAACAGCTGCTACACCCAACAACTCCCTTTGACAAACTTGCGTCAGCTCTTTAAAAAAAAAGGAGAAAAAAAAGAAGAAAGGTAAATCAGTTTATTGGAGCACACTGAGGGCAAACATCTCAGTTACCGGAGCTATTTGCTCTCTGAGCTTAACCCTGTTTCAAAATGCTTATCCTCAGAACGCGCCACCCCAGCTTGATCACACTTTCATTTGACAGTCTGGATTTTTGAATAATGCACGTGCATTAAACTTGCAGTAACACAATAATAAAGAGCCTGGGAAATCAGTTCTGGGAGAAACACCTATTTGCTCCCACACTGCTCTTATCTCTGTGACAACAGAGCTGCATCTTGCACTGTCTGGAAATGTGTGCTTTCAAAGGGGCTGCTTGACCTGTGCCTTAGTTTCCCACTTGAAATATTTAATGTAATTTTAACTGAGGAGATATATGTCCAGTGACAAATGTTATTCATTTAATGGCAATATAGGGCTGTGGAGAAGTACTTAATTATCTGTGATGTGCCTGTAATACTGCAGAATTTACTGCAGAATTTTGTCGAATGACCATAATTAAACCCCCCAAATAACCCTCCAGCCCTCCCACCCATGTGGGCTTTGTGATTAAAGCCCTTAGACTGGCCTGATTGTGAAGGCAGGAGGGCAAGTGAGGGGATGTAATTTTTGATTCTTAGAGTTTCCTGTGGAGCATTCAGGCTGCTTTAGCTCAGGCTGGATGACAATCTGTGGGAATCCAGCCCTGCTCCACTGTGACCAGGCCTTCTGCTTGCTTGCTGCCAGCACCAGCTATGGTGTGGTGGCTTCAGAGTTCCCCCCCCGCCCTCAGAAAAGAAATTTGAGTTCCAATATAGACTCAGACAAATAGTTTAACAAAAATAAGCTCTGTCTCCCTCAGTTCTGCATTCCCATGAAAAGACAACTGATTGTAAGGCCAGTCATGCCATATGATGCCAAAAGTAGTGCAATCCAAAGATTAAGAGGTGCAAGGTTTGGAGCCAGAGGCCCTATCTTGATTTAAACCTAACTGGAATAATGAACAAATTTTTGGGCCTAGACTGGTTAAATGGACTTTGAGTCTGAAAGCTCCCTGTGTTTTCCATTTCATCAGTTGATCTAATGAGGGAAACAGGCTTTCCCTCTAAGGCATAGGACCAAGAATAGGTGGCTTTAATGTGTTAAGGCAGCTCTCAGCAGAAGTTTGGCACCAAGCTGTCCTATGCCATTGCTAGGGAGAGGGAGCAGAGCTGCTGGGGGGGCTGGGGGAGGCAGCTGTGCTCTGCTTGAGCCTGTTTGCTTTGCACACTTGACAGGGCTGTGGGTATGGGCAGCCTCCTTGCTGCACTGCTGCTCATGTGGCTGTTTCATGTAACAATAGGGGAGAGAAAAACATTTCTTTAAACAAAGGAAAATAAGACTGCAAACCATAAAGAAAACAGCAGGCAGATTTGGGGACACATGTACTAACAAATCAGCAACAGCTGTGAAAATTACTTCTGATGCATTTTTTTAGCCTGATTAAATAAATAATAATCAAGATTAGAGGTAATTTCCTTTTCAAAGACCACAAATATCCATGTCCATCTCTGATTCCCACTGAGTCTAAGCAGTGTGGCACAATTCTCTCTGTAGCCACATCATGGTAGTTGGGTGGATCTTTTCTCAGTGCTTGGGGGATGGAGTCATCAGGGTTGATGGTGCTCAGCAGTGTCCCTCTTTCAGCACCTGATGCCTCAAAGATGTCAGGCAAGGTGTACAGGCAGGTAGAGCTGGTAGAAATCATTCACAGGCCTGTAGGCAATTTTTTCTGCAGAGAAGGGCCAGCTAACACAGTCTTCTGACACAGGTTTTTTACTCTGACAGTTCTTTCTGCCTATCCCTAACTAGAAAAGCTTAATTTTGATCAGATAAGACTTCTTTCAGTGGAGCACAAATGTCAGTGTCCAATCTTCACACTGAAGGAAGGCACATGGTAACTCAAGACCCTTTCTGTTTTGTTTTCATCCTGGCTGTGTTCAATTTCACTATTTGTAAAGAAAACTTTGTATTTGCTGGTATTGCTTGAGGTCATGAAAGAGTTCAAAGAAATAAAAATACATTTTCTTTTTGCTTTTTGACAAATAACAGGATTAAATTCTTGATTAGAATGTTGGAAACAGTGAACAAAAGATAGCACAACATTGTGATATCACCCTTGTCTCTTGTAGCCGGATCTTGCTTTCTGTGTGACGTGTTTCTGCCGCAGAGTCATGCAGTCAGAATAGCTCCACTTATATTCAAAAAAAGGGCCAAGTGTACTCTTGGTTACTTTTCCACCAAAAGCAACTAAATAAAGCTCTTCTTTGTTAATTTGTGGGATCATACTACAAGCTCTGTTAGTCACCTCGGTACCTATGGAGCACCCTGCAGTGCACCAAGGAGTGTTTGACCAGCACAGATCCCTGTTTACCCTTTCTCTGAGGAAGCCAGATTAACTGCAGTTAAAATTATGATATTTGTTATATTTTTCTCTTCTGGGGCTTTCTGGCTATTTATGTCTCATGGAGAAAACTCCTCTTGCAGTAGCACCTGCCATCACTAGCAAGAGAAGTTTCCAGGCACAGTCAATCTGAGGACTGAGGACATGTTTCCTGAACAGAGAAAGCAGGAGCAGTCTTCTGTAGCTATAAGTGTGCATTTCCAGAGTCTTCTAGAGTTAGAAGGGTGTTTCCAGAGCAGAGGCTTTTGGCAGAACCTAGAGCTAGCAGTGGTGACAGTGCCATTAAAAAAGACTCAGTGGTCCTTTGCTCTGTAGCCACAACCTCCCACATTTGCTACACAACCGGCTCCATTTTTTGAACACTAAAATGCTCTTTAGGAAACAAAACCTCTCATCCATTGCTCAGAGCCCTCGTTTGAGCAAAAGAGTAATCAGAGCTGGGCTGGTTGTGTAAACTGGAGGTACTGGCCCAGAGATTGGTACTTGATATCTCCCAAACATGGGGATCACCGCTGGGGGAAGTCCAGCATGTTCTGCCACCTGCCTCTGCCCCAGCTTTTGCCCCCTGCAGCTGGTGGTCAGCCTGGGCTTGGGCAATGCAGGTCAGGGCTGTGCTGCTATCCTTGTGGCTGCTTACACTGCTGTGTCTGGAGTCTAGGTTGACAAAAATTTTATAGCATGAAATAAGATTGTACTGAACATGCTGGAAATGTTTTTACCAAAATATTAAGCTTTTTTTTTTTTTTTGTATTTTGGCCTCGTTTTTATGGAGCTTGAGGTCATGTTAAATGTTTCGTTAACACTTTCCTGTTTTGTAATAATTGCTGCTCTCTGACTCATGCTACTTTCCTCTTGACACGAGAGCCTCTGTCTGTCTTTGTGTTGCTTCTTGCTCAAATACTATCTGCTGAAGTTGAAGGAGATTTTGTTGTAGCTCTGTGTTTAGTTTTCACTCTGTGGTCATTGTCATTGGCACTGAGGCCGTGCAGGGTAAACTGAAGTGTATTTTGCAATTTTGTTGTGGCTGTCTGCTCTGCACTAATACACTACAAGTAAAAAGTAGTCCTGATGGTGATAAACCAGCTGCAATCAAAGCACCTGACCCTACATATTCATATATACACAGGTCCAAAACCCACCTTAAAAGGGTTAGGAAGCTTTTTGCAGGGATCTTTTCAGTACTCTTTGACTCTTGTTTTACCCTCAGAAATACCCATTAAAGATTAGGGTTTTTTCTCAGTTTTTTAAAGTTTAAGGCCAAGAGGGACAGTGATATCTCCTGTA
This sequence comes from Luscinia megarhynchos, assembly GCA_034336665.1. Taxonomy (NCBI): domain Eukaryota; kingdom Metazoa; phylum Chordata; class Aves; order Passeriformes; family Muscicapidae; genus Luscinia; species Luscinia megarhynchos. The sequence goes on from CM067564.1 coordinate 71,116,435, forward strand.
TCTCAAGCAACCTGAATTCTCACTCAAATCCTGCAGATTCAAGGTGCTCCATGATTTCAGTTGGACAGAAACATTTTAACTTTTCAATATAAAAAGGTCTAGGAAGGTTTTTGAGGCTTTACAAGGCAAAGTCGTGTCTGAGATGATCTGGTGTTCGTGTGGAGGAGGCTGGACCAGCTACTCTCCACAAATCCCTTACAACCGGGTTTTGATGAGTCTGTGAAACTGCTCAGTGTGCCACAGACACAAAGATATTAAAAATGCTCTCAAAAATACTGATGGCAGGAATGCATCTAGGTGAGACATGGCCAGACACTAGACAAACAACACTCCGTGTGCCAGAAACAAGTTATAAAAAGGACTTTCCGAGGCATTCAATGGTCCATTGACTTGTTGAAGAGATTTGCTGAAGAAAGTGGGCAGGTTTTGCCTTAAGTGGTCTTTTTGTCTTCACACACACTGTAAATACATAACTACCCACAAAAGAACTCAAAGTGCTCTTTTAAAATATTAATATTCACAAATTTTGCAAAACAAAACTGAGGATGTTTGGTAAATGTATTAAGTTACGTGTATCAGAATAACTGGCATGTTCTGAAAAAGGTTGCAACATCCTGTGTTTCTTTCCAAAACAAGAATTTCTTCTTATACCTAAGTTCATTTCAGTCTCTCTGGCAATAATGATCTTCACAGGGCAAGTATGAAAACTGCATTTGCAATTGGCTACTAAGTGAACTAAGTGAATTTAGTGGACTAAGTGAGCTAAGTGAACTAAGAGGAAGAGCTGAAAAAATAAATTAAATACAGTCCATGCGATTAATTTTATGAAATAGGATCCCTAATAACAAACACAAATTTCAGAGCCATGAATATAATTTACTGTATATTAACTGCTTTTCTACTGTACTTTTTGAATTATAAAATATTAGATATGTATATAAATAATGTATTATATATAAAATATTATATATAGTATGTGCTTATAATATGAAGTGTGACTACTGACAGCACAGGATATATCCTTTGTCACTTTACTACCTCTCCCTGTTGCAATAATTCCTGCCACTGCAGAGTGTTTTTATTGCTGCCTGATATTTTTAACTAAAAAGGAAACTGGAGGTTCATAACACCTGACAAAAGGGAATTCACTGCAATGACTAAGAAATGGAAGCAATTTACCTCAGGGTCTATAGTCTCAATAGAGGGAGAGAGGAACATGTCTGAGAATGATTCAAACCCCCTAGAAGGGGCTTATGGTCACTAGCTAGCTTCTTTAATGCACTTCAGACTGCTGCTTAAAGACTTGCAGTGTGAGTCCAGGCTTTGGGAAGTATATAGGATATTACTCATACTATTTCAAAGAAGAGCTTGCCACACAACTTTTTTTTGGTCTTCTTTCTATTTGAATAATGTCAGGAACAGAGAAAAAACACCCTCTAGATTTTTACCCCATGCCTTCTGTTGTTGTACATCACCTAAAAAAATTATTTCAGTGGTGCTATTTCCCTCCTCCATTATGTTCAGAATATATTTGGGAGCATTTGCACTGTCAGGGCAATTATTCCTGGCTTCAAGCATTGCCTGAGAAAAGGCAGGGGCTACCTGAATATTTTCACCACAAGGCTGTGTCTATTGTTTGCTCTGAAAATGTCCATTTGTGCTAGAAAGAACATATTGTCCATGCTCTACATGGAATGAAGCTGAGCAAACAAAGCTGCATGGCAAAAGAATGATGAATTCACTAAGTAGTAGATTGGTGCTGCTGCATATTATAGAGTATAAAACTATGATTTTATGTATTTTAAAATATATTAGCTGAGTAATATTCGGCTATTATGTCCCTTTCTGTACTGAAATATATGAGAAGTCTTATTGCAATTTATCCAGTCTCTTTTCACTCTGCCTTTTGTTAAGGGTAGAGAACTGCATTTTCAGCTGACTGCAGAGTGCCTGAGGTTTCTCACAGCTGCTGCCATGTTCTGCCCAAATGCAAGCAAGTGATTCAGGCTCTCAAATGTACCACTGGTTTGACACCTGTGGCTTGAGCAGTGAGAGCTGCTGAGACTCAGGAGCTCTAGGAGCATCATACTAGGCATGGCTTTGGAACATCTGCTTCTTTTAAGATCTGGAAAACATGTAGGACCAGAAAGAAAATGAGTTAAACTTAGTTTAATATTTTGATCTCCATCCTTATTTTAGGGGGCTAATTTTTGCAGCAGCTGCAATGACTTGCTAAATCCTGAACAATTCATCAGAACTGGCCCAGCTTAGATCCAACCTTCCAGAACATTCCATCTGGGTGGTTTCCACCTCTGCTACCACCTCTCCTAGAGGCCCTTCATCTGTGAGTTAGGAAAGGTTTCCAGCAGGATGACATGCTAGGCTAGCCTGCTTATGGATCCCTCTTTGCTGGGGGCCAGTGCCTGTCCCATTGCATGACCAGAGGTGTCCACTACAGCTTGTACCTGCAGTTACCTACTGTGAGATAAACACACTCCCAGTCACACAGACTGGGAAGAGCTCACTGCTCATCATTTAATATGGAGCAATGCATTCATTTCTGTTCATGTTTAGAGGAGCCTGTATTTGCTCAGTAGGGTGCAGTTTCAAATGCCTCTCTATGTGCCAGCATGATGTGCTGGGATGGAAGGCCTGGCCATCATGACTCCTAAACCCATGGTCACAGAGTGAAGGCCTGGAAGACTCCTCATGAAACCATCTGGATTGTATTAGCTGGAGTACAGCCAGCAGGTCGAAGGTGTGGGAGAGATTATCCCCTTCCTTCAGGCAATTTTGAGTTTTGCTCCCCCAAGGAGGAGTACAAGATGGTGGTGAAGTGCAAGGCATAAAAGGTAAGGTTGAAGGACTTAGCCTGCAGAAATAAGGATGAGTAGTTATCAGTAGCACTACAGTTCTGTTCATAAAAGTAACAATGTTAATGTAAACCAGATGCAATTAAAACCAGCCTGAGAAAACAATCAGATTCCTCTTTCATTAGCAGACTTTGTGGGAGACCAGTGTGCTATCTGAACAGTATATAATTCTTTGCACCACTTAACAACACTTCTCAGACTCTGAAAGCAGAGTCAGCTCTAGAAGCAGTCACCATGAGATATCATCCTTAAGAAGGTTTGTCTTCACACAAGGGTAAAAGCACGCCTTCAGAGATTTATGGGTGTTGTCACAACAATTTCCCATTTATTAAAATCATTGAAAGAGAGGTGAAACCAGTGTATTTCTGCCCAGTAGTGTCTGAACCCACTAAACTCTTTCTGGGAAATGCTGTTCTCCCAAAGTACTCCCCAGGGGTCATGCAGTTTGTCCAGGGGAAAAAAAAACCCCTTAATTCCTGGTTCTGCTGCAGACTTTTCCTCCTTATTGGATACACCTCTAAGGCAATATTCATGGAGAGCTTAGGTACCAGAGTGGCAGCCAGTGCTCACACATCAATGTGCTAGGCACTGACATTTTCCCTGGGCAGAGTGTCTTTTCTGGCGTGGCCACTGCCTGGGCAGGACTAATCAGCTCAGCACCAAGGCAACTCAGGCTCTGCAAAGTCAAAGATTATTTACTGTTCAATCTGCCCAATCTGTTCAAAGGACACCAAGCATGCACCTACTGGTGTGGGATGTGACAGCCTAACAAAGCTTCAGTTCTCCTCTGCTGCACTCCTAAGGGCTGGACTGACTTTGAGCATGGGCAGTGCCGGTGCGTGTCTGTCCAAAACACACCTCTCACATAAACTCACAACTGCTCAGGTGTGGCAATGTCCTTGATGGATTTAATCCACTCTCTGCTCCACAGTCCTCAGTCTGCAGAACTGGGAATGCAGCACATCTCTGCTTCATTTGGACTTCACAGGAATAAGAACATTCAAGGCTAAGCAGCAGAGGAGCATGACAAGTCCTTAGGAAAAGCTGTCTGCTATTTATCAGCTATTTAATGAGGTACAAAGACACATGAAACAAAAGGAAATGCATACTCAGTATGACACATTCTTGTTCCTACAATTTTTTTCTTTTGAAACTTCATAGTTAGAAAAGCTTTGACTCTATCAGTTCCACACACTTCTTTTGATAGTATACTGCACCCATGGTAGTGACTTTCTATAATGCTTCATAGTTTGTAAAAAAAAAATAAATGAAATCACCAGATGACTTATAACTATGATTCATGTTATTGTTATTGTTCATTATTATCATTTGTCATATGAGACAATGCCTGGCTATGCACTTTTCCTCTTTTGAAAGAGAAATCTGGCTCAGCTCTGAAGGCTTCAAATTCTGTTTATTATACTAGCTGAAACATGTTTATTACACTGTCATGTTTTTATATCCCTCCTGCTACCTTGTGCAAAACATACTTTTGCACTGACCAAATTGTGAAAATTCTGCAGGGCTTTGCTCTCTCTCATCAAGCCACTGATCCACCGAGTTTAGCAGCCTCATGTGGTGGTAGCCTGTATCTGACCCAGCAGTGTCCTCTCCCTCTCAGTACCACACCTAGTCCTGAGAGGCCTTTCACGGGGAATTGAAAGCCTTAATGACTTCCAATCCTAGGATTTCCCGAGTTTTAAGCTCTAGTCATTCCTCAAAAACATAGAAAGAATTATGCACTACCTGCCTGTATGGTTGTTATATATACATGTATATACACTATAGTATAATAATGTTTGATTGAGAGGAAAAGGCGCAGGAGAAATATATATAATAGCTAAAATACCAGTGATAAAACAACAGTAATGACAACTCTATTTTCATGTTGCAGCTGCAGTGAGTTTCTGCATAATTTCAACCAATAAACTTTTAAGGCATTTTAGCCAAGGCCTTTTGAACCCCTGAGCTACACTGACTCCACAACTTATGGCAGGAAGTCTGTCAAGTGACATTCTGAACACAAATAGCAAAGAAAATCATCTTATGAGAACTCAGTCACTGTTGTCACTGTTGATTTTGTACCACTTCTGAACGACTAACAAGCTCTATCTTTGGGCAAGCACTGTCTAGAAATGTGTTTCCTCCTGATTTCTGCTGTTGGATCTAAGAGGTTGCATTGCCCTCCCCTCAAAAACTTACGTCATCAGGTTTGTCTGTGACTGCATAACCAGAGGGGCATTGCCAGAAACAGGTGGAAGGTTCATGGTTACATGAAAACCTCTCAAACACTTTTCTTGGCGTAGCAATGATGTCAATATTTATTGTCACTGTCACAGACCAGAAAGATTACACAGACACAGCCAGGAGACTGCACTTGCAGTTTGTATAGGGTTACATGCAGCACTCTCCCTCTGGCACTGAATTTAAGAGATATTGCATCACAACAGGTGTCAATGAAATGAATTTTTCGTTCAGCCCAAACACTGCTGGGAGATGAAGGGAACCAGTGGCTGACGTATCTGGGTTCCTGTTTCCTGCTCCACAGATCCCAGCTGGGTTTGAGCCTCATAGGAGTGATGCTAATTCTGTAGTCCCACAACTCCCTTAAGTCAACATAAGCAAATGCTGATGCTAAAAGAGGCAGTGCCAACTTCCCACTGACCCAATCAGTGTTTTCACTCTCTTTGCTTCCCCAAGGACTGCAAATAGCCATATATATGTATGGGAGGGGAAAAAAGAAAAAAAGGTTAGTTTTAACCCAGAGTGTTGTCCTGTTCCCACTGACTGTGTGGCTGCATGAACATCTGGCAGATGGGAAAGTGAGATGCAAATGGCAGTAAGCAGGCAGAGGACTGGAAGGTAAGCCAGGACTGGTTATTGCAGTTAAATGAATTCTGGAACTAGCAAGAAAATTACAGCACTTGTACAATATCCCCTCATGGCTAAAAGGGAGTGGAGGGAGGGTGTGCAAAATCACAAGGCAAACATCCCTGGTCCATTATATCTGGATTAGGCAGATTAGATGAAACAAATTTTCTGACTCAGAAAATGCCATCAGACCTGTTTAAACTAGGTTAAATGTACCTAAAGAGCCCCTAACTTACAAAGTGCTTCACATTGTCTATGTTGACATCCAAAATCAAGTGCTGGTAGTTTCTAATAAAACATAGCCTAGTCAAGATGCTCTTTTAAATCAAAAACATTTCCTCATTTTAATTTTTTTTAATGAAAATCACTTTGCTCGTAAAAAGTTTTTATGTTTCAGAAAATTATATTGAGAGTAATGTGTCTTAATAATGACTCTTATAATGGCATTACTTAAAACAATTAAATCAATTAGTTCAATAAAATTCTTCAACAGAACTGCAATATTTTGACACTATGACTGATTGAGTTTACTGCCTTTGCAATTAATGAAAGATTGGTTCCTTTAGCAATTACACTCTGATTAGTCCACAGCAAGAACATTTTCCATTACTCATCCCCCACTGCTATCAAAGGGCCTTTACTTTGGGCTTTTAGTTCTCTCTTTAATCCTAAATTAACAGAGTTTATCAAAGCCCTTTCTCTCTAAAACTCTTGGATAAAATTTGGTTTTGTATTTTACCTGTGCTAAAACTTCATCAAAATAAGAAAATCCAAGAAATAACTAGACACTAAGGCACAGACACATAATATTTTTTTTGTTTAATTTAAAAATAGTAGTTGTGGCTGTTAAAGAACAAGTAAGAGTTAATGCTAAAAACCTGTGATTAAAACAAAACCTGTTTAGTACAAAACAGCATAAAGAATCTTTTTATAGCCCAAGTAATCAAACTTCTGTCAAAGTGAGATAATTGTCATTCAAACTTACAATTCAAACACAGCCGCTAAAAATCTTTGACAAGAAGCCAGACACTTCACTTCACTTTGAGCACTAACTCAGGAACAAGTACAGAGGCTTGGCAGTAGCTGAGGCTTTGTAATTCTGTACAGTTGTGGAAGCACCCAGAAAAAAAAATCTCTTAATTGGAGAATTTTTTCTTTCTGAAGTTGAAAACAATGTGTTCGCCATGCTGGTTAAGATAGTATTTAATGAGAAAAGTCTATTAGTATATTAGCTTTTCTTTTATTTAATTGAAAACCCCCGGAGTACTAAAATTGGCTCTTGACTTCAAATCCTAGTAGTAAAGCTTTTTCTTGGCTCAACAGATTGAATGAACATTGCAGGGAGGATTGTGAACCCAGTGCAATGACAAGCACCATTCCTGCAAAGACTCATCATTCTTTACTCTGCTCTTCCCTGCTGAAAATAATCAGAAATTAAATATGCAGGTATTGCTAAAACAGAGCTGTATTATGTATTTATTTTGTCACCACTAGTTTCCATTTCTTTTTTTCCCCCTCAAATGTTAAAAATAATTTAACATGGTATAAGTTTTGTTGCTTACTCTGCTTGACTCTGTTAAATAGAGTTTGAAGTAAAACCTGGAAAACAACTATTCTCACAGGAAATTAATGCTCTGCTTATATGTGCTGCATATTCATACACCACTATTGTTCATTGTACTGTTTTGCAAATGTGCACAAATATCAACTAGTAATTTCATAAATCTGGAAGCCACAATTCCCAGATGATGACCGTGACCCTAGAAAAAACCTAGAGAAAACAACCTCTTTACGAGACATACCTTGCAATAGATGTTTGCTTAACTGGAAATCCACGAGAGCAGCTGCCCAGTGCAACAGTACATATTTGCTTCTGAATCCTTTCTCAAAGACACTATTTAAACATGTTGATGAACCGAGCTGTATTTTTCCCCACCTCCATTCCAGCAAAATAAGGAGACTCAGAAGATAAAATTTGTTTTGTTATTGCAAGTAGTGCTGTGTGGTAAGTGAGAAATTTGCTTTCTATAGTCCTATGTAATTATGAAGGTGGCAAATGTCCATTTCCTGTACAGATGCAGTGTCTGTGTGTACTGCTCAGTGATATTTCTATTTGAAAATGAATATACTTCTATTTCTAGAAGTGTTTGTGCATAGAGCTCCTTATCGTCCATATTTGGCTTGAGGTTAAAGATCTGCTACTTTAGCTTCACCACTTTGGCAAGAGGCAACAAGTATTTCTTGTATGAGACTGTAACTCCAGGCTATAGGATGTGTTTCAGTCTGGTTCTGATTTATGTTAAGCTGTAAACAACTGAGATTTATAACATGGGTTTATGATGTGTGCAGCAGGACTAGCTATCACTGTTTCATGCAGCATCCTGATTAGGAGCAGTGATAACAGAGATTTTTCAAATGCTCCAGCTCTGTGCTAAGTTTGATGCTTTCACCTAGAGGGGAAAATTTGTGTCTCTTGAGCCAGTCACTCTTTACACTTTCTTCCTGGACTCTGATTTAGCCTTTCCTCTGCCATTTTATGGATAAGAGTCCCTTAGCCCAGTGAACAACTCCAATTAGCAGAATAAATTTCTAAATTGCTCCTTCTCTCTTAGAACCGTTTGTGCAACCATTCTCCAAAACCAAAGGGATCAGGAATGACCACAGCTGAGATGGTGTCACTCACCCTCTCTTCCACCACTGCACAATAGTGTAAATAGTCAGAAAAGACTTGACTCAATGTCCCTTCTGCTCCTGTGGGCAACATGGGACAGACTTCACTCTCACACAGAGAAACATCTGATCTGAGGGTACACTAAGTGACCAAAAATAAACTTTCTCAGAGTAGGAATGATATTTTCCATAGTAAAATAGAAACAAAAAGGTACAAGATGAGTCATGCTTTTAAGATGTGTGAAGTCCTGTCACACCTGCTTCAAACAAAACTAAAAATGTCCATTAGCCTCTCACTCTTTTGTTTGCCCTGTGTTTTCACTTGCTTTGGAGTTTGTAGGCAATAAATCATAAAGTAGAAACATGGGCTGAATCCTGAGATATTTATTCAGACTAAAGTCTTGTTACTGGCAAAGGTCTGTCTGAGCAGCCTTATCATCCCCTAAGTTTTTCACTGCAAAAAGGAAATATACTAAAAATACATATTCCTGCGGCATCCAGCAATTTTCAGTTTCATAGTAGAATTTTCTGGTTCTGGTTAACTTACCCTGTCCTTTCTCATCCTCTGCAATGATTTTAACAAGAATTTCTGAAAGATTGCTTTTAAATTTTCAGATCCAATTTCTGGATAAATTAAATGAAAAAAAGAGAAAATTAGCTGTATTAGGAATCACAGGTACCTTGTAAATGAAGATAATTTTTAGATTTCTAGGAAAACAAGATGTTATACCTTTTGTTGTAATGGTTTGAAATTTTCTAATTACTTTGAAGAAAACTGTGTCTTGAAGCAAAATGATGGTTTAATAGTGTATAGAGAAACTGTTCATGGTGGCTATGAAATCCAGACTGAATCATCAAGACCAGATGGTAATCTTGACTAGTACTACTATGATTTTCAAGACCCATCAGTGGTAGTGATGTGAGAGATGTTTTGAGACCTAATTTTCAGTTCTGATGAGAAGGAAAATGTGGCAATAATTTTCTCACTATTTCACAATGATTTTATGAAAATCAGTTAGTGTTTGTAGAAATTTTTGGTTGGCCAATATGCTGCATGAGCATTCCTCTTATAATTGGATAGCTAACTTAATGCAATATTCTTAATTATTCTTTATATATTTCTTAATTACATAGTTCTTTCATTTTTTATTTCTTCCTTCAAACTCTGAACTTTTTAGCATGATGTGACTCAGCATCTGTTATTTTGCACAAGGTTGTGTTTTCCATGATAGGAAAGTGAAATTCAAAATATTGGCAGGATGATGAATTTTTCCCTTCTCTATACTTCACACTTCTGGATAATGATGAAAATCATCATACTGTAGTTTTGATGTTTTTGGTATCTGGTGCTAATAGTTCACAGTAACAGATGAAAATCATGTCAAATTATGTACCAAGAGTGTCTGTTTCACAGCTTCTAAGGTCTGGAATCCCTGTTTCTAACTTAATCTGAAATTTTCTGTCATAAAGACGGTAACAGCAAAAAAATTTAGCCACCAATGGCTGCCACTAAGAAATTCTGGATTTACCGCTGAGCAAAAACAATGAATATGTATTGATGACTTTAAAACAATCTATTGTGACTCAGAAAAGTGATACATACAACAAATGCTGTCATGCTGGTACAAATTTTTAACCATAGACCAAGAAATTTTTTAATCTCTTCCATCTATTCTATTCTATTCTATTCTATTCTATTCTATTCTATTCTATTCTATTCTATTCTATTCTATTCTATTCTATTCTATTCTATTCTATTCTATTCTATTCTATTCTATTCTATTCTATTCTATTCTATTCTATTCTATTCTATTCTATTCTATTCTATTCTATTCTATTCTATTCTATTCTATTCTATTCTCAAGATTATACTTTGAATGTATTCTAAAGGTAATGGCCATAAGGGAGCCAGAGGTGTCAACTGTTTCAACATGTACACAGTGACTGCCCAAGGGAGGGTGGGAGGTGGCTTTTAACATGTTCCTCTGGTGAACCATGTAATTTTCTATTGGTTTTCTCCAGAGAGCTCAGATGCTGTGTTCTGGGATCTATTTATTTGAAAACCTCATTTGTGTATTATCATACATGAGATGGACAGAGCAACCAGGCTTTACCCTGGTGATATTACATGAGTATTCACCTTTGGGGTGGAATTTTTCCAATAAAGATCCTTAAATACAGAACTTATTTCATTCATTCATTCCAGTCCTCCTTTGCTCCAGTTCATTTATGCACAAGTGATGGAAATAGAAAAAGACATCATGCTGATTTACTCTCTTAAAAGGATTTCTTTGTACATTGATTAATACAACTGAAGAATATTGGTATGGAGAATATGAATGGAGCATCTCAATAAAAAGGAAAAAAGATTAATTACTAGTCTTCGTAGTGATAATTCTTTTGAAATGTGGATAGGCTGGTACCTTAGTCATGCTCTACTCATAGGCACATGCCACAAGAAAGGTGAAATTCACTATGTTCTACTATTCCTATGTTTGTGTCATTGGACAGCATTTTCTAAAATTTTTAGTGTTGCTGCTTTTGACCCTAATCCTGCAATGTCAGATATTGGCTTGTGTTTGGCCTTACAGCAGAAGATTGGAAGGACATTTCTCAATTCTAGTGCTGTAGTATTCGATTTTGTAGAACTTGAAGTCTATCCTATGCTGGAACTGAGCAACAAAGTTGGGCAGTAACATCCAAATACAGAAGCATTTAAAACTTGGAGCACAAAACACCATCAACATTTTTTCAACGATATCTGTGATTCTATTTAACATAAAGGGCCCTAATTTAAGCTGTGTTAAAAAAACCATACTTCTATGGTGCATGCCAGGGCAACATCTGAACCTATCAACCTCTCTCTTTCTGACTTTCGGAGTAAATTCTCAAAAAATAATCTTCTGTTCTCATTACCAGCTAATGATGCACATTTGTGATCTGAGCTTCTCCACCCAACCATGTTCTTCCTGACTTTTGAGGAAGATGTGTCTGTTCAGCCACACTGTTTATCCACTTCAGAAATGACCATCCACTCTTACTGACTGACATGAGGCAGAGGAGAAAGTGTTTCACTTTAAAGTACAATTTTTACAGGGTCAGCATGGAAGCACACATGCAAGTCCCAGGATAATAATTGGAGCTTATGGATAAGTTGGATAAACTTATTTGGCTTTTTATGGTAAATTCTGACTTTTTCACTCGGGTCCTTAAAACCTACAGTTTGAGTAAACACATATGTATTTAGAAATATTTTTGTAGCAATTTTGCTTCAAAATTTTTATTATCCATTGTAAGAGATTTTGTCAAATATAGACATTTCCCTCAAAAATTGGTTAAAAATGCCCATGAAAGGAAACCATTTAATCAGGTAAACCTAAAAATGCATACAAGAATTGTCCTGACATACACAGGGTAGCTCATGGAGAAAAATATCCTCAGAAGACTCTTCACTCTTTTTCAGAGCAAATGGTTAGGAAAGTAAATAGGTGCCAAAAAGATAAAAGTATTCAATTATTTCCAACTAAGCACTCATTTAGTAAACATTAGGCTGGAAAGTCACTCAAATAATTGCTCAAAAAGAATGCACTGGAGTCTACAGGTTACATTTCTGATGCCATTTAGTAAAATGGAATCATTAAATACAAGAACTAAGGACCTGGTTCTCCTTTATACAGAAGTTTCTTTATGTGACTCTGGCAGTACAGATGGGCTGTAAAACAAGTGCTGCAATTAATGCCTGACTGAAGGACCACTGGTACCAACTGAAAAAGCGAAATGGAAACTCATCCCCAAATTTTCCTAAAGATTTTTTTAAATGAGAAATCCCATAACTGTAATCAAAATTACTAACAACTGAAGAATAGAAATAAATGCATTGATTTTTTAATTTGATTTTTATGACTGAAGAATTTGGAAAGGTATTGATGCTGGGCTAAAAATACACTGAAAAGTACAAAGGGATTCTGTGGATTTGGTTTAGGAATAGCTTTCTTTGTGTTTTGGCCAGCTCATAACAGGAAAACAAGTATTTTTCATAGAAATGCTGACATAACTTTACTAATAGCACCTTTAACAGAGGTTGTTACAGTGTGTATTTACTCAGGTACAGGATTAAATAAGAGATGTGAACTCACCATAGCAACCCCTGCAACACATTGCAGATATGCTGCTTCTAAGATACAGCAAATGTTTCTGAAGAAATACACATGAATATGAGGCAAACATCTATCAGTTCCAAATTGTGTTTCAAAAACACTTTGCCATACAGTATAACAAAAGAGTTATAACCTGATGTTCTGTGAATTAATGTATTACTTGATATTTTTATTGTGATGACTTTTGGCTCAAAATATAAGTTTAGATGTTTCTGATTCCCCAATTCACTATAGCAAAAGTAGTGACAAACACACCATTGAGCTCCTTGTAAATATTGCTGTGAATCCTTACATTCCCTAGGAATCCAGGCAACTCACCTATCTGTTTTGAACCACCTCCTGCTGATGTCCTGAGATCTTGCAATAATATTAATGTTCACCATGACATGTTCAGCAGAATTTTGTGAATAGAGTTAAAGTTGGAAGTAAGTTTTCTTCTAAACAGTCTTTTTTCCCACTTTTAGACACTTTACTGTTTCCTCCTCATTATCCCTCTGCATCTTGAATTTTATCAGCTTTCATTTATCTTTATTCAGGTTGCCTTTTCCTGTTTGCATAAAAACACTGTCATTGTATTTACAAACTTATTATTTGGTTGTTTGGGATTTTTTTTCCCCATAAGTGTTTTCACTTTCACCTTCAAACCACTTAGGCAGTGCCTAAGGTGAGATACTGATGATATCCAGTGGGTTTTTATACCTCCTGAAATTAAGTTTTGCTGCTGTATCTTTCTTGTACTTTATCCAACAATTTGTGGCAGAATTTACTCGTGCAAGAAGAACTAAGTGATTATGTTGCTTTGGGTTTTTTCTTGATATTAAGCAACTCTATTGTCTTTTGCCAGATTTCAGTTGTGAGGGGGAACACCTGTTTTCTCACATTGCCTGAGATGATGGATAAAGAAGACAAGAAGTATTCTGGACTGCTACATAAACTTATTTCCACCTATTCTTTTATCACTGTTCAAGGTTTTTTCTCTGTGGTACATAAATGCAGGAACTCTAAATAAATTTTGAATATTTTTGGTAGTAGAGGAAGAGGTTTAATTAAAACCTCAAAGCATTTTATTAAACTAACAAGTTTGTTCATTGAAGATGTTAAAAATTCTGTTAAGAAAATCTACTGACAAAATGCATCCCCTCATATGCAACTTATTTTTCTTTCAACATCACTTCCCCATTGTTTTATTATATTTTCTCATGGAGGGTTATTTTCTCTTGGGGTAAGGTATGATGCCCAGTGGCTGAATGGTTGGTCCCTGGTGTTTCTGTGCACTGGGACATGCCCTGGTCCCAGGTAACCCTGGTCATGATGGGGTTCAAGGGCTCACATTTCCCATGAGCTGGGGTCCAAGTGTGCTTGGTGGAGCTCCTGCCCTGGCTCTGTCTTCCCTGGGATGGTGCCTTGGTCCTGGTGGGAGCTGAGGCTGAGTGCCCCAGGGCCTGGGAGAGCTGTTTGACTTATACTCCCACCAGGACTGGTGGCCTCCTCCCAGATGAGCTGTGCAAGGATCTATATTTAATCTCTGGTTTTTATTCCCTTGCCATGGCTAACTCTTGGTGCAGAACATGCAGCTGCTCAGGTGAGAAGATGTGGTTCAGTCAGGGTGGATGAAACCCTGCCACAAAATGCCTGTCTGAGAAGTTGTGTGGCAATTTCCACCTTTGCTATCATTCAAAACTTTCTTTAAGCTGCTCACTGTGCTCAGTTTTGAGATTGCTCAGCTTAAGGATAATGTTAATTGTGACTCTGTGCTGGCAGAGATTGTCACAGGGTATTTGAGCTCTTCCTTGGCTTCTTTATATCTTTAGTCCTCCTAGATATTTTTGGCTTGTTTGTGGTTGTTTTTTAATTTGTTTTTTTGCCTGGCTGATTGATTCAATATACACTCACTGCAAGCTGCCAAAATGAGGAATTGCTGTTTGTGGTCCTCAGATGACTGAAATTATAGTAATAATATGGCCAAAATATGTTTATTATAAACCAATAACATTCAAGATTACTTCTCATTACTTCCCAGGTTTACACACTTCAGTTTAACTGATGGAAATAGCCCAGTCACCATGGCATTGAGTTTCTCATATTAGCTAGAGACCCTTGTGATTAACTATCACAGGGATATAACCACACTTGCACTTTCTATTGTAAATCCAGATCACTAAACCCTTCACAAACTGTATCAAAACGAGTCAAGTGTCTGCCTACATGGCTCTGCAAACGAACATGGCCAATGTGTACCATTTTCTGAAACTCGTGACAGTCACTGGTAGGATGTGGCCAGCATCAAGTTCAACTGCTTCTGAGACCCTGAATTCAACAGAGTTTCTATTTATAACTATTTCCTTTAATTGAAAATGGCCTTTGGCACCAGGACAGACCAGAGCTTGGGTCTTTGGTCTCTGGATCCACTCTCCAGGGAGAGAGAGCTCTGCCTGTGTCCCACACCCTGCCTTTTCCCAGTACAAAGCAACAGACACTTATGGAGCTGTGGATATAGTTCATGACTTCCTGCTATACATGTTGTTGTAGATATTTACTGGGTGAACCCATCATTAAAAACAAAATCACATCCCCTCCCATCATTACTCTTCCTTCACATGAATGTATTTCATATTGATTTTCCCCCACCAGCCTTACCCCTGATGGAAGCAATCTATTCCGCATATTGCAACCTGGTGTCAAAACTATTGTTTTGTAGTGCTTAATGTTTTATTTTTCTTAAAACTGAATTTCTTAATTTTTTTAAATAGGATGAAAAATCATAAGCATTGTAAAAATGAAATGTTAGCATTACATGGCTCAGAGAAGTACCATGAATGTTTTGCTATTGTCATCTCAGATTTCTGGACAGCGTGACTTATTACTTGCTGTATCTTGTTTCTGCATAGTGTTTTCAATGGAAATATTTCAAAAAGAATGTTTCTTTCTATTTTGCAGTGAACATTTCTGTTTGACATTATATAGTATTTCCTCATCAATGGTGCTTGAAATATGCAAGCATTAAGGATTGATATAATGTTATGTGGCTCACTGCTGCTCCTCACACCACCAGAGGGAATGGGACACCCTGAGAGCTGAACAGATTTAGAAAATGACTAAAAATTACTAAGTCTCCCTCCCAGATATGCACAAATGGTTCCTTTCTAACACTGAGCTCCATAACAAATCTGTTGACTGACATTTCTTCCCTTACTTATTTTTCTTTAAAATTTGTTTGGCTTTTGTTGTGTGGGTTTGGGTTTTTTTTTTATTTTTGGGGGTTTTTTTTGGGTTTTTTTCAGGTTTGGGTTGCTGTTTTTTGGGGTTTTTTTTTGGCATAGGGTTGGTTGGTTTGTTTGTTTGCAGCTATTTGATTTAAGGGAACAAAGAGATCAAATAATCCTCAGGTATTTTTCTTACTGGAAGAAATCTATGTAAGTTCTTTTATTATCCTTTTCCTTGCCACTGCAAAAAAATTTCCATAGATTATCATTACAGATATATTTTACAATGAAGAAATGAGTAACACAACACAAGCACATCCATTCTCTTAATTGAACGAGCTACAGCTTTTTGGCTGAAACAAACAATAATATTATTTATAACTCAAATTACATTCCACAAACTATGCTCTCATCTATAAAGAGACTATAAATGGCATGGTAGGGTTTCATATTGGTTTTTCTTTTTTATTTTTTTTTTTCCCCAGTGACTTTCCTGCTGACCCCTCTCTTAATTTACAAATAAAACCTTGCCTTTCTTGACTGCCAGCACTGAAAATCCACACTGGAATCTGAGATCAAGCTGTGTCCTTTCTGCTTTATGCCAAAATAGACTCTGGTTCACCTCCTCAGTGCTGAGGTGGCTCTGCAGGGCTGGCAAGAATGTAAAGAAACAACAGTGGTTTTGTGAGTAAAAAAGATGAAGCGAACACATTCTCTCAGAAGTAGGAAGATACCAATTTTCAAGGCAGCTTTATAGAAAACAGCTGTTCTTTGAAACAAGTGCTCATAGGAGGCTTGGGGTGAGACATCTCATTGCTTGCTGTTCCTGCACCATCTCTTCCCCTTTGGTCTTTCAGCCTGTGGATCCCCCCAGCTGAGGTGTTGGTGGCTCTCAGCAGTGCTGGACTCAGGTGTTCCTGCCCTCTTTGGGCTGCTTGTGCCCTTGTGGTGATGCTGAGACTGCTGTGTGCACTGGCTGCAGGAGTGTCCTGTGGAGATCCAAGCTTGTCTCCTCCAAGACAGGTCCTTACAGAGCTCTGCAAACAGCTGGGCTGCCTTGGATATATGCTCACCCTTCTGCTTCTGTGTTTGTGGGATATGAGATGAAATCCAGGAAGTCAGTTTCCTAATTATTTTTCAAGTCCTGATCAAGGGCATATATTCAGCTAGTTTTTTGCACTTAGTTATAACACCTTCCAAAATTCTTCTGAAGTCAATCTTCTGTATCAGTTGGCAAATACATGTTGTCAGTAGAAGTCTGATGAATATAAAATCCTTTTGGACAGAGCACCAAAACTTTGAGATGTTTACCTTCCATTGGGGAATGAGTGTCTCTGCAGAGGTCAGGAACCCTCTTCAGTCAAACACAGGGATCAAGCCCTCTGCTGCCATGAAGCCTATCAGGGGAGACAGGAGTTTACACAGGGTAGAGAAATGTGGGCAAAGCAGAGGGCACAAGGTCTGACAGCAGTCACAAAAGGTACCAGCAGGCACTGCTCCAGTGGTTTTTCAGAAGCTGCAATTATTCCTGCTGTCATCCAGGAGTACTGAGGCAACGATAGGTGAGAAATTCTCTCAGGACAATGGTGACAGGTGAGGTCAGGCAAAGACAGAATTGTATCCAAAGGCACACATGGAGCCCCCTTCCTTCCCTGTCTGCAGAGAGCCTTAGCACTGTTGGCAGAACACAGGTTTGGCTGCTGAACCCTATAATTCACTATATTTTATTTCTCATTTATCAAAGAATAGAGAGAAGGTAATGATGCATAACAGACTGCTGCCCCTGGAGCTCCTTCAGACTGTGGACCACAAAATCCCAGATTCCAACTCTGAGAAACAATCAGCTTCAGTACTGTTGGTTCTTAGGGACGAGTAAAGTTCATGATGACCTGCTGACGTCTGTCTGCTGCCCTGTCCTGCTGCCTCTTGCACTGGCTGTCCCCTGCACCCCAGGCCACCAGCTGTGCTGAGAGCACAGGGCTCATCATGCAGTGCTGCCACAACCCTTCTGGAGACCCTGAGGAGCATTGAGATGCAAAGCTGAAAAATAATTTTTCCTTCATAACAGGACAGATTTAACAGGAGAAGAAACACTGAGCCATAGGGAATTCACAGTTCCTTCTGCAGGTACATCCTATGTGAAATGTGAGTCACTGTCCCCTGGATTTGATGGAAGAGATATTTACTAGACTGACATGTAGACTAAGAGAAGAGGAGGATAATTACAAAAGCAAATTAATATAGTTTCCACACAAACAAGAGATTTATGCAGAATTTCTTCTGGAAGAAATTTCTTTGTGCTTGGTTTGGCTAAATACAACCTCAGTTTTATTTTTGATATAATATTTTAGGCTACTTCTGCAAATATGTAGCTGAGTTCTAATTTTAATAATCACAGCAATATGAATATTTACTTTTTTCTGCCCAAGGGATAAAAATCTAAATGTGGGAGAAAATATATCTGTTAACACTGAGCCTCTTTAAATGTTTCCTACCAGCCACCATTGAAAAGGTAATTCTTTTTTAGGAGTAAACCCAAATTCATGAAACCAAAGACGTTCACAGTTAAGACATTGACTCTTTTTTCTCTTAGCTCAATACAATTTGTTTATGTATTACAGCATCTGCTGCAGGTTATGTAAGACTTGTTGCAAGAACCTGTGATATCTGATGAATAAAGGACAAAGTCTCAGTTTAGTTTTGAATTTTCAGGGTTTAGTGGATTCTTCTGTAACCCTGTCCCAGGTCTTACTGCACCAGGTGGTTCAGCTGCAAATCACGTCTCTGGTTAATGGAGAAACTCCTGTCACTGCACACCTTGAGGTTGCAACCCTGCACGTACAAATGTCATCAAAGGACATTCCTTGGGAAAAAGTGCTAAAATTCCCACATTGACTGACAAATTTATTTTTGAATTAGATGAGCTACTAGATTGCATTATCAGAAACAACTTTAACATTTTATGAGTTATCAGACACTTAAATTAGAAGAATGATCGCCTGAATCAAAATTCTATCCTTAGCTCCTTTTTTAATATTCAAACTACATGGACATCCATTTTGACATCACAGAAACTAGTTAGCAATCAGAAAGCTTAATCTTGTTCGTTTCATTCAGATGAATATTCTCACTGGGGTTAATGAAGTTCTCACAAGAATAATATGAACATGGCTGCTTAATTCTTGCCTAGATAATGTTAAATCATTTGATTAAATCCCTTTTTTCCCCTCAAGGCTACTGACAAGAAAAATTAACCAAGGCTCACAAATATCCAACTATGATCCTGTACAAACCACATTTTCTCAAGGAGAAAAATAAAGAAAGTTTCTTTAAGCAGAAATATGCTTTTAATATGAGAGTGAAGACAGTAACACTGTTGGATTACCATAATCAAAGGGGCCAATTCTCAAAAAACCCCGAACCCAAGTATGCAGACCAATTGCCTTCATAAATTAATTGGATTCTGCATAAAAATATTTTGCATTTTACTTGCAAATGTACACTTTTCCTGAGGACAAATGAATTTGTTCATTTAATTAAGTAATGCATACTATGACATACCAGAAAATATGCAGAACAGTGGATTAAAGGGCACATGGACACCCTGATCATGGCACTTCTTGTCTTCTTAGCTCTAGAACTGGACATTGAAATACAATGCCCATCACATGGGTGAAATGCATGTGGGAATACAGGCAATATACACTCCATTACTGCTCTTTATTTTATGAATATAAAATTGAGAGGACATAAGTGTTTTTAATCAGTAGAAATTCACATTGCATAAAGCAAACTGCACCAAGCAAATGCTGAGGTCTCCACACTGAAGAGTATTTTTATCAAGCATTGTACCTGTGAGCGTGAATGTTTGACAGTCCCTACAAGCACACAGTGGTGATTAATTGTTAACAAAGAGCAGGTAAAGCCCTATAGTATACAATCAGCTCTGAATTTTATGCATATTGAAATCCATAAACTCCTATATAATCTTGCCTCAGTAGGAGACTGGCATGTAAGGCCACAAAATGTTAACCTGTCCCATGGACAAACTGGGCTGTTGCTCCAGGCAGAGCGATGGGAGGGGAAGGGCTGCTCCATGTGGCTGCTGCTTGGGCTGTGCAGGCAGCTCAGCAAACCTGGGGTAGGGACAGCATCATTTATTTTCACCAAATCACCGATAGCCATGTCTAAAAAAATGAAATAAGATTATGCAACTTTTGGTGTTTTCTACTTCTTGATTTTCTAATTGATAAATAGCTATTCCACTTTGCTCATTTGATTAAACAGTATTTACAGTTTTATTTTTGTGATTATTCCTCTCTTTTGAAATAAAAAAATCAAAGAAAAATAAGTCAATAACAAGAGTGTAAGTCTTTTGTCACTTTCAAATTAGTTTATTTTTGGAAAAGCATGGCTTCATTAATCTCAGTCTACTTAAAAGCCTACTACTTTTTTAGCTCAAACCTTCCAGGACATTTCAACCTCAGAGCCAAAATGGAGATGTTTTGAAAGAGGAAAAGCTTGTGAGGCTGCTGATATGTGGTAATACGGGAAAAAATAGATAAGAAACTGTCACAGTGTTCTAAGTCAGTGTGTTCCAGCAGCTGCATCATCATCACTCCACTTGGCAAATCAGCACACCTTTTTTTTCTCCCTCCCTTCCTGCCTCAGTCCTTCCTTTCTGCCCTTTTGTGTTTTACCCTGTAAAAATATATGTTAGCCACAGGAATAAGTGAGAGAATGGCAAGACTTGGCAGGAAAAGCAAGAGAGATGGATGTCTAGAACAAAAAATAAAAATGTGCAATAAGAAAATGGTGGAGCAGATTGTGGAAGATTGTCAGGCTGCTTGTAAGTACAGGCAGATACTGGGTTGAGACTAAAACAGAATATTTAATGTATGCTTGTAGGAATTATCAATATTAATATCACTATATAATGGCTGTTAAAAGCATAAAACTAAGAAAATAAAAATTGATAGAATTCATAAAAACCATTATGATAATTTAAATCCTTATTATCAATGTTTACTTATGTCATAGGGTAGAATAATGAACCTTTAATTGCAGGCAAGAAATTTTATGTAGGAATAAATCAGAACTTGGGCACAGTGATAGCATTTATCCAACAATACCCTTGATTTTGGCACTCATTCAGCATTCTTTATATTAAGTCTTAATGCAAAACATCTGAAGCACACTGTTAATAAAGCTGTTAGGTACAACCCATAGAATGAAATGTTCCTCATTCTCTCCCCTTTTTTTTCCTTTCAACTCACATAGCCCTCTTTTTTTACAGAATGGCTTCACTTTTTTGATCTCCAAACTAGGGGAAAAATGGAGCCAAACAAAACATACATGCAGCAAGCACAGTTGATTTCTGAGGCTGGAAGGGTGAAATGCAGAATGACTTCTTGTTCCAGGAATGTTTTGCTAAGCATGGAGAAATATTGTTTTCTAAAGGAAATACACATATTAAATATTCTTAGCAGTGTCATATAAAAAGACTGATGACTGTATTTTAAAAGCAGGAAATCTTAATATTAGTCCAGAGTAAGAAGTATCTATTTTAATTTATTCTAGTTTCAGTGCATATTAAACAGAATTAAACTCCCATCCTTGTGTAAACACTCAGACTCCTGATTGTCTCAGGCAGCTGTAGCCAGAGGTCCATAGCCAGTAAACTCCCCTTCACAAGCTACCAGAGGCCTGGCTCAAGCACCCAATGTGGTCTGGGCAGCAGCCTGAGGTGCTTTCTTACCATTTAAAGGCCGATTTTTGGTTCTTGCAGTTCCCTGTGCGTTCGTGGGAGATGTGCTCCCCAGCGAGCAGGGTGCTGCTGGGCAGATCTGGGCATAGGGAGCAAGGTCCATGCAGCCAAGTTAAAATCTCTACCAGAATTACTAATTTTGGCCTGATGTAGAAGGTGGAAAACCATAAGGTAAATAACAAGGCTATTGGTGTTACAAAGTCAAGGGAAGAGAATTATGGTGACCTTCCAAAAAAATACCAACCTGAAGAGAATGAAGTTCTTACATTCTGTATGAGCCTGGAAAATAAATAAGAGGAAAATTAGGCAATGTTATCTAAAATAATTTCTGATGGCTAAAATTTTAAAATGTCCAGAACCCCAAACTCAGATATTAAACCACCACCCCAACATCCAAAAATCCAGAGCAGACTTTGCAAATAAATTTCAAAGGCTCTGATAAGAATTTAGTACCAAAGACAGGAACAAGATCTGTCTACTTTTCTCATCTGTCTCAGCTACTTATCTAGCTACCTACAATGCCTTATTATGTATATATATACAAATATATATATACACACCAATGTTATTCTAAACATCCAAATGTCAGTAATAGTATCACCATAGTTAATGTTTTAACTTTTATTAAGCTAATTTTATTAGCTCTAATTTAAACAGAGTATTGCAAATTCTCGGTAAGAAGTAGATTTGAATTTGGATATATATTTAGGAACAATGCAGTTCTAAATATTTCAAGTTAGAAGCATTTATTTGTGAAGTAAAATGGAGTATACTCAGGATTTCATTTCTAGAAGTGAAATTATTTCTCTGGCTTCACATTTAATTGGACTAACTAATGGCCAGACTCAGCATAATTATTCTGTTTCCTAGGAAAGGACCCAGTGTACCATATTTTACATGAACTATATTATCTGATATATTTGTTATACTAAATTCTGGGTGAAAAATTTGGAAGATAAAGAGAAAAATCTTATTGCACACAACCTGTTTCACAGTTTTACACAACTTGTTTCACAAGCCTCTCTGAAACCAAGATGTTTCGGTGACAGGAACAATCTTGCTTGTTTTGTTGATATAACTTTTATACAATCCATTTATGGTTGATATTTCTTGAGTTTATGCAGCCTTCTATTCCTGATCTCTCTTTAAAGATTATTTTATAACTAAAACTGAAACATACACACAGAAGTTCTCTTAACAGAATTCTAAGGCTGTGAGTTCAAGCACTCAAAGGATTTAGAAATGTGAGAATCAAGAATACCAGTGAATTCTTAGGACATGTCCCTTTTATAAATATGCATAATATTTAATGATGTTCCTCTATTCTCTGTTGCTGTTCACACTAAGAATTTTTTCACAAGTCTTTGGTTGGATGGCTGTGGAAGGTAATCCCTCCAGGTCAACAAGCCCACTGCTAAAGTTCTAGATTTTATTTCAAAATTTGATGAGATTTACTGGGTCATATTTTTTTCTTAATATTGCTCATTTATTAGCTGTTGAAGGATGGAAGTTACATATAGGCATATAAAGTGTTTGTCTTAGCTTCTTATCTGCCATGAAAATAATCCAGCCCAAATAAAACTGGAGAAGTTATAAGGAACTTAAATCACAGATCACAGGTTGGTGATGGGAAGTATTGGACAGTCCAATATTAGTGCAGGCTGACACTGATGAGTTCTGCCTGAGCTCCAGCCCATAATGAATGTAAGAATATGAAGAACATAAATTCGTTATTAGTTTGGTAGGCATTTTTGTTTGTTTGTTTGTTTTTAAACACTATTTTCAATAGCTTGGAAGGTCCATATTCTTTCTTGTCATAGACAGCTCTGGAAATCCAACACAAAGGATAAAGCACAGGAGAAGAGATTGGATATAGACTGAATGGCATTTTAGTTTTCACTTCTCTGAAGCAGCCTACTGCTCTTAAGGAGGTTATAACCCTTTCTGAGCCCACAGACAAAACCATTTACATCTACCATGTTTAGAGTATGCTCTATGAGATGGGTAGAAGCTAATAATGATTGAGGTCCAGTTTGATCCTACAAGTACCCTGAAAATTGCAATATTTATTTAGAAAAATTAAAAAGAAAAATAATATTACTTTTAATTTTAAACAATTATATGGTTTCAAAATTGACCACAATGTTACAGCAATGTCAAGGAAGGGTTAAATAAGCTCAGAATTAAATGATAGAACACAAGTTAAACACCCTGTCTGGCTAAATTGCCACAGACTGCACCATGTGATTATGCAGAAAGCACTAAATTACTGGAGTCTCCATCTAGAACATAGGGAAAAAAGGAATTTACCTAGTGATAAATTAAAACTGTTCCTAGTTATGATTTCTCTGAGTTGAGACCAGTACAACACTTCATTGCAATCAACCTGCCTTGGCTTGCTAGAGAACAAAATGCAACCAGATTCAGAAGAAAAGGAGATGACTTCATGAACTTGAATACCTGCCTACCTTGTGGCTGTCATTAATTCATAGTTGTTGACCAAAGGGATCATAAAACTTTTGTTGCAATTAATGACTTATAATGAATTTTACAATCCAGAGATACATCTGTTAAATTAATCAGCAACTGTTACCTTGCCCCTGTTTATTCAGGTTTTATTTATTGTGAAATATGAGATGACATATTCCACTCGTCACTGTGGAAATATTTATATACTGAGTGGAAAGTAAATAAAATATCTAAAACACAGTTAAATCATAGTTATTGCTAATTATTGAATAAAAGAAACATTTTGTATTTTTAAGCTGAAAAAGCTGATTCCAACACTGAGTTAGCAAAGAATTAAACTTTCCATTTATATGTGGAATTCAGATTCTAGTTTGCAATTCAAAAACATGTGGGAAAGCAGATATATGATTAACACTTTCTTGGGGCATGGGAGAGTACAAATAATATAAACTTGGAAAATATAATGAAGTGGCATTAAGTATATACATTAAAAGTAAAGGAAATTACAAGCTGACATCAAAGGGACTAAGGATATTTCAAGGAAGCTGCAATTTCCAGTATAGAAAAGATGCATAAGAAAAGAAA
Organism: Luscinia megarhynchos; assembly: GCA_034336665.1. Lineage (NCBI taxonomy): Eukaryota > Metazoa > Chordata > Aves > Passeriformes > Muscicapidae > Luscinia > Luscinia megarhynchos. Next base: position 71,141,030 of record CM067564.1, read on the forward strand.
ATTATCTAAAGCCTGAGTTTATATATGCAAAATTTTACCCAATGTATATTGATTTTTGACACCATTGATCTCTGATTTTATCAATGATTACCCGAAAAACTGCATTTTGATGATATTTAAAATTACAGAAAAGTAGATCAGTTGAAATAACTTCAAAGAGATTTCAATTATGGATAAGCAGATTTCTAATGTCGATTAAAGCATTGAAACTTATAAAGCGTTTTCAGATAAACAATTAATTTTGCTTAATTAAAAATAAAATTAGTTTTTATTCTTTAGCATAAAAGGTGTCCAAAATTTTCTGCATATAGCTGTTGCTTTGAGTAAATCAAAATTGCAGAACCATAGAATCAGAAATTGGTTTGGGTTGTAAGAGACCTTTAGAGGATCTTAAATTTTAGCCACATGGCTGTTTTGCAGAAGGAGAGAAAACTGGGTGGAAAAATTCAAGCTGTCAATTTCACTGTAGATGAGGTAGCAGAGACAACATATTTTTAAGTGCCAGAAAAATACAAATATGAAGGCCTCATGAAAATCAAGATTGAGATCTGGTAACCCAGTTCCTCAGGAAATGAATAACTGTGATTTAACTGCTGCAAATATTTAGGTCATGTTATAAACCCATTTATTTCAAAATTATATAAAAGAGAAATTTACATATTTTGCTGCCTGGATAATTGATGAATACCTTCAGATTTCAAAGTGCCAGGTTTGAGGGTTTGAAACTTTTTCTGCTGAGGAAATGTAGTGTGTGATTCTTTTAAAATTTTCCCCTTGTGTTCATTAGCATATACGTAGACGAGCATTAGTTTTCATTTCTTTCACCCCTTAGACTACTGTGCCTTGATGCAAGGTGTGTAGGTATCAGGATGACCACATGAAAAGGAAGAAGGAGGTTTAGCAAATGGAGATACATATTGCCACTGAAGGGTTATGCATTTTCTTGCATTAAATACTTGAAATTATTTAGCATCTCAATCCTGCTCTGTAATCAGAAATAAAAGACAAATATTATTTTAGTCATCTCTTAAACTCCATTATTCATCCTTAATTTCTATTCAAATCAAGTTTCTTGACGTGTCAAGGAATGAAACAGGGTTGACTTGTTTCTTAGAAGAATTGAGGGCCTTAGAAAATAAAATAGCAAAGCAAATGCCAAGAAATTCTTTCATTCAAATTCTACTCCCATGAATCATCTCTCTCTCTCTCTCTCACTCTTTATATGTGATATGTGTATCAGAGGAGAGAACAAGTGGAAATGCCCATTATTACTTTCACTGCCATTGACTCATGCAATTTGGCAGCACCTTGGAGCCATGAAGTAGAAAGTGTAAAATACATTTCCAAAGATGCAAGGTTCCATCTGTTTTTAAATTATAACAGCTATTTCAAATTTTCTATTTTTATTCCTATGGAAGACACCTTTTGGTGAAGCTGTGTCCATTCTTCAGCTACTTAAATCTTTGGTGGCTTAAACATATTCTTCAACTTGCAGAATTTGCAGTGGAGAAGATAATATATCAGTGAGTATCTTTAGTCCTCCTTTCTTTATTTTAATGATGCATTTTTCAAATTTCTGTGTTATGAAGTCAATAACTATTTGCTGTCAGAGAAATGTATAAGTGGATATCTAAATAGTATTTTTCAGGCTGCTGTCCCCTTGCTCTGCTCATGCTGTGAGCCCAGCAGGAGCTGTGTGGCCCAAGCTTGACTGTTAAGGACACTGTGAATTGCACCCACACATCTTTCATTTTGTTCAAAACATATAAAGAGTAAGCTGAGGCCGGCCTCCAGAAGACCTTGAAAATATAAATGAACATATTATTTTGAGTCTATCTGTGTGTTAAGTAACTGATTGAACAAATAGTACAGTATTGTGTTGCCACTTACAGACAGGTTTGAAATACTGTAGTCGCTCTACATGGATGTTGAGTAGGAAGGAGTTAGGCCTAGATTATCCTGAAAACCTCTGCTTTTGCCTTGAAGTCTACTTAGAAATGTCTAAACTTAACGACAATTTTTGGAAAAACTCAGCTATCCATAACTTTGCAGAAGAAATCAAGTATAGAGGATCTTTGTGTCATCATACATGACTTTCAGGTATCATGGGCTGAACATTAGAACTTTTCCTTTTCCTGGTCTCTCATTTGCCTCGAGTGGAGCCATATTGCTAGTTAAACTCATAGGCTTCCCAGAAAAAGGGTGGAGAGCAAGGGTGCACAGGATAGCTTTGCTGCTGTGGGGGACAGAGAACCTGCCTTGACTCAAGCTTCCATTCTCATGACTTGTTTTTTGCTTTAGCTGCTGATGGTTAAATGCAGAATGCAGAAATAGTGATGGAAGGAATTCAAAATCTGCTCCTGTCATAATCAACTGCAGAACTGCACAGTCTTATGTCATTTTGGTCCCTTGTTTGCTATGGTTAATCTCAGGTTTAGAGACAGGCATCAGCTCCTCACATGTCTCTAATGCTTAGCTAAATATCACCTTGCCCCTACGTCAAGCAGTCCTGTATCACTCAGATACTGAAACATGCACCTATCTTATGCACACATTTAAGAGGATAATTTAACATAATTTTGCAAACAAACACAAGACAAAGAAAAACTCTTTAATCTTGGGAGGTCAGGTAGAAAATTAGTTTCAGATGTGCCTGGTTTGTTCTACAATGGCTTGTTTCCTTGATCTAGGAAGACAGTGAACATAGACTTCTGTGCCTTCTCCAATGCAGTCTCCTCCAGCTTGCTTACCCAGGAACAGTTATACTTCCAGACATCCAAATAGAAACGCAGTGAAATCAGTCGGTTTAATGAAAGCCTTCTGGGTAATCCCTGTTAAAAATGCAGTGAGTTTGGTGTAAATAATGTAAGTCATCCTGGATGTCCAGTGTTCCTACCACATTTTTATAGTAAAACCATTCCAACACCTCCTAGTTAAAATTATCAGATAACATCCAGCACTCAATATTTTTTCTCTAAAATGTTGTTCTACTACTCCAACGGTGAGGCAAAATGTGTTAGTTTAAAAAGCTCAAGGGCAGCCAGAAAGAGGACAGGTTCATATTCACCTGTGGGGAGGCAGCTCCTTGACACAGATTGCAGCTCCCCATCCACACTGCCCTGCACAACTCTGGGCTCTCCTCTCTGGGAAAGCATGTCTGGGCTCTCCGTAGGTTTCCATCACTGCAGCTAGTGATCCTACTCTTCTTGTAATTCCTGCAAGGTGAATCTTTTAAAGACCAAGGTATTTTGAAGCACTTCTGTAGCACCAGTAACATTATCAGAGATAATAGATTCCCTTTTCTTTTTAGACATATTTGCAAACTGTTTTTTAAAAATACTGAAAACATTGGATTGCTAAAACAATTAGAAAATGAGCTATTTTTTTTAGATAAAGGAGATATCATATGCAGCCAGCAGGGCAGATGGCAGGAAACTTGGACCTTGATGTAAATTTTGAAGTTAAGAAACTAGGTGGAGTTTCAGTTTCTCCCTTTTAGGGTTCACCTACAATAGAAAGATAGCATTTTACAAAATACAAACCTCTCAACTGTGTTCAGATGGCCCCAAAGGTGGGGAAAGAGGAGGAAACTCCTGAGTGAAATACAAGCTTTAGTAAAGAGTGGGCAGGTGCTGCTGTTGAACAAAATGAAGATGGAGGATGATAGTCAGAGACATTGTAAAGCTATGGGAAAGGAGTCAGGAGTTTCACATTAGAAATAATGTTCATTTAGCACAAAGACATCTTTGCATCTGACCAGAACACACACTGCATGTTTGATGCAGAAATGTTTGTCATGCAAATTGCAGATCTTGAAAATCTTCGGAATTTAGTGCAAATCTAACAAATGTTTTCCCACACTTAAGTAGTCTATTTCTATTCCTTTGCCACTGGTTTTAATACATGGCTGTGTTGAGAGGCTATGCACATGCCATGTAGAGGAACTGCTGTGCCTGGCAAAAGCAGATTGGCATAGAAAAGTGTGATCTGGCAAAGAGCAGATCCTTTGCTAATGAATCAGCACAAGTAGTTCAGTTTGGACAGAAACAAACTATAAAATGCCAGCTCAGCAGGAACCCTTCCTCGAATACATCAAAGCTGTTCCTTTCTACGTGGCACAGCTGCCTTCTTTCCAAGAATTTCTAGGCCAGTATTCTTGTTTTCAAACAGTTTTTAAAAGCATATAACCCCCACCCTGCCCCAAATGTCCACCAACTAATAAAAAGTGGTGTAAAAATTAGAAGCATCAAAATATTAAAATAATCAATCATGCAAAGCATGAGCATAACTGGCTACAGTCCCACCTTGCTTATGTGATTATTATATCATATCTTAAGAAAACATATTGCTGTTTTTCTGAAGAAGTAGATATGTTGCACATTTTTTATCTGATTATTTAATGGTTTTCTTTTGTAATGTTTGATTTCCTGTATAACTAAGAACTAAAATACTAATATTTGCATGAACTAGATTTCATCTAGTTTCATCGTTTCATTTCCATCAGTAACTGTGGGATAGTTTTGCCTATTTCAGCAGACTGTGATAGGACAATCAGAAGAATATCAGAAGTAACACAATAGCTGACTTATCTTACAGCATTTCTGAGGCTATGGGTTCTGTAAAAGAATAAAAAACCAGCAGGTCAATGTGTTACTAATTGTAATAGTGTGGTTGTGGTGTTGTAGCTTCATCTATCTCCTTCCCAAGTTTGTTTCAGACTGTTAAGACAAATGGCACTGGCTACCTGTTGCAAAAAGGGCAGGAATGATGTATTGTGAGGCAAATATCAGGCTTATGGGAAGGGCTCACAGGTTGCTTGTGTTGGTGCAGAAGGAGGAGATGACAGAGTTGAGCAGTGTTTCTGGCCAAGCCAGGCTGGATTTCCTTCTAAATTTCTCAGCAGTTCTCGTCCTGTGTCTAAACTTCAGCAGAATTTAGACACTGGATTACACTCTGGCATTGTATGGATTAGTGATCTTCTGCAAAGTGGTTTTTAAAAATAATAACTCAAAGTATGTGTTGGTAAGCAGTTGGAAGGGAAACTTGGACATGTCCACAAGTGGGATGAGGTTGATGCACCTGATAAGGTCAGCAGAGTGCAATGGTTTTCTGGTTTTGCTGTTGATGTGCAACAGTACAAGGAAAATGGTCTCACCAGAGACAGGGCAGTGGGTACCATACTCAGGGCCCCTGCTGAGAGCTCAGTGAAAAAGGAGAAGTTCTTTGGCTGCCTTGTGAGTGTTCAGGCATCCAAGACTGCTGCTATTGCAGTAGCCTGCCTCTAAGACCTGCTGCACTCTAAGATCAGAGCACCACCTGCGGCTTGTATGGAATATTACAGAGCACACATCACTCCTATGTGAAAGAGGAATCTTCTCTTGGGAACAAACCAGCTCTTGCTATTTCTGGGTAAGCAAAGCAAGCCGTTTTTGAGATAGGAAGGACTTGTCCTAATGTCACAGCTGGATCTGCTGAGACCACCTCTTGCTGTGCTAGAAAGAACCAAAGTACAGCCTGACAGATGTCCTAGAATGCATATGAGTATATGGAGTAAAACAGACTAACAGGATGGAAGCTGTGAGACAGAATTCTGTGAGGTACTGAGGACACACAAGGAGAGGAATTTTTTTTTTAAAGGTATTCAATACAATATGCAGCAGTTAGGCAGAGGTGCAGCTTCAGATACTGAATTAGAGGCATTAAAGAACACAGAATTCAACAGGAAATGAAGTAAATAACAAGCACATAAAAATACACAGGGTAGAAAGTACATTGAAAATACCCTCTCTCTGGATGTGCCTGTGATTTTCTACCAGACTAATTCAGCACCTACACTTTTTTGAGAGCATTTTATGGTCCAAAAATGAAGAGATCCTCCACAAAGCAATTTCTCAAACTTACCTTGCTTGACAAAACCAAGCTTCCTTCAAATTCAACTAAGTCCAAGTATTGATGAAGGTGGCAGTTGTTTTATTGCTATAATGACTTTATAAGAAGTGAGAAGTTCAAGTTCAGATCCCTACTTAGCCTGTTCCCTGTTGAGCTTTGGTCAGTTCAAATCTCAGTCCTCTGCTGCCCAAAGGCTCTTCTGAAGTTTGGGTATAAAACATAGCAAAAGGAATGGAAGGCAGGGAGGATGTTGAAGCACAGAATGCTTTTTCATGAGTGCAGGAGCAGAGGAATAAGAGGGTCATGAGGGACCTGGGGGCTGTATCCCAAGTGGACTTGGAACTATTGCAAAATCACTCTTTAGAGCTGGAGCTGTAACATTCACACTCTCTTAAAATAGGCATTTAGAGTAAATCTTTAAGACCTTCAATGCATTCATTCTCCAAATACAAAGATAGGGACAACAATTCTGCCTTCTCACAGCAGGTATGTGCAACTGAATTCTTTAATGTGTATGAGGCTCTCAGATATGATTCTGAATTATTTCCTATGGTCAGTTAGGAGGAAAAGAGTCAATCTCTCTTTAGGTAAGGCTTTGAATAAGTGGGCAGCTAGTAAGGAAAAAGTGAAATATTTAGGAACTGCTCATGGTTTTGCAGCAATCTATTATTAAAAGAAAGTATAACTGATAACACTGTGACAAAGAGTGTGAAATTATAAAAGTCTCTAATAGAAAGAACACACAATTCTTTTTAGCAACAATTCTTTTAAGCACTTTATCTCTCTAAATGGATGAATGAGCTAAAGTCTGCTTTTCTGAGAAGGCTGCTTAAAGAATCCCCTGTTGGAATGTGTTCCACTGTTGATAATTAAAAGTAGTCAAATGTCCTGAAAATCAAAAAAATGTCAGTTTTCTTATCTAAAAAGGATGGTTGGCACAATCCTGTCAACATTCTTTTCTGATAAACTCCTTTGGGCGCTGGAATCATCTGTCCAGGAAGGTGGTGGGGTCACCATCCCTGGAGGAGTTTAAAGAAAGACTGGACATGGCACTCAGTGCCATGGTTTAGTTGATAAAGTAGTGTTAGGCCATAGGTTAGATTTGATGATCTCAAAGGTCTTTTCCAACCTAGTTAACTCTGTGATTCTTTTCTGTAAAGTGAAAAGCAAGAAATTGTGGTATCCCTGCAGGCAGATAGAGGTTGCATCTTTTTCTGTACAAAGCCATGCCTTTGTATGACTACACATGCCTGCATTCTCATATTCACTCACTCTGCCCACTGGCATAGAGTTATGCGTCACATAAATATTTAATCTGCTTTACACTGGAGTGGTCACATAAGAGGTACCATTTAAGGACATAGAAGGTCTTGTGATTGATGGGATCACAGATAAGGAATAAAGGCACACAAAGGAGCTACTGAATGGTCAGAAGCTCTTTTAAAGAAAATGTAAGACAGCATTCCTGAGAGAACCACCTACTTCTAATTCACTCAGCATTTCATGAATGGCCTTGTTTATAGAAGTGCTTGAAAAAATTTAACCTGCCTCACTTGTTTGCACACAAATTACAGCTCTACCTTCAAAACATCTCTGCTTTTTGAAAGATCCCTTTAGCTCCCAGTACACATCTGTATATCAATTACTTTTTAGTAGCCCAGAACAGTTTCAGAAACCAAGTAGTGAACTGAAAACTTATGCATCCATTACATTAGGTGATTCTCTTGTTCCATTCCACCAGGATGAAGTTTTTGACATAATTATGTTATTTATATTCATTCACTGGAAACTGTCAGCAACATCTGATAGACTTTGGGGTCTCTTCATTGGACTGTCCCTGTGGGCATGAGTGGCCCAGAAACATCTGTCCTCTCCTCCCTGGGAGGATTCAGAGGAAGGGACATGAGGAGGAAGTGGTCTGCAGGGTCTAGCTTCTGGCTGCTGCTTGCTCTCATGTGAAATGACCAGAGGTACCAAAATCACACGGGACACGAAGCCAACTCTACTAAAATAATAAGCAACTCTGCCCCTGGTTAAATACCCCCTCCTCCCTATCAAGTCACAGATAATTTTTTTGCAATTTGTTCCCTCAGTGCATGAATGAGATACATTTCTGGTGAGAAAGGTCTGACTGAAGCCCTGTCCATATGGGATAGAAAAGATGGCAAAAAGAAATTACTTGGATATCAAGATATGCTGCAAGTTAGAACCTTCTTCATGCTATGCCTTTGTATTATTGTCCTCAAGGTCTCCCAGATTCCTAGACATTCTTCAGTGGCTAAAATCCTCTTTTCACTTGACTGTTAGTATTTACAAAAGTTTCTGACATAAAGCTCACCTTCGTGTACGTCTGGTCAGGCTGGTGTGTTGTGTTTGGTTTGGAGCTAAGCTTGCCTGCCACTGAGGTAAGTGAAAAGTCATCCATTAGCTCTTCAATCTTTCTTCTGGCTGGCAGGGAATTCAAAGAGTAGAGAATTTTAACTACTTATTGAGCTAACATACCTTAATCCAGTCCTTATTCTGTCATTGCTGGAGAGGTAATACAGAACATCTGAAATTTTTGTTAATACTTTTAATATCAGAAGTCTAGATGTGGGACATTTATAATAGACAGAGCATGTGATTTAACTTTACTTGTGGAGCTGCCAAAATTTCTTCATCTTTGCAGTGTAACAGAGCTCATACCATCCCTTGAGTGGGAGAGGTGCTGGAGAGAGAGGTGCTGTCAGGAACAAAAGGTGGAGTAAATCCCCTCTGGGGATGTGCAGCAAAGGATCGAATAGCACGGAAGGAGAGTATTTATAAACTCTATAGCTATTTCTCCCAAAATTAAGATGGAGCAGCGATGGGGGTGGTTTGGTTTGGTCTGGGCCTGTTATTCTTTGTGCAATTTTAAATTGTTGAACAATTTACTGTCCAGTATCTTTCTAACAAAAGCTGTCAGAAATTTAGGTTAAGGATTAGAACGTGGGTCCATTCACTGCAAAAATTTGCCAAGGCTGGAGGACTGGGGTGATGGCTGCCCCCAGGAAAGGTTACTTATTAATACTGTGCCAGATTTCCCTCAGTCACTCTATGGCTGTGAGTTCACGTTATTCTCACTAGATAACTGGAAATTATTTCAGTATCATTAGAAATTTTAGAAAAATCCAGCTAAAAATGTCACCCCTGCTCCCCTTAAGTTAACCCAGTTTTGCCCAGTTAGGAACTGCACCGAGGTGAGGCAGGGGAAATGGCATCAGGGAACAGCTGTAAATTCAAAGGCAGAAAGAGAAGACGTACCAGCAAAGGGAAGGAAAGGGGAAAGGTTTCACAAAGCATATCTGTGGTCTAATTAATAATAATTTCTGATTCCCCAGTGAGAACACCAACTCAGAGTCATTCAGGCCTGACAGTCCCCTGCATGCAGTGAGAGCTCAGCACACATCCGCAGAGCCAAGGCCAGCATCTGAAAGAAGAAAAAACAGAAGAAAAAGGTGACTTCTTTTACTTTAAAGTTCTTTCAGGTTCCTAAAGCCCAAGCAACATTTGTTCTCAGTTTTGGTTGGGTGAATCACGGGCAGTGGGCACAGGTCGGGCCATTCATTTAGCTGAAAACCCAGGGTAATTTAGAGGGGACACAAGAATTGTTTGCGTAGGAAAATGTGAGGGGATGTCAAGGGGAGCGAGATGGCATTTTTGAGGGGATTGCTGAGGTAATCGAAGGCAGCCCAGCAGAGGATTTCCACAGGAAATCTGAGGCCCCTGGGCAGCGCAAAATATCTCCTTTAAAGCGATATCAGGAATCTGGGAGGGTGAGGTGTTTTTCACAGGGAAAAGGGACAATGTTCTTATCCACGGCCCTGGGGCTGGCACCGGGCTTCCGCCTGCTAAAATGCCGAACAGATCAGGATTTCTCCCAGCCGCAAACTTCAACCACCTAGAACCCTGGCTGCCTTTGGTTTGACAAATGCCTTTTCCAAACTGGTATCAGGTAACTGGGGTTTGAGGTTTTTCCACAGGGAAAAGGGCCAGCATTCTTTTCCACAGGCCTCTGCCTGAGACTGGGTTTCTGCATGCTAAAATTTGGAACGGATCAGGATTTCTCCAAGACGGAAGCTGACACCACTTAGAACTCTGGCTGTTCATTGAGTTCCCCATGCCTCCTCCAAACTGATATTAGGAAACTGGAGCATGAGTTTTGTTTCAAAAGGAAAAGGGCCACACTTTGTATTTAGTGGTCTGTGGCCGGGAGATGGCTTCTGCCTGCTATGATTCAGAACGGATCAGGATATCTCCCAGATCCAAGCTGCCACCACTTGCATCCTTGGCTGCATTTGGAATGACAAACATTTCCTTCAAACTGATATCAGGAATCTGGCAAGGTGAGTTTTGTTGTAGAGGGAAAAAGGCCAACGTTCCTGTCCAGGGCCCTGTGCCTGGACTGAGCTTCTGCCTGCTAAAATTCCAAACGGATTGGGATGTCTGCCAGATCCCAGCTACCACCGCTTAGATCTTGATTGCGTGTGGAGTGCCCAATGAGTCCTCCATACTGGTATCAGGAAAATGGGAGAGTGAGTTATGCTTAACAAAGAAAAGAGTCACAGTTTGTGTTTAGGGTTCTGTGGCTGGGATCTGGCTTCTGCCGGCTAAACTTTTGAATGGATCACAATATCTCTCAGATCCAAGCTGCCAGCATTTAGAGCACTGGCTGCTCTTGGAGTGCCGTAAGTCTCCTCTAAACCAACATTATAAAACTCGAGGTGCGATTTTTGTTTTATAAGGAAATACAGCACCATTAATGTCGAGAGCCCTATGCCTGAGACTGGGCTTCTGCCTTCTAAAATTCTGAATGGTAAGGATTTCTCCCAGACGCAATCTGCCACCACGTAGAACCATGTCTGTTCTTCGAGTGCCAAACACCTACTCTAAACTGACATTATGAAAGTCGGGGTGAGAGTTTTGTTTCTCAAGGACCAGACACAATGTTCTTCTCCAGTGCCCACTGAATGAAACGGGGCTTCTGCCTGCTAAAATTCCGAACAGATCAGGACCTCTCCCAGACACAATTTGGCACCACTTAGAACCCTGGCTGTTCTTTGAATTCAAACACCGCTCTAAACTGACATTCCAAAAGTGGTGAAGTGAGCTGTATTTCACAGAGAAATAGGCCCCTGTTTGTGTCCATTCCCCGATGAATGAAGTGAGGCTTCTGCCTGCTAAAACTCCAAACTGTTTGGAAATCTTGCAGATAGAAACGGGCACCATTAGAACCCTGGCTGTTCTTTGGCTGACATCACCCAGTCTAAACTGACCTTATGAATGTGGGGACGGGGTTTTGTTTCACATGAGTGACAGGGCCACTATTCATGTCCAGTGCCCCGGGCCTGAGAATTAAGTCCGCCTGCTAAAATGAGAAACAAATCAATATTTCTCCCAGATGCAAGCTGCCATCACTTACAGCTATGTCTGCCTGCAGAGTGACAAGGGCCTCCTCCAGACTGGTATCGGGAAACTGGGAGGGTGAGTATTTTTTTCAAAGTGAAAAGAGCCAATGTTGTTATCCATGGCCCTGTGCCTGAGACTGGGATTCTACACGGTAAAATTCTAAACCGAACAGTATTTCTCCCAGACTAAAGCTGCCACCACTTATAGCCCTGGAGGTCTATCCTGTGCCAAAAGCCTCCTCCAAATCGACATTAAAGAAGTGGCGAAGTGAGCTCTATTTCACAGAGAAATAGGTCCCTGTGCCTGCGACTGGGCCCTGTGCCTGCTAAAATTCCAAACTCTTAGGGAAGTCTCGCAGATACAGACTGGCACCATTAAAACCCTGGCTGTTCTTTGAATGACATCAACCAGTCTTAACTGACCTTATGAATGTGGGGGCGGGATTTTGTTTCACAGGTTAACGGGCCACTATTTGAGTCCAGTGCCCTGGGCGTGAGAATTAAGACCCCTGCTAAAATGAGAAACGGATGAATATTTCTCCCAGATGCAAGGTGATATCATTTAGGTCTATGTCGGCCTGCAGAGTGACAAAGGCCTTCTCCAAGCTGGTATCGGGAAACAGGGAGGGTGAGTACTTTTTCAAAGAGAAATAAGGCCATTATTTGTGTCCAGGGCCCTGTGGCTGACACCGGGCTTCTGCATGCTGAAATTCTGAACGGATCAGCATTTCTCCCAGACACAAACTGACACCACTTAGAACCCTGGCTGCTTTTTGAGTGCCAAAAGCCTCCTGTGAATAGACATTACAAAAGTGGTGAAGAGAGCTGTATTTGACAGAGAAATGGGCTCGTTTCTGTCCATTGCCCAGTGAATGAAACGGGGCTTCTGCCTGCTAAAATTCCAAACAGTTCAGGATGTCTCACACACAATCTGGCAACACTTAGAACCCTGGCTGTTCTTTGAATTCCAAACACCCGCTCTAAACTGACATTCCAAAAGTGGTGAAGTGAGCTGTATTTCACAGAGAAATAGGCCCCTGTTTGTGTCCATTACCCAATGAATGAAGTGAGGCTTCTGCCTGCTAAAACTCCAAACTGTTTGGAAATCTTGCAGATAGAAACGGGCACCATTAGAACCCTGGCTGTTCTTTGGCTGACATCACCCAGTCTAAACTGACCTTATGAATGTGGGGACGGGGTTTTTGTTTCGCAGGTGACAGGGCCACTATTCATGTCCAGTGCCCCGGGCCTGAGAATTAAGTCCGCCTGCTAAAATGAGAAACAAATCAATATTTCTCCCAGATGCAAGCTGCCATCACTTACAGCTATGTCTGCCTGCAGAGTGACAAGGGCCTCCTCCAGACTGGTATCGGGAAACTGGGAGGGTGAGTATTTTTTTCAAAGTGAAAAGAGCCAATGTTGTTATCCATGGCCCTGTGCCTGAGACTGGGATTCTACACGGTAAAATTCTAAACCGAACAGTATTTCTCCCAGACTAAAGCTGCCACCACTTATAGCCCTGGAGGTCTATCCTGTGCCAAAAGCCTCCTCCAAATCGACATTAAAGAAGTGGCGAAGTGAGCTCTATTTCACAGAGAAATAGGTCCCTGTGCCTGCGACTGGGCCCTGTGCCTGCTAAAATTCCAAACTCTTAGGGAAGTCTCGCAGATACAGACTGGCACCATTAAAACCCTGGCTGTTCTTTGAATGACATCAACCAGTCTTAACTGACCTTATGAATGTGGGGGCGGGATTTTGTTTCACAGGTTAACGGGCCACTATTTGAGTCCAGTGCCCTGGGCGTGAGAATTAAGACCCCTGCTAAAATGAGAAACGGATGAATATTTCTCCCAGATGCAAGGTGATATCATTTAGGTCTATGTCGGCCTGCAGAGTGACAAAGGCCTTCTCCAAGCTGGTATCGGGAAACAGGGAGGGTGAGTACTTTTTCAAAGAGAAATAAGGCCATTATTTGTGTCCAGGGCCCTGTGGCTGACACCGGGCTTCTGCATGCTGAAATTCTGAACGGATCAGCATTTCTCCCAGACACAAACTGACACCACTTAGAACCCTGGCTGCTTTTTGAGTGCCAAAAGCCTCCTGTGAATAGACATTACAAAAGTGGTGAAGAGAGCTGTATTTGACAGAGAAATGGGCTCGTTTCTGTCCATTGCCCAGTGAATGAAACGGGGCTTCTGCCTGCTAAAATTCCAAACAGTTCAGGATGTCTCACACACAATCTGGCAACACTTAGAACCCTGGCTGTTCTTTGAATTCCAAACACCCGCTCTAAACTGACATTCCAAAAGTGGTGAAGTGAGCTGAGAAAAACAAGGATGAATATGAAACAAAAATCTCCTCAGCTACCCATGTTTTGAGATGAGCTCTGAGCTGAACCCAGGGTGAAGCTCCAGAAGCACAAGTGTGCAGTCCTGCTGGAACAGAGCTGTCCAGCAGTGCCCCCGGGGAATCTGCAGTGTTCACTGCTGGCCAAAGAGAAAAACTCACCAAACCCAGCCCAGGGGGCCTGTGATCCCCAGCCCACCCAGGGGCAGCTCCAGGCACTCTGAAATGAGGCCACTGTGCGCACCAGGCTCTGCTGTGCCTGGTGAGGAGTCTGTGTGTGACCCACCCCTGAGCCCCGGGATCACCTCCCAAACACCACAGAGACCTCCTGTGTCATCAGAGAAAAGCCTTGGAGCAAATTTGTGTCCCAACGCGATCAACAAGAAATACAGAATTAGCTCGACAGAAACGCTCTTTCTGATGGAAATGTAACCTCTATAACCTGTGAGGTTTCTACAGGAATACTGGCTCAAGAATTCAGTGACTTCAGGTATTCCATACCACAGGTTCCTGAGATTGCTGGGGTATCCAGAGTTTATAGTACTGGTTAAACTGGTAGAGCTGAGGATACTTAGCAGTTTTCAGGGACTCGAGATCTTTATCATAGAGCTGGAACATCCAGCAGAGAGCAAAGGGTTCTCTCTGAGAGTGCAGGAGCTCAGTGAAAACAGCAACAAGGTACTCCGTGTGCTCTTAGAAAAGCAAAAACAAATTTAGCCATTGACATGAGCACAGACACTGGGGCAACCCTCCTTACTTTGGGCCTTGGCAGCAGCCCACAGAGCATCATTCAGAAAAGCACTGAGTAAGATCAAGAAGTGTTTGCAGTGACCTAGACAAGTGTTCCTGACCACTGAGGTACCTGAAAAATCCTCCACACATTAGTTCATGCTGTAGTAAATAATCCATCCTCACTGTGCTGTGCTAAGCATGCCTGCATTTTAACAGGAAAAGCCCCCTGCCAAGCACCACCTCAGAGAAGAACTGATTTGTACTGGGGGGCACACACCCCAGTTAACATGTACAAGTTAAACAGAATTTTCTTTCAGTCCATCCCAGGTGCTAGTTGACCACCAAATACACACAGAGAACTTAGTGACGTTCTGTGGGGTTGGCAAATCCTGCTCCAAGCACAACTGATGCCCCTGTGATTCCCCTGTGACTTTCCTCAAGGAGCTGGTAGAACTTTGCAGTGTTTTTGCCACCAGAGCTTCCTTTCTGAAGAAGCTTTCTCTAGAAAATGCATCCATTTCCTACTTAACAGCGCAGCCCTCTCTCCCTGACCTCGGGAAGAGCTGCCTACAGCCATGGAAACCACCTTCCTCTCCTGATGGCCACACTGTCCTAAAAACACTGTGGCAGAAGCCAGATGGTCCATGCAGGGACAGTGTCTCTTCTCTTTAGGGTCAGGGAAAAAGGGCAGAAGCACCTACAGAGCTTCAATGCCTCTCTTGAGCAGTAAACACCATGGATCTGCAGCTCCCTCTGCTTGCAGGGAAGATAATAAATCATCTCAAGGTAAAAAATGATAAACGGTAAAAAAATTATTAAAAATGGGTAAAAATGATGCCCCTTTCACTCCACTGGCAGAAATGACACAAGACCATAAAAACCTGAACCTGTTCCATTTTCAGACTGAAGCAACAGTATGCTCCTGGCTTCGAATGCAGCAGGGAAGGGAAATGTTTGGATAATCATGTCTTCATTTAAGGATTTCTTCATGAGAGCCATCACTGCCCTCAATTAGGACATGCACCATATCAAGGACATCTAAAAAATGAAGAAAAAAAATCCAAGCAGAGGATCCAGACTACCCGGAAAAACAACAGAGACCCAGGCAGAAGGGCTAAATTTCCATTTTAGTTCAAAAACGCAGCTGGAAGGGCACGAAGAGGGATTTCAGATGCTGTTAAAGGGGCGCGGCCACCTCAGAAATTACTCACAGGTGTAAAGAATTCTCTGTCCGCGCCGGAGGAGTGACCATTGAGTGACCATTGACTGACCCCTGAGTGACCACTGAGTGACCACTGAGTGACCATTGAGTGACCATTGAGTGACCACTGAGGGACGACTGAATGATCCTGAGTGACCGCTGAGTGACCATGAGTGACCATTGAGTGACCATTGAGTGACAACTGAGTGACCATTGAGTGAACACTGAGTGACCCTGAGTGACCACAGAGTGACCATTGAGTGACCCCTGAGTGACCATTGAGTGACCCCTGAGTGACCATTGAGTGACCGCTGAGTGACCACTGAGTGGGCCTGAGTGACCCTGAGTGACCGCTGAGTGACCACTGAGTGACCATTGAGTGACCCCTGAGTGACCCTGAGTGACCACTGAGCGACCATTGAGTGACATGGAGTGACCCTGAGTGACCATTGAGTGACCATTGAGTGGCCATTGAGTGACCCCTGAATGACCCCTGAATGACCCCTGAGTGACCACTGAGTGACCCTGAGTGACCACTGAGTGATCACTGAGTGACCTGGAGTGACCCCTGAGAGACTCTGACCATTGAGTAACCATTGAGTGACCACTGAGTTAACATTGAGTGACCATTGAGTGACCCTGAGTGACCATTGAGTGACCATTGAGTGACCATTGAGTGACCCCTGAGTTACCGCTGAGTGATCATTGAGTGACCCCTGAGTGACCACTGAGTGACCATTGAGTGACCACTGAGTGACCACTGAGTGACCCTGAGTGACCACTGAGTAACCATTGAGTGACCCCTGAGTGACCATTGAGTGACCACTGAGTGACCATTGAGTGACCATTGAGTGATCCCCGAGTGACCGCTGAGTGACCATGAGTGACCATTGAGTGACGACTCAGTGACCATTGAGAGACCACTGAGTGACCCTGGTTGACCCCTGAGTGACCCCTGAGGGATCCCTGAGTGACCATTGAGTGACCCCTGAGTGACCATTGAGTGACACCTGAGTGACCCTGATTGACCACTGAGTGACCATTGAGTGACCATTGAGTGACCATTGAGTGACCCTGAGTGACCACTGAGTGACCGCTGAGTGACCACATAGTGACCATTGAGTGACCATTGAGTGATCCTGAGTGACCAATGAGTGACGATTGAGTGACCATTGAGTGACCACTTAGTGACCATTGAGTGACCACGGAGTGACCCTGAGTGACCCCTGAGTGACCCCTGAGGGATACCTGAGTGACCATTGAGTGACCCCTGAGTGACCCCAGGATGACCACTGAGTGACCCCAGAGTGACCACTGAGTGATTTTGATTGATCACTGAGTGACCATTGAGTGACCATTGAGTGACACCTGAGTGACCATTGGGTGACCCTGAGTGACCATTGAGTGACCCCTGAGGGATCCCTGAGAGACCACTGAGTGACCATTGCGTGACCCCTGAGTGACCCCTGAATGACCCCTGAGTGACTCCTGAGTGACCCCTGAGTGACCCTGAGTGACCACTGAGTGACCACTGATTGACCCTGAGTGACCCCTGAGAGACCCTGAGTGACAATTGAGTGACCATTGAGTGACCACTGAGTGACCCTGAGTGACCATTAAGTGACCACTGAGTGACCATTGAGTGACCGCTGAGTGATCATTGACTGACCCCTGAGTGACCATTGAGTGACCGCTGAGTGACCGCTGAGTGACCCTGAGTGACGATAGAGTGACCATTGAGTGACCATTGAGTGACCATTGAGTGACCACTGAGAGACCCTGAGTGACAACTGAATGACCCCTGAGGGATCCCTGAGTGATCCTGAGTGACCATTGAGTGACCCCTGAGTGACCATTGAGTGACCCCTGAATGACCACTGAGTGACCATTGAGTGACACAGAGTGAC
This sequence comes from Luscinia megarhynchos, assembly GCA_034336665.1. Taxonomy (NCBI): domain Eukaryota; kingdom Metazoa; phylum Chordata; class Aves; order Passeriformes; family Muscicapidae; genus Luscinia; species Luscinia megarhynchos. The sequence continues at coordinate 71,158,531 of CM067564.1, forward strand.
CCTTAGTGATCCCTGAGTGACCATTGAGTGACCATTGAATGACCATTGAGTGACCCCTGAGTGACCCCTGAGTGAAAACTGAGTGACGATTGAGTGACCATTGAATGACCATTGAGTGACCCCTGAGTGACCCCTGAGTGAGCATTGAGTGGCCACTGAGTGACCACTGAATGACCGCTGAGTGACCATTGAGTGAAACTGAGTGACCCTGAGTGACCATTGAGTGACCATTGAGTGACCCCTGAGTGACCCTGGATTGACCACTGAGTGACCATTGAGTGACCATTGAGTGACCCTGACTGACCCCTGAGTGACACCTGAGTGACCATTGGGTGACCCTGAGTAACCCCTGAGTGACCATTGAGTTACCCGTGACTGACCATTGAGTGACCCCTGAGTGACCCTGGATTGACCACTGAGTGACCATTGAGTGACTATTGAGTGACCCTCAGTGACCCTGAGTGAACCTGAGTGACCATTGAGGGAACCTGAGTGACACTGACCCATGAGTGACTCCTGAGTGACCCTGAGTGACCATTGACTGACCCCTGAGTGACCATTGAGTGACCATTGAGTGATCCTGAGTGACCGCTGAGTGACCATGAGTGACGATTGAGTGACCATTGAGTGACCACTTATTGACAATTGAGTAACCACTGAGTGACCCTGAGTGACCCCTGAGTGACCATTGAGTGACCCCTGAGAGATCCCTGAGTGACCATTGAGTGACCCCTGAGTGACCCCAGGATGACCACTGAGTGACCTTTGAGTGACCATTGAGTGAACCTGAGTGACCCCTGAGTGACCATGAGTGACCATTGAGGGACCATTGAGTGACCCTCAGTGACCCTGAGTGACCATTGAGTGACCATTGAGTGACCCCTGAGTGACCCTGGATTGACCACGGAGTGACCATTGAGTGACCATTGAGTGACCCTGAGTGACCATTGAGTGACCTTTGGGTGACCCTGAGTGACCCTTGATTGACCCCTGAGTGACCATTGAGTGACCCGTGAGTGACCATTGAGTTACACTGTGTGACCACTGAGTGACCACTGGGTGACCACTGAGTGACTAGTGAGTGACCATTGAGTGACCATTGAGTGACACTGAGTGACCATTGAGTGACCATTTAGTGACTATTGATTGACCCTCAGTGACCCTGAGTGAACCTGAGTGACCATTGAGTGACCCCTGAGTGACCATTGAGGGGACCTGAGTGACACTGACCCCTGAGTGACTCCTCTGTGACCATTGAGTGAGCCCTGTGTGACCACTGAGTGACCCAAGTGACCCCTGGGTGACCTCTGAATGACCGCTGAGTGACCCTGAGTGACCGCTGAGTGACCCTGAGTGACCATTTTGTGACTACTGAGTGACCCCTGGGTGACCACTGAGTGACCTTTGAGTGACCATTGAGTGACCACTGAGTGACCACGGAGTGACCATTGAGTGACCATTGAGTGATCCTGAGAGACCCCTGAGTGACACTGAGTGACCATTGACCCTGAGTGACCATTGAGTGACACCTGAGTGAGCATTGGGTGACCCTGAGTGACCATTGAGTGACCCCTGAGTGACCATTGAGTGACCATTGAGTGACCCGTGAGTGACCATTGAGTTACACTGTGTGACCACTGAGTGACCACTGGGTGACCACTAAGGTGACCACTGAGTGACCGACCACTGAGTGACTAGTGAGTGACCATTGAGTGACCAATGAGTGACCCTGAGTGACCCTTGAGTGACCACTGAGTGACTATTGAGTTGACCCTCAGTGACCCTGAGTGAACCTGAGTGACCATTGAGTGACCCCTGAGTGACCATTGAGGGGACCTGAGTGACACTGACCCGTGAGTGACCCCTGAGTGACCCTGAGTGACCGCTGAGTGACCCTGAGTGACCATTGACTGACCCCGTGAGTGACCACTGAGTGACCGCTGAGTGACCATTGTGTGACCATTGTGTAACCACTGAGTGGCCCTGAGTGACCATTGAATGACCATTGAGTGACCCCTGAGTGACCATTGAGTGACCCCTGAGTGACCTCTGAGTGACCCTGAGTGACCCTGAGTGACCATTGAGTGACCATTGACTGACCCCTGAGTGACCACTGAGTGACCGCTGAGTGACCATTGAGTGACCCCTGGGTGACCACTTAGTGACCCTGAGTGACCCCTGAGTGACCACTGAGTGACCTTTGAGTGACCACTGAGTGACCATTGAGTGACCCCTGAGTGACCACTGAGTGACACTGAGTGACCATTGAGTGACCATTGAGTGGCCATTGAATGACCGCTGAGTGACCCTGAGTGACCATTGAGTGACCATTGAGTAACCATTGAGTGACCATTGAGTGACCATTGAGTGACCACTGAGTGACCCTGAGTGACCCTTAGTGATCCCTGATTGAACCACTGAGTGACCCTGAATGACCCCTCGGTGACCATTGAGTGACCCCTGAGTGCCCCCTGCCCCCCAAGTGGCCGGCAGTGACGGCTGGCTGACCGGAAGTGACCGTTCCCGCAGGTACCAGTACCGGTCCCTGGAGCAGCTGGCCGAGCCGCTCCGGGGGTCCTGCAGGGCCTGGGGTGAGTGGGGGAGGGGTCGAACCACGCCCCGTGACCCCTGAGTGACCCCTCAGTGACCCCTCAGTGACCTCTGACCCCTCCCCCGCAGGATCCGCCGCATCGTCGGGGGTGGGGGTGGGGGCCGGGAGCCTTCGTGCTGGCCAAATTTGGGGTGAGTGGGGGGGGTCTGGGGGGGATTGGGGGGCTTTGGGGGGGCACTGGGGGGTTTGGGGGAGCACCTGGGGGGTTTGGGGTGTATTTGGGGTGTATTTGGGGGTGTATTTAGGGTGTATTTGGGGTGTATTTGGGGTCCCTTTACGGTTTATTTGGGGGTGTATTTGGGGATGTATTTGGGGGTGTATTTGGCGTTTTTTTGCCGTCCGTTTTGGGGTCCCTTTGGGGTTTATTTGGAGTCCCTTTGGGGATTTTTTGGGGTTTATTTGGGGGTGTATTTGGGGTTTATTTGGGGTTTATTTGGGGTCCCTTTAGGGTTTATTTGGGGGTGTATTTGGGGTCCCTTTGAGGTGTATTTGGGGTCTTTTTGGGGTTTATTTGGGGTCCCTTTGGGGTTTATTTGTGGGGTTTTTGGGGTCCCTTTGAGGTTTATTTGGGGTCCCTTTGGGGGTTTATTTGTGGGTTTTTTGGAGTTTATTTGGGGTGTATTTGAGGTCCCTTTGGAGTGTTTTTGGGGATGTATTTGGGGTTTCTTTGGGGTGTATTTGGGGTCCCTTTGGGGTTTATTTGGGGTGTATTTGGACTTTATTTGTGGGGTTTTTTGGGTTTATTTGGGGCTGTTTTTGGGGTTTATTTGAGGTCCCTTTGAGGTTTATTTGGGGGTGTATTTGGGTCCCTTTGGGGATTATTTGGGGTGTATTTGGTGTTTATTTGGGGCTGTATTTGGGGATGTATTTGGGGTCCGTTTTTGGGGTCCCTTTGGGGGTTTATTTGGGGGTGTATTTGAGGTTCTTTAGGGGTTTATTTGGGGATTATTTGGGGTTTATTTGGGGGTATATTTGGGGTGTTTTTGAGAGTGTGTTTGGGATTTATTTGGGGTGTATTTGGGGTCCCATTGGGGTTTATTTGAGGGTGTATTTGGGGTTTATTTGGGGGTGTTTTTTTGGTCCCTTTGGCGTTTATTTGGGGTTTATTTGGGGTCCCTTTGGGGTTTATTTGGGGTCCCTTTGGGGGTGTTTTTGGGGTCACCCCGGGTCCCCGCAGCTGCTGCACCCGAGGCCGTGGAGGGTTTGGTGCTGATCAACCTGGACCCCCAAAGCCAAGGGCTGGATGGACTGGGCCGTGCAGCAAGGTGGGCGGGGCTGGGGGCGGGGCTTGATGGGCGGGGCCTGATGGGCGGGGGCTTGGGTGGGCATCGCCCACCGTGGGGGCAGAATAGGGGCAGATTTAGAAATTTGGGGATTGGGGGGATTGAGGATTTGGGGATTTGGGGTTTTGGGGGTTGGGGGTTTGAGAATTTGGGGGTTTGGGAATTTGGGGATTTGGTGCTGGATTTTTGGGGGTGAGGGGGAATTTGGGGAGGACGTGGGGGACGTGTCAGTGAATTTTGGATGGATTTGGGGGAGCCCTGGGGGTCTCAGAATGGGTCTGGGGAGGGTCCTGGGGGGTTTTGGGGGTTTTGGGAACTGGGGGGGGTCTCACAGAGCTGCCCCTCCCCCACAGCTCTCAGTGCTCAGGATGTTGACGAACGAGATGATCCTGAGCCACCTGTTCACCCAGGTGGGGAAACTGGGGGGACTGGGGGGACTGGGGAGAATGAGGGGACTGGGGGGAATGGGGGCACTGGGGGGCACTGGGGGGGAGAACTGGGGGGAAATTGGGGGGACTGGGGGAATGGGGGGACTGAGGGGAAACTGGGGGGACTGGGAGGCGAACTGGGGGGAAATTGGGGGGACTGGGGGAATGGGGGGACTGGGGGAAACTGGGAGGAGAACTGGGGGGAATGGGGGGACTGGGTTAACTGGGGAGACTGGGGGAACTGGGTGGTCACTGAGCGGTCACTGTGGTCACTCTGGTCACTGAGGCGGTCACTGGGAGGTCACTGGGAGGTCACTGTGGTCACTGGGTGGTCACTGTGGTCACTGGGTGGTCACTAGGTGGTCACTGGGAGGTCACTGTGGTCACTGGGAGGTCACTGTGGTCACTGTGGTCACTGGGAGGTCACTGTGGTCACTCGGGGTGGACGTTGCCGGCAGCTCCCCAGGACGAGCTCTCAGCTACCCCTCCCCCCGTCCGGAGGCTCCGGGAGCACCTGGCGGCCACGCCCAACCCCCGCCCTGTTCTGGGCCATGTACACCAGGTGAGGGCGTGGCCTGGGGGACCCCAAAATTCCCCAAACCAGGGGGTGGGGGGGGTTTTCCTCCCCACTGACATTTTTTTGGGGGGTGGGCGTTGCTGTGGGAGGGGGTGTGGCTTTAGGGGTGGTGTTACAGCCATGGGGCGTGGCCTGAAGGGTGAAAGGGGTGTGGCCAAGGTGGAGGGAGGGGGCTGAGGGGTGGGAGGGGTGGGGTCACAAGGGGTATGGCCATGGTCAGTGTTGCCCGCCCACATTCCTCCCTCAGCCAGCCGACCTGGGCCTGAGCGGAGCAGGGCCGGGAGCCTGTGGTGAGTGACCCCCGAGTGACCCCCTGAGTGACCCCCCGAGTGACCCTTGAGTGGCCCCCCGAGTGACCCCCCGAGTGACCCCCGAGTGACCCCTGAGTGACCCCCGAGTGAACACTGACCCATGAGTGACCACTGAGTGACCACTGACCCCTGAGTGCTCCCTTGCTGCCTGAGTGACCCCTGAGTGACCACTGACCCATGAGTGACCCCCGAGTGACCCCCGAGTGACCCCCGAGTGAACACTGACCCACGAGTGACCACTGACCCATGAGTGCTCCCTTGTTGCCTGAGTGATCCCCCACTGACCACTGACCCCCGAGTGACCCCCGAGTGACCACTGACCCCCGAGTGACCCCTCGACCCCTCTCCCAGCTGTCCAGTCCTGCTGGTGGTCGGTGACTACTCCCCTGCACGAGGACGGCCGTGGTGAGTGGGGGGAGGGGTGGTGTGGGGGCTCGTGGTCACTCAAGGTGGGGTCACCTGACCCCACCCTGACCCCCCCGGGTCCCTCCCCCCAAGGTGGAGTGCAACGCCAAGCTGGACCCGACGCAGACGTCCTTCCTGAAGGTGACCCTTGGCTCCCCGATGGCCGCCCGAGTGACCGCCCGAGTGACCGCTCGATGGTCACTCACTGGGCTCTCTTGCAGATGGCCGACGGTGGCGGGCAGCCGCAGATCGCCCAGGTAGAGTCCACAGGTCACGGCGGGGTCAGTGCGTGGGGGGCGGGAGGGGTCACTCAGTGGTCAGTGCTGACCGTGCCCCTCCCCCAGCCCGGCCGGCTGACCGAGGCCATCAAATACTTCCTGCAGGGCATGGGCTACAGTGAGTCACGGCGGCGGGGCTCATTAACGGGCACGGGGGCTCGTCTAACGGGCACGGGGGGCTCATTAACGGGCACGGGGGGCATGGCACGGGGGCTCATTAACGGGCACGGGGGCTCATTAGCACGGGGCCCATTAACGGGGCTCTAGCGGGCACGGGGGGCTCATTAACGGGCACGGGGGGGCTCATTAACGGGCACGGGGGGTCATTAACGGGCACGGGGGGCTCGTGCAGCACGCACGGGGGGCTCGATGCCCTACGAGCACGGGGGGCTCGTGCCAGGGCACGGGGGCTCATTAACGCGCACGGGGGGTCATTAACGGGCACGGGGGCTCATTAACGCGCACGGGGGGCTCATTAACGGGCACGGGGGGGCTCATTAACGCGCACGGGGGGCTCATTAACGGGCACGGGGGGCTCTGTAACACGGGGGGCTCATTAACATGCACGGGGGGCTCATTAACGGGCACGGGGGCTCATTAACACGCACGGGGGCTCATTAACATGCAAAAATACGGGAAGCCTTTGGGTGGAGGGCATGGACTGGGGAGGGGGCGTGGCTTTCAGGACAGGGTGTGGCTTTGGGTTAAGGGGCGTGACTTAACAGGGTATGGGCGTGGTTTGGGTGAAACGGACAAAGGGTGTGATCGAGGTTTGGGTGAAACGGGCGTGGCTTACACAAAGGGGTGTGGTCGAGGTTTGGAGGGAAATGGGCGTGGTTTACACAAAAGTGTGTGGTTTAACAGGGCATGGGTGAGGTTTGGGTGAAATGGGCGTGGTTTACACAAAGGGGTGTGGTTTAACAGGGCGTGGGTGAGGTTTGGGTGAAACGAGCGTGGTTTACACAAAGGGGTGTGGTTTAACAGGGCACGGCCGTGGTTTGGGTGAAACGAGCGTGGTTTACACAAAGGGGTGGGGCTGACTGGGAAAGGGGGTGGTGTGGAGGGGCAGGGGCGCGGTGTGAGGCCAGTGGCCGTGTCCCCGCAGTGGCCGCCTCCGCCATGACGTGCCTGTCCCGCTCCCGCACCGGCTCTGTCACCGTGGGGGAGGGGGAGCGCGGCCGCAGCCGGACCCTGAGCCGGGGCAGCACTGGGGGAGGGGCCGCTCCTCCCCCCACCAACCCCTGAGGGACGCCCCCTTTTCCCCCAAAGCATTCACTGGGAATCCTCCCTGACCCCTGGGACTCCCTGAATACTCCCCAGGAGCCCAAGGACTCCCTGGGAACGCCCAGTGGCCTCCAGGACACCCCGGGATGTCCCTGGGACCCCACCCCAGACCCGCTGGGACCCCTCCCATGTGACCCTTGGGACGCTCCCAAATACTCCAGGCCCCCCTCCCAGAATCCTCCAACTCCCAGAAAGATTCCCCCGGGACCCCCCGCATCCCACCCCACCCTCCCTGGGAAGCCCCGGGGACCCTCAGGGGCTCCCCATGGTGGCAATAAAGGGGCAAAGCAGCGACAGAGCCGCTTCTGCTGTGTGTCAGAACCTGCACTGGAGCTCTCTCCGGCATCTCCTTGTGGCGACGCTTGAAAAAAATAAACAGACCTGGGGAGGGAAATTCTGGGGGGGGAGGGGAAGTGGAAAAAAACCCGCCAAAACAAAAAAAGAAAAACCAAAGAAATCACACAAACCCAAAACCACCCGCAAAAACCCCAAACCTCCCCAAAAACTAAAACGTCCCAAAAACCCCCCAACACACCCAAAAGCCCAAAAAATCCCCCCCAAAAATCCCCCCTAAGCAACTCCCCCAAAACCCTCAAAAACCACCTAAAACCTCCTCAAAATCAGAAAGAAACCTTAAAAAAAATCCAAAAAACCTTTTAAAAATCCTGAAAAAATACACTAAAACAACCTTAAACCCGCCGAAAAAACCCACAAAACCCCTTTAAAAGCTCCCAAATTCCTCCAAAAAGCTTTAAAATCCCTGTAAAAATCCGAAAAATCCATTTAAAATCCCTTAAAAAAAAAAAAAAAAAAGCCCCGAAATTGCACCAAAAAACCCCCAAAAAACCCTTTAAACCTGCTAATGCCTGCCGATCGATTGCTCGGCACTCGACTGCTCATGCCTGCCCCCCCCCGGGACTGCCGCGGGTGTCACGTGGCCCCGCCCCCGGCTTTAAAGGCGCTTTGGGGTGTTTGGGGGGGTTTTGAACGTTGTTTTAGGGTATTTTGAAGGGATTTTTTTTCAAATTTTTTTTAGTTTTGGGGTTTTTTGGGGTTTTTAGGGGGTTTTTTAGGGTTTTTTTGGGGTTTTTAGCCCAGCGCTGACCCCGCCCCTCTGTTCACACACACGCCCCGCTCGATCCGGGCAGCGGCGGCGACGCCTCAGTGTGACAAACACGGTTCGCTGTTCTGGGAGAATTACACGGTTTAATAAAAAAGGCGACAGGAGACATGCATAGAGCAAAGGGTTAAACGGCCGGTGCTTGGCGTGCTGACGCCCTTTAAACACGTTTTACAGTCCATCCGTTCGTGACACGCTCAGAGACCTTCCTGTGCACTCACAGCTCTGGGAACTGTTCAGCACGGCCACTCCTCGGCTCCGCCTTTTCAGAGCACGCGTGGTTTTGGGCTCGTGCTTTTATTCTTCTCCTCATCCCTTTAATTTGGGCGCTGCTCCCGCCGGTGCGTGCTGATAATTGTCCTGTCAGCTGCAGGGGCCCCCTCCACGGGCTGTTATCTCTGACTAAGAGGGCACTTTAAGAATATTAGCTCTAAAAATAACACCCCAAAAATATCTCCCAAAAACCCCCAAAAATCCCAAAAACCCCCCAAAACACCCCAAAAACACCCCAAAAACATCTCCCAAAACCCCCCAAAAAATCCCCAAAAAACCCCAAAAACCCCCAAAAAATCCCAAAAACCCCCAAAACACCCCAAAAATATCTCCCAAACCCCCCAAAAAGCCATAAAAAAACCCCCCAAAAATCCCCAAAAACTGCCCAAAAACCCCCCAAAACACCGCAAAAATATCTCCCAAAACCCCCCAAAAGATCTCCCAAAAACCAAAAAACCCTCAAAAACCCCCAAAACACCCAAAAGATCCCCGAAAAAATCCCCCAAAAAGCCCCCAAAACCTCAAAAGCCACCCAAAAATATCCCAAATAAATTATCAAAAAAAAAAATTAAATTACCAAAAAAAAAAAATTTTCCAAACAAAATTACCTAACCCTAACCAAAAATCCTCCCCCAAAAACACACAAAAAATTACCAAAAATCCATAAAAATCACCATAATCTGTCGGCCAAAGGTGAGGAAAAAACCCGCAAAAACATCTCAAAAATATCCTCAAAAATCTCAAAAATTTCCCAAAAACCCCCCAGAATTTCCAAAAATTCCCTCCCAAAATCCCCAAAAATTACCAAAAATATTCCCCAAAAATCACCCGGACCTGTGGGCCAAAGGGGAGGAAAAAACACAAAAAACACCCCAAAAAACCAGCCAAAACCACTCCAAAAATATGCCCAAAAATATCTCCCAAAAATATCAAAAATTACCCCAAAAAAATTAGCAAAAAAGAAAAAAATCCCCCCAAATCCCCTAAAATTACCAAAATATCCCCCAAAAAATATCCCCAAAATTTACCAAAAAATCCCAAATAAATCCCCAAAAATCAGCTGGACCTGGCAGCCAAAGGTGACAAAAAACCCCAAAAAACTATGCAAAAAATCAGCCAAAAACACCCAAAAAATCCCCCAAAAATTACCAAATAAAATCCCCAAAAAATTCCCCAAAAATTCCAATAAAATTCTCCAAAATGCCCCAGAAAATTCTCCTTCAAAAAACCCCAAAAATTACCAAAACCCCCAAAAAAATCCCCTAGAAACACTCCAAAATACCCCCCAAAATCACCACAGCTGAGACAAAACACCCAAAACCACCCCAAAAATATCCCCAAAAGCTACTAAAAATCCCCCTAAAACTCCCCCCCAAAATACCCAAAAACACCACAAAAATATCCCCCAAAAAACCCAAAAATTCCCCCAAAATAACCTCAAAAATTCCCAAACCCCCAAAAAACATCCCCAAAGAAATTCCCCAAAACATATCCCCAAAAAAATTCTCCAAAAAATCCTCAAAAATTACCAAAAATATCCCCAAAAACCCCTAAAAATCACCTGGACCTGGTAGCCAAAAACACCCGAAAATATCCCCCAAAAATCCAAATAAATCCCCTAAAACCCCCAAAAAATTCCCCCAAAAACCTCAAAAATTACCAAAAGCCAAAAAATTACAAAAAAAAATCCTCGAGAAACACCCCAAAAAGCTACCCAAAAACCAGGCAAAACCACCCCAAAAATATCCCCATAAATATCCCCAAAAAATTATCAAAAAATCCCCAAAATTCCCCAAAAATTCCAAATAAATGCTCCAAAACCCCCCAGAAAATTGACCCCCCAATAAACCCCAAAAATTACCAAAATCCCAAAAACATTCCCAAAAAAAACCTTAGAAACACCCCCAAAAAATCCTGAAATCACCATAAAATGGCCACCAAAGGTGAGAAAAAAACACCCAAAAAACACTCGAAAAATATCTCCAAAAACTACCAAAAATATCCCCCAAAAATTACCAAAAACCCCCCAAAAATAACCCCAAAAATTACCAAAATCCCCCAAAAAATATCCCCCAAAAAATTCCCCAAAAATCCCCCCAAAAACCCCCAAAATTACCAAAAATATCCCCAAAGAAACCCCAAACATCAGCAGGCCCTGGCAGCCAAAGGTGAGAATAAACCCCAAAAAACACCCAAAAAACCAGCCAAAACACCCCAAAATTATCCCCAAAAATTTCCAAAATATCCCTTAAAAAATATCCCCCAAATTTACCAAAAAATCCCCAATAAATCCCCAAAAATCAGTGGGACCAGGAAGCCAAAAATGAGAAAAAACCCCAAAAAACTACCCAAAAAAACAGCCAAAAACACCCCGAAAATATCCCCAAAAAATCCAAATAAATCCCCTAAAACCCCCAAAAAATTCCCCCCAAAAACCTCAAAAATTACCAAAAGCCCAAAAAATTACCAAAAAAAAATCCTCGAGAAACACTCCAAAAAGCTACCTAAAAAACCAGGCAAAACCACCCCAAAAATATCCCCATAAATATCCCCAAAAAGCTATCAAAAACTCCCCCCAAAATCCTCAAAAAAACCCCAAAAAATTCCAAAAAAACCCATAAAACTAGCTTAAAACACCCCAAAAATATCTCCAAAAATTATCTAAACCTCCAAAAAAATTCCCAAAAGAATCCCCAAAAAATCCCCAAAAATCCCAAAACCACCCTAAAAATCCCCCCAAAATTATCAAAAAAATCCCAAAAAACCCCCAAAAATGCCAAATACACCCCAAACCCCCCCCAAAATCACCTGAACATGGCGGCCAGGGGAGAAAAAACCCCAAAAACACCCCAAAAATATCCCCCAAAAGTTACCAAAAACCCCTCAAAAAATTCCAAAAAAATCCCCCAAAAATCCTCAAAAATTACCAAAAATATCCCCCAAAACTACCTGGAGCTGGTAGGCTAAGGTAAGAAAAAACCCCAAAAAAATACCCAAAAAGCCAGCCAAAAACACCCCAAAAATATCCCCAACAACTATCAAAACCCCCCCAAAAATCCTCAAAAATCCCAAAAAAACCCAAAAAACCCCGAAAGCCACCCAAAAATATCCCAAATACATTATCAAAAAACAGCAAAAAATCTCCCCCCAAAAATACCAAAAACATCCCAAAAAACACCCCAAAACCACACAAAAAAATTACCAAATAAGCCCAAAAATCACCTTAACCTGACGGCCATAGATGAGAAAAAACCCCCAAAAACATCCCAAAAATAACCCCAAAAAACCTCAAAAATTTCCCGAAAAATCCCCCCAAACTTACAAAAAAAAAACCCCAAAAAATTTCCCGAAAAAATTCCCCAAAATTACCAAAAATATTCCCCAAAAACCACCAAAAAAATCACCTGGACCTGGGGGCCAAAGGGGAGGAAAAAACCCAAAAACACCCCAAAAATCCCCAAAAATTACCAAAAGTATCCCCCCCAAAAATCCCCCAAAACTATCTGGAACTGGTAGGTTAAAGTAAGAAAAAAACCCCCAAAAAACCGCCCAAAAAACCAGCCAAAAACTCCCAAGAATATCTACATAAATATCCCTAAAAAACTACCAAAACCCCCCCAAAAATTCCCAAAATCCCAGAAAAAATTAAACAAAAAATTCTTCAAACATCCCAAAAAATTTTCCCCCAAAAATTCTCATAAACCCCTCAAAAAAACCCCCCAAAAATTACAAAAAAAAACCTGAAAAAAATTTCCAAATAAATCCTCCAAAATTACCAAAAATATCCCCAAAAAACTCCCCAAAAATCACCTGGAGCTGCCGGCCAAAGGTGACAAAAAACCCCGATAGACATCCCAAAAATCCAGCCAGAAACACCCCAAAAATATCCCCCGAATTATTAAAAGTGGCTAAAAATGACACCTCTTTCACAGCACTGGTAGAAATGACACAACACCAAAAAAACCTGCACCCGTTGCATTTTCAGTCTGAAGCAACAGTATATTCCTGGTTTCTAGTGCAGCAGGGAAGGGAAATGTTTGGATAACCACGTCTTCATTTCAAGATTTCTTCATGAAAGCCATCACTGCCCTCAATCAGGACATGCACCATATCCAGGACATCTAAAAAATGAAAAACAAAACCTAAGCAGAGGATCCACACTACCAGGAAGAACAACAGAGGGAGAATGCAGCACTCCAAGAATACAAGGCATCTTTTTAATTTATCAAAGAAAAAAAAAGAAGAAAGCCCCGTTAAGTGCAGCACAAAGATCACAGCCGAACCTTCACTCTGCCTTTCAGTGCTGCTGTCCGGCACAGAGAAGCTCGCGGCTCCTTCTGGATCCCCGAGGTGCCCCAGTCCAGGCTGGACACTGGGCTTGGAGCAGCCCGGGCCACTGAAAGGTTCCCTGCTCGCGGCAGGGAGAGGAACCGGACGAGCTTTTCCCACCCGAACCACGCCGGGATTCCGTGATTCTGTGAACAGACCCAGGCAGAAGGGCTAAATTTCCATTTTAGTTCAAAAACGCTGCCGCAAGGGCACGGAGAGGGATTTCAGATGCTGTTAAAGGGGCGCGGCCACCTCAGAAATTACTCACAGGTGTAAAGAATTCTCTGCCCGGCGCTGAACAAAATTCCCCGGCAGCGGCGGCGCTCGGAGCTCCTGGGGGCGGCACAGGCGGTCCCCAGCGCCCCGGCCGGTTCCCGGCGAGCACGGGGAAACCGCCGCCGCCTCCATCCAGCGCCGCGGCGGCGCGGCCCCGGGCCCCGATCCGGGAGCCCGGCGGGGAGCCGAACAGCGGCGGCAGCGCCCGCGCCCGGCCCGAGCCCCGCCTCCGCCCGCCGAGGGACAGGCGGCACGGCCCGGCACGGGATCCGCAGCCGGCATCGCCAGCACCCGAACCGGGACCCCGGTCCCACCGGCGACCCACCTCAGCGGCTCGGGCTCCGCCCCGGCTCTGACGTCATCGTCCCCCTTCCCTTCAATGCGACGGCCCCGCCCCGCCCCTCACAGCGACGGCCCCGCCCCTCCCGCCACAGCCACGGCCCCGCCCCTCACAGCGACGGCCCCGCCCCTCCCGCCACAGCCACGGCCCCCGCCCCGCCCCTCACAGCGACGGCCCCCGCCCCTCCCAGCGCGGCCCCGCCTCCAGCCACAGCCACGGCCCCGCCCCTCACAGCGACGGCCCCGCCCCTCCCGCCACAGCCACGGCCCCGCCCTGCCCCCTCAGCGACGGCCCGCCCTCGCCCCTCACAGCCACGGCCCCGCCCCGCCCCACAGCGGCGGCCCCGCCCTCCCGCCACAGCCACGGCCCCGCCCGCCCTTCACAGCGGCGGCCCCGCCCCTCCACAGCGACGGCCCGCCCGCCCTTCACAGCCGGCCCGCCCGCCCTTCACAGCGGCGGCCCGCCTCCGGCCATGCGACGGCCCCGCCCTGCCCTTCACAGCGCGCACGCCCCTCGGCGTCACAGGGCCGCCCCGCCTCCTCCGTCACAGTGGCCCGCCCCTCCGCCATCGTGCAGCCGCGCTCACTAAGTCAAGCTCCCCGCTCGCGCCGCCATAACTGACCGAAAGCACGTGGCGACACGGCCCCCGCAATAATAAAACAAAAGCACGTGGCGACACGGCCGCCGCGATATTAAAACAAAAGACCGCGGCGGCACGGGCGCCGCCATTTTGAACCGGAAGCACGTGGCGACATGGCGCCGCCATTTTGAACCGGAAGCACGTGGCGACACGGCCGCGGCCATTTTAAACCGGAAGCACGTGGCGACACGGGCGCGGCCATTTTGAACCGGAAGCACGTGGCGACATGGGCGCCGCCATTTTGAACCGGATCCACGTGACCAACATGGGCGCCGCCATTTTAAACCGGAGCCACGTGACCAACATGGGTGCCGCCATGCTGTACGGCAAAGTGGGCCGCCATTTTGTACGGAAAATTGTGCCAAGCATGCGCGCCGCCATTTTGAACCGGCAGGAACACCCCGATGCATCCCGGCGCCGGGAATGGAGGCGGAATACCGTGCCCAGAGCGAGCGGTCGCTCGGCGCCCGCCGCTGTCAGGGCCCGGTCGCCTGCCTGCGCCCCGATGCCGATGCCCCCCACCCGGCGCCGTTTCCCGCGGCGTTGCCGGCCGTGCGGACACGGGCCGTGCTCTCAGCGGCACCGCGGGCACACCGGAGCTCGGCGGGCGCCGGCAGGCAGCTGCGGGCACGCCTCTCTCTGCGGGCTGCTCCCCGGGAACGAGCCTTCCTCAGGCGTCCCGTCCGTCCCGTCCGTCTGCTCTCTCTGCCCTCCCGCGCTCGCTCCGGCCCGGGGGCAATGCAGGAAAACACAAACACAGCGGGGAAGAAAGAAGCGGTCTGCAGCGCTGCCCGAGCATCGCCCGGCCGAGCCAGCGATCTGCCCGGCACGAGGGAGGCAGCTGCTTTCTCAGCCGGGAAGGTGAGAGCTGCGGAGGGGTTCCTTCCTTTGTTCTCCTGCTGGCTGTCCCTCATTCTGCCTCTTGTCTAGCCCGTGTCTGCGGGGCTGGGGAACTTCTGGGCTGCCCCCTTCCTGCTCTGAGCAGAGTCCGTTTTTGGGGGGATGGACCGTGGGAAGGGCTCCTGCCAGGAGCTGTTGGAGTCGTTCTTTGGGGGTGAGGAAAAAAGGCTGAGGTGGGGAGGGGGTGCAGGCTCGGGGGCTCCCGTGTCATTTGGGGTGCCCTAAAGGTCCCCAGGGCGAGGGAGCCACGCTGCGGTGAAGGAGCCGGGTGAGTGGGGGAATGGGGGGTCGTGCCGGGTGCCCTCCCCCAGAGGGACCCGAGGGTGCCAGAACATTCCCAGGGAGGGCTGGCTGTAGCAGACAGGAAATATATAAATAATACCTAACTATAGCTTAAGTAAATGTTTTATTTGTTTTATTTGGTTAGAGGCAGGATTTTTAATAAATAATGTAAATATAACTGATATAAATAAAGGTATAAATATACAAATATACAATGTTTACAAACATAAAACTGAAAAGATATCTGTATCTATAAATATATGTATATGTAAATATATATAAATATAAAATGCAAAGAAATAGAAGTATAAATGTAGAATATAATATAGAGAATATCATACATATTATAGTGTACTGTATACATAATATATAAATTACAGTTATAAATATGAGATATATAGATAGAAAAATATATATAAATATAGTTAAAAATAAAGGGTTTCTTTGTTTCTATTTGGTTAGAGGCAGAGCTTTTTAATAAATAATATAAAAAATATAAGCATACAAATACATGTAAAGATATATATATGCATAAAATAGAAATAAATTTTAGTAATATAAACATTATGCACATAATAAATAATAAAAGTGTAATGTATATGTTATGATAGAAATTGCATAAAATTTATCGAATAATACATGTAATATATATAATATCAAATATGAATAGGAGTAGAAATTAAGTATTAAAAATAGATATAAGCTTTCTGTATTTAAAGGGATTCTTTTGTTTTAATAAAACCTGTTTAGGGGCAGGGAGTTTTTTAGTTGTGGTCGGGCTTTTTTGGGGGCATTTTGTAGGATTGAGACTCTCCTTTTTGCCCCGGGAGCTCGGGGCTGGCCCCAGCCTGTGGCCTCTCCTGCAGGGGAGTGTGACACGGTAGGGAAGGGAGCCAGGCAGTGCTCTGGGGCTTTGAATCTACCCAAATATTTTCCAAATGTATTTGCAGAGATTTGGCCGTGGGGAAGCTGCAGAGAAGGCTGCCCGGCACAGCCCCCCCAAAATGGGGCTCCCCGACTGGGCTCCCACATGAGAGGATGGGGCACTTGCAGCCCCCTGTCATTCCTGTGAAATTCGGTGAGTCTGGGGAGGGGTTTCCTGCCTGTCCCTGTCTCCAGGCAAGCTGTGCCTTGTTGTCCAGAAGCCCTGCCTGGGCAGCCCGGCCAGCACAGCTCCATTCCCGGGGGCAGGGCTCGGGGGTGTGACCCAGCCCCTGCAGCACCGCAGAGAAAAGGGGCACCTAATGGCCCACGGGGGTCGGCTGCAGTCCTTAAGAGCAGGGTCTGCTTTCACCGCTGCCTTCTGCTGCCTGCAGGGATCTGTGGTGAGGGTTGGGAGCTCCTGCTGGGGCAAGAGCTTCATCTTCCAAGAGGCAAAGCTGCAGCATCTTCCTCCCCAGGGACTGTCTCCCTGCAGGAAGCAGCACAGGGGACCGGCCGAGGGGCTCAGCTGGGACCACGGCCCAACAGGAGCAGCCCTGGGCACAGTGACACGGGAGGATAGAGCCCAGGTGAGGAGCACGGCCCCAGCGTGGCACCGAGAGAGAGCTGGCACGGGACAGCGAGCCCAGGTGAGTGCTCTGGCCTGGGCAGCTCTGCCGTGCGCCTGGGGAAGGTGGCAGGATCAGGCAGGGAGGAGGGAATGCCCAGATGCTCATGAGCTGAGGAAGTTGTGCCCAAAATGGCCCTCGCTGGGCAGAGGGGCTGCAGCAATCTGTGCCTCCTCCTCTGCTCTTCTGGCTGGAAGCGTGCATTTGTTTGGCTGAGTACTGAGCCTTCCCATTGTCATTTCTCCCTCCCCTCCCCATCCTCGGTGCACAGCACTGGGCAGTCTGTGCCCAAAGCGAGGGCAGCAGGGAGGGAAGGGGCTGCCCCTGCCTGGGAGGGGGACAGGCATCTCCTGTGGGTTCTGTGGGGCTGTGCTGTGCACCCTGGGGGTGCTGACTGACCCCCTCTGTGCAGAGACAGAGGAGATGCTGCTGCACGACGTCCCCAGGAGAGCCCCTGCCTCCCTTCTGCTCTCGGGGATGGGACCGGGAGATGCCTCCACGCAGAGAGTGGCACCTGGCATGGCTTCAGTCCCCAGTGGGAGAGGCTGGGCTCCCCCTGCTCAGAGCTCCTGGTCAGGGACATCCACGCCTGCGCCTGGCTGGGAGTCCAGGGTGTGCTCCTTCCGGATCCAGCCAGGACATGTTCCTGTTGCAGCTGCAGGTGAGCTCAGCTCTCCCCCAGGAACACCTGTGCCTGTTAGAGCTCCAGCCGATAGAGCCTCTGCACGAGAGCTGCTCCTGGTTCTCACAGCTCCTGCCCCTGGACCCCTTGTCACTTACTGCTCAGGATATCTGAGGGCCCAGGTGATTTCTGTTCCTTCTGCTTGTTTCACTTGCAGGTGTTTCCCAGTCCAGCTTGCTGAAGCTCCAGCTCTGACTGTGGCACGTTCTTCATTCCAGCTCTGGCTCTGAGATGCTCCACTTGATGGCTGCTCCAGTTCTTTCCAGCTCTGGGTCAATAACTGGTGTCTCTTATGTAACCTGTGTCTATGTTCTGTCATTTCTGTCCATCTGTGTTACCTTTGTCACATCCCGATGCTTTATCAGCTTTATCCTTCCAAGCCACGGTAGCGTGACTCTACTTGTGATGGGTCCTGACAGGGCTCACGCTGCTGCTCGCTGAGTTTGGGGAAATTTGGGGGATTTTGGGGTGTATAGGCGGGTTTTGAAAAAAATTTTAAAGAGTTTTGTAGATTTTATTGGGGGAATTTTGGGGTTATTTTGGGTGGGGGGGAGATAGGGGTTTTTAAAAGGTTTTTTGGAGGAATTTAGGGATTTTTTTTTTTTAGAAGGTTTATTTAGAGAATTTTAAAGGTTTTTTGGGTATTTTTAGGGTTTTTTTTTACGGGATTTTAAGGAGGTTTTTTGGGGGGATTTTGAAGGGTTTTTTTAGGGGATTATAAAGAGGCTTTTCTGGGTTTTTAAACGAGTTTCTAGGGGGTCTTAAAGGGGAATTTTGGGGCTTTTTTGTGATTTTATTTAGGTTTTTTGGGAGGTTTGAAGGTTCTCTGAAGGTATTTATTAGGGTCTTTTTAAAAGCTTTTTGGGGAGTTTTGGGGGGATTGGGGGAGATTTTTGGGGATTTTTGAAGGTTTGTGATTTTTTGGGGGGAATTTCTGTGTGGTTTGTGTGATTTTTGGCAACAGCTTAAATTTAAGAAAGCACTCTGGCCTACAAGTTCTAAGGATGGCAAATCAGGTCAATTTATAAAATCAGTGATTTATTGAACAGACAGGACATAACAGACAAAAGGTCTTAATCAGAGTCACTCCACATAAACTAAGAAGATCTACTAATAGATTACATAGAAATGCATGATATCAAGGTAGCTATTTTAAAGCTAGCAAAGTTGTTGATTATGCCACTGCAGAAACACTACACGTCCACTGCAATAGCCCCACATTTGCCTCGATGGCCTCCCCCCAGCAGGTCCCGCAGCACCGGGGCGCAGATCAGCTTTCGGCTTCACCGAGGACTGTGGAGGGGAAGGGAGAGCAGCGGGCCCGCAGCAGGCGTGGGGCGAGCACTTCAGTATTTTGGCCAGAGTGCTGATCTCGGCCAGCACCCAGTCGGGGCAGTCCAAGTCCCCGCAGAAAGCGGAACGGCAGCGGACCCTGCACGCCCTCCCCACCGTGTCACCGCCGCCCCCCGGTCCGGCGCTGCGACCGCACAACCCGCCTTTGCCCCCCGGAACCACTGCCGGGCGGGCTGCCGGCCTACGCCCGCGCCCGCCCCTGCCCCGAGTGCCGATGGAAGCGCTCCGGTACGGGCGCTGCCGGGACCTGGGCACGGGAGACGGTGGGGAGAAGGCGAGGCGAAGGGTCTCGGGAGGCCGGGACCCAGCGGGCCCGCGGAGCCCTGGAGCAACCCTAGCTCCGCCCGGCCGGCGCCCAGCGCTCCCATGGGCTACAGCCTCGCGGCTTCCAAGCCCCGCCAATCCCGGCCCGCCTTTCTCCGCCCTGTCCAATCACAGCCGCCCTTTCAATCCGGGCGCCCGCCCGCTAAACTCAACCCGCTCAGTCGCGACCTCGCTCCAGCGTTCGCCTGAGGCGCTGCTCCCGCCGCCCTCCGCCTCGGAAGACGAAGGAGCCCTGGGTCCGCTGCCACAGCCTCGGCAGGAGCTGTTGGGGCTTGGGAAGGGGCGGGCGGGAGCTCCCCGTTCAGGTCGCGGCCGGGAGTTCTGCCAGGGGAGCGGGGACATAGCGGGGCAGTGGGCAGAATCTCGGGAGCGGCGCTTTGAGGGGGACCCTGCGGGGGGTCGCTGAGCCAGCCTTGGGCGGAAGCAGGGCGGGCTGGGATTAGCGGGCTGGCGCTGCCTCGGGTTGTGATTGGCTGGGCTGGCCGGCCCTGGGGTATAAATAGCGTCTGCGCTGCGGAGGTGGCGCTGGCATTAGTTCGGCGGCGAGTGCAGCTGGCCGGTGCAGCGGGAGCAGCGGCTGGAAGCGCGATCCGAGGCGCCCGAAGCGGCAAGGGCGGGACAGCAGCATGCCGGACCCGGGAAGCGCTGGTGAGCCGCAGGCGCTGGCGCCCGCGTCTGCTGGGGCTGGCGGTGTCCTGGGGCAGCGGTGCCCAGTTCTTCCCGCCCGGCGCCCTCGCGGCGGCTCAGGCGCGATTGGGGGGCCTCGAGCAGCGCGGGAGAGCGGCCGTTTGTGGTTCCTGGATTTAGAGGAACGTTTAAAATACCGGTAATAAAGCTGGCTTTTTGCATTTTTGTTATTTTGTTTTGCTTTTATTTGCAATAATCGCAGTTTTCTTCTTTATTAACTTATTTCATTATTTTGCTCTTTGTATTATATTTTTAGTAAGCTTTTTTACTGGACATCTGATGTTAATTCAGTAAAGGTTGGAGGGCTGGGGTTGAAAGCAGCGGGCTGCCTGGGGGAGGTGAAGGGCCTTTGGGCAAATGCTGGGCTGAGCCCTGGTGGGGGGAGTGGGAAGGTGCCTGATGGGCATCAGACCTCAAATGTCCCCAAACTTGGGATCCTGTTAGGACTGGTGGGACGACTTCTGGAGATACTGAAGTGATGAGAGTAACTCATTTCTGGCCTTATCAACAGCCCCAGGCTGCAGTGAGAAGCAGGGAGCAGCTTTTAGCTGCTGGCAGTGAGAAGATGAGGAGCAGGGAGCTGACGAAGCAGAGCTGGAGGAGACAGAGATATGGTAGGGTTTAAGGAGAAACCACTTTGTGGATGGGATAGGGAACATGGAGCTGGGATGCAGAACCTAGGGCTGCAGGTGAAATCACTCAGGGATCTGGGCACCATCCATGGGGTGGGCTTCGGGTCTCTAGAATGGGAACTGAATTGCTGCAGAGCTGGAGCCAAGATCGAGGTGCTGCCCTTAGGAGCTGTAGAAGATTCCGCCAGAAGAGATAAAGGAGCAGCTGGAGCTGGAAGAGCAGCGCTGGCAGTGCAATAAAGCTTGTGGGCTGAGAAAGAGCTGAAATCACTGGGGCCGATAAAGGGGACTCTGAAATCACTGGGGCTGGGATAGAAAGTGCAAGAGGGGCAGACACTGCAAGGGCTGACATGGAGACTGTGGGATTGCTGTGCTGAGGTCACTGGAGGCCTGGGCTCTTGATGTGGGGCTGGGTCTTGTGCCTGATCATGGGACGGGTAGGCGCTGAGTAGGGGACTTTGGGATTGCTAGCCTGAAATCCCGGCCATGCCGACATATTGCCGTGTGTGTGAGAGGGGCCGTGGGGGCTGGAGCTGGAAACCAGTGTGTGTGTGTGGACGGGAAATGGAAAGTGGGGCTGGGATTGGGGATTGGGAAAGGGAAGCAGAGTGGAGCTCAGAAAGGACTGTGAGACTGAGGCTGAAACCACTGTGGGGATTGCCTAGTGGCTCTGGAGCTGGCATGGGGACCCTAGGGCAGGAGGTGAAATCACTCAGGGACTGTGACACCGGCCGTGGGGTGGGCTTTGGGACTCTAGAACGGGAACTGAATTGCTGCAGAGCTGGAGCCAAGATCGAGGTGCTGCCCTTAGAAGCTGCAGAAGATTCAGCCAGAAGAGATAAAGGAGCAGCTGGAGCTGGAAGAGCAAGCTGGCAGTGCAATAAAGCTTGTGGGTTGAGAAAGAGCTGAAATCACTGGGGCCGGGAAAAGGGACTCTGAAATCACTGGGGCTGGGATAGAAAGTGCAAGAGGGCAGACACTGCAAGGGCTGACATGGAGACTGTGGGATTGCTGTGCTGAGGTCACTGGAGGCCTGGGCTCTTGATGTGGGGCTGGGTCTTGTGCCTGATCATGGGGACGGGTAAGCGCTGAGTAAGGGGACTTTGGGATTGCTTGCGCCTGAAATCCCGGCCATGCCGGCATATTGCCCGTGTGTGTGAGAGGGGCCGTAGGGGCTGGAGCTGGAAACCAGTGTGTGTGTGTGGACGGGAAATGGAAAGTGGGGCTGGGATTGGGAATGGGAAGGAGAGAGTGGAGCTCAGAAAAGGACTGTGAGACTGAGGCTGAAACCACTGTGGGGATTGCCTAGTGGCTCTGGAGCTGGCATGGGGACCCTAGGGCAGGAGGTGAAATCACTCAGGGGCTGGGATAATGACTGTTGGGTGGGCTTGGAGACTCCAGGGCGAGCGCTGAATTGCTGCAGAGCTGGAGCCAAGACCGAGGTGCTGCCCTTAGAAGCTGCAGAAGATTCTGCCAGCAGAGATAAAGGAGCAGCTGGAGCTGGAAGAGCAGCGCTGGCAGTGCAATAAAGCTTGTGGGTTGAGAAAGAGCTGAAATCACTGGGGCCGGGGAAAAAGGGACTCTGAAATCACTGGGGCTGGGATAGAAAGTGCAAGAGGGGCAGACACTGCAAGGGCTGACATGGAGACTGTGGGATTGCTGTGCTGAGGTCACTGGAGGCCTGGGCTCTTGATGTGGGGCTGGGTCTTGTGCCTGATCATGGGAAAGGTAGCGCTGAGTAGGGGACTTTGGGATTGCTTGCGCCTGAAATCCCGGCCATGCCGGCATATTGCCCGTGTGTGTGAGAGGGGCCGTAGGGGCTGGAGCTGGAAACCAGTGTGTGTGTGTGGACGGGAAATGGAAAGTGGGGCTGGGATTGGGATTGGGAATGGGAAGGAGAGAGTGGAGCTCAGAAAAGGACTGTGAGACTGAGGGTGAAACCACTGTGGGGATTGCCTAGTGGCTCTGGAGCTGGCATGGGGACCCTAGGGCAGGAGGTGAAATCACTCAGGGACTGTGACACCGACCGTTGGGGTGGGCTTGGAGACTCTAGAACGGGAACTGAATTGCTGCAGAGCTGGAGCCAAGATCGAGGTGCTGCCCTTAGAAGGTGCAGAAGATTCTGCCATCAGAGATAAAGGAGCAGCTGGAGCTGGAAGAGCAGCGCTGGCAGTGCAATAAAGCTTGTGGGTTGAGAAAGAGCTGAAATCACTGGGGCCGATAAAGGGGACTCTGAAATCACTGGGGCTGGGATAGAAAGTGCAAGAGGGCAGACACTGCAAGGGCTGACATGGAGACTGTGGGATTGCTGTGCTGAGGTCACTGGAGGCCTGGGCTCTTGATGTGGGGCTGGGTCTTGTGCCTGATCATGGGACGAGGTAGCGCTGAGAATGGGGACTTTGGGATTGCTTGCGCCTGAAATCCCGGCCATGCCGACATATTGCCCGTGTGTGTGAGAGGGGCCGTGGGGGCTGGAGCTGGAAACCAGTGTGTGTGTGTGGATGGGAAATGGAAAGTGGGGCTGGGATTGGGAATGGGAAGGAGAGAGTGGAGCTCAGAAAAGGACTGTGAGACTGAGGGTGAAACCACTGTGGGGATTGCCTAGTGGCTCTGGAGCTGGCATGGGGACCCTAGGGCAGGAGGTGAAATCACTCAGGGGCTGGGATAATGACTGTTGGGTGGGCTTGGAGACTCCAGGGCGAGCGCTGAATTGCTGCAGAGCTGGAGCCAAGACCGAGGTGCTGCCCTTAGAAGCTGCAGAAGATTCTGCCAGAAGAGATAAAGGAGCAGCTGGAGCTGGAAGAGCAGCGCTGGCAGTGCAATAAAGCTTGTGGGCTGAGAAAGAGCTGAAATCACTGGGGCCGGGGAAAAAGGGACTCTGAAATCACTGGGGCTGGGATAGAAAGTGCAAGAGGGGCAGACACTGCAAGGGCTGACATGGAGACTGTGGGATTGCTGTGCTGAGGTCACTGGAGGCCTGGGCTCTTGATGTGGGGCTGGGTCTTGTGCCTGATCATGGGACAGGTAGCGCTGAGTAGGGGACTTTGGGATTGCTTGCGCCTGAAATCCCGGCCATGCCGGCATATTGCCCGTGTGTGTGAGAGGGGCCGTAGGGGCTGGAGCTGGAAGCCAGTGTGTGTGTGTGGACGGGAAATGGAAAGTGGGGCTGGGATTGGGAATGGGAATGGGAAGGGGAATGGGAAGGAAAGAGTGGAGCTCAGAAAAGGACTGTGAGACTGAGGGTGAAACCACTGTGGGGATTGCCTAGTGGCTCTGGAGCTGGCATGGGGACCCTAGGGCAGGAGGTGAAATCACTCAGGGGCTGGGATAATGACCGTTGCATGGGCTTGGAGACTCTAGGGTGGGCGCTGAATTGCTGCAGAGCTGGAGCCAAGACCGAGGTGCTGCCCTTAGAAGCTGTAGAAGATTCCGCCAGAAGAGATAAAGGAGCAGCTGGAGTTGGAAGAGCAGCGCTGGCAGTGCAATAAAGCTTGTGGGTTGAGAAAGAGCTGAAATCACTGGGGCCGGGGAAACGGGGACTCTGAAATCTCTTGGGCTGGGATAGAAAGTGCAAGAGGGGCAGACACTGCAAGGGCTGACATGGAGACTGTGGGATTGCTGTGCTGAGGTCACTGGAGGCCTAATGATGGAGGTGAAATCACTTTTGACAGCGTTGTTATGAGTAATAAGAAAAGGTGGCTCTTTAGCCTTGCGAAGATGGAGAGGAGGGATGAGCCATTCTGCAAGCCCCCTAATGTGGGGATGCCCAGGGCTGCCCCTCACCAGAGCTCCCCCACAGCAGGCTGAAAGTCTGCATTCAAAATGGACAGGTAGATGTGAGATCAGACTGAATGCCTAGAAGGGGGTTTACAAGAAAGTTGGAGAGGGACTTTGGACAAGGGATGGAGGCCCAGGACAAAGGAGAATGGCTTCCCACTGCCAGAGAGCATGGGATTTTCGGAAGGAATTCCTCCCTGTGAGGCTGTAAGGCCCTCACACAGGTTGCCCAGATTTGCTGTGGCTGCCCCTGGATCCCTGGTAGTGTCCAGGGCCAGGCTGGATGGGGCTTGGAGCACCTGGAACAGCAGAAGTTGTCCCTGACCATTGCAGGAGGTTGGAATCTGTGGTTTCTTGTATGTGGGCTCCATCTCCTGGCTGCTCTGCAAACCCCGCTGCCACCACTCTGCTGCTGTGCAGGCACTGCTGCCAACACCACCTCTGCTCCGTCCCAGAGACCTCTCCATGCAGCAAGTCCTTTTCCCGAAGAACTGTGGAATCACGTCCCAATTGCCAGGGCTTTCTCCAGGATGTGCTCCTGTCACAAACCATAGAACAGCAGACTCATTTAGGTCTGAAAGCACTCCAAGACCATTGAGTTTAACTTCCACCCCAGTACTGCCAGGATCACCACAAAGCCGTGTCCCCAAGTGCCACATCCGCATGGCTTTTAAATCTCCCCAGGGACGCGGATCACTGCCCTGGGCAGTCTGTGCCAGGGATGGACAACTCTGTTCCTAATTTTCCCAATATCCACCCTGAGCCTCCCCTGGCCCAGCCTAAGGCCATTCCCTCTCCTCCTGTCCCTGTTCCCTGTTCCCTGTTCCCAGATCCCAAATCCCCCCGGCTGTCCCCTCCTGGCAGGGAGTTGTGCAGAGCCACAAGGTTCCTGAGCCTCCTTTTCTTCAGCTGAGCCCCTTCCCAGCTCCCTCAGGAATTCTCCAGCCCCTTCCCAGCTCCTCAGGAATTCTCCAGCCCTTTCCCAGCTCCCTCAGGAATTCTCCAGCCCCTTCCCAGCTCCCTCAGGAATTCTCCAGCCCCTTCCCAGCTCTGTTCCCTTCCCTGGACACGCTCCAGCCCCTCCACGGCTTCCTCTCTCATAGGCTCTCTTTAGCAAAGTGGTAAATACAGAATCCAGTGGCACAGCAGGTTCTTCGCTTACCTCCTCGTCATTTTTAAACTGTTTAAAGTGGAAAAAAAGGATAAGAGAAAAACAAGGATGAATATGAAACAAAAATCGCCTCAGCTACCCATGTTTTGAGATGAGCTCTGAGCTGAACCCAGGGTGAAGCTCCAGAAGCACAAGTGTGCAGTCCTGCTGGAACAGAGCTGTCCAGCAGTGCCCCCGGGGAATCTGCAGTGTTCACTGCTGGCCAAAGAGAAAAACTCACCAAACCCAGCCCAGGGGGCCGGTGATCCCCAGCCCACCCAGGGGCAGCTCCAGGCACTCTGAACTGAGGCCACTGTGCGCACCAGGCTCTGCTGTGCCTGGTGAGGAGTCTGTGTGTGACCCACCCCTGAGCCCCGGTGTCACCTCCCAAACACCACAGAGACCTCCTGTGTGACCATTGAGTGACCACTGAGTGATCCTGAGTGACCAATGAGTGACACTGAGTGACCATTGAGTGACTCTTGAGAGACTCTGAGTGACCACTGAGTGACCACTGAGTGACCCTGAGTGACCCTTGAGTGACCATTGAGTGACCCCTTAGTGACCATTGAGTGACCACTGAGTAATCCTGAGTGACCAATGAGTGACCCCTGAGTGACCATTAAGTGACCCCTGAGTAACCCCTGGGTGACCCTGGAGTAACCCCTGGGTGAACACTGAGTGACCATTGACTGACCATTGAGTGACCCTGAGTGACCCTGAGTGACCAATGAGTGACCCTGAGTGACCCTGAGTGACCATTGAGGGGACCATTGAATGACAATTTTGTGACTCCTGAGTGACCATTGAGTGACCATTGAGTGACCTCTGAGTGAGCACTGAGTGACCCTGAGTGACCCTGAGTGACACTGAGTGACACTGAGTGACCACTGACAACTGAGTGACCCTGAGTGACCCTGAGTGACCATTGGTGACCATTGAGTGACCATTGAGTGACCACTGAGTGACCCCGGAGTGACCATTGAGTGACCATTGAGTGACCCTGAGTGACCATTGAGTGACCTGAGTGACCACTGAGTGACCCTGATTGACCATGGTGACCATTGAGTGACCACTGAGTGACCCCTGAGTGACCATTGAGTGACCATTGAGTGATCCTGAGTGATCCTGATTGACACTGAGTGACCCCTGAGTGACACGGAGTGACCCCTGAGTGACCACTGAGTGATCCTGAGTGACCAATGAATGACCCCTGAGTGACCATTGAGTGACTATTGAGAGGCAGCTGAGTGACCACTGAGTGACCACTGAGTGACCCTGAGTGAACCCTTGAGTGACCATTGAGTGACCACTCAGTGACCCTGGTGACCACTGAGTGACCCCTGAGTGACCATTGAGTGACCACTGAGTGACCCTGAGTGACCCTGAGTGACCTTTGAGTGACCATTGAGTGACCACTGAGTGACCATTGAGTGACCATTGAGTGACCATTGAGTGACCCTGAGTGACCATTGAGTGACCATTGAGTGACCCTGAGTGACCTGAGTGACCATTGGTGACCATTGAGTGACACTGAGTGACCCTGAGTGACCACTGAGTGACCACTGAGTGACCCTGAGTGACCCTGAGTGACCTTTGAGTGACCATTGAGTGACCACTGAGTGACCCTGAGTGACCATTGAGTGACCATTGAGTGATCCTGAGTGACCATTGAGTGACAACTGAGTGACCACTGAGTGACCCTGAGTGACCATTGAGTGACCATTGAGTGACACTGAGTGACCACTGAGTGACCCTGAGTGACCATTGAGTGACTATTGAGAGACCCTGAGTGACCACTGAGTGACCCCAGTGACCCTTGAGTGACCATTGAGTGACTCCTGAGTGACCATTGAGTGACCACTGAGTGATCCTGAGTGACCATTGAGTGACCCTTGAGTGACTATTGAGAGACCCTGAGTGACCACTGAGTGACCACTGAGTGACCCTGAGTGACCCTTGAGTGACCATTGAGTGACCCTGAGTGACCATTGAGTGACCACTGAGTGACCTGAGTGACCCTGAGTGACCATTGAGTGACCACTGAGTGACCCTGAGTGACCCTGGGTGACCCCGGAGTAACCCTGGGTGAACACTGAGTGACCATTGAGTGACCATTGAGTGACCACTGAGTGACCCTGAGTGACCACTGAGTGACCCTGAGTGACCCTGAGTGACCATTGAGGGGACCATTGATTGACCATTTTGTGACTCCTGAGTGACCCTGAGTGACCATTGAGTGACCTCTGAGTGACACTGAGTGACACTGAGTGACCCTGAGTGACCATTGAGTGATCATTGAGTGACCATTGAGTGACAACTGAGTGACCGCTGAGTGGCCCTGAGTGACCATTGAGTGACCGCTGAGTGACCTCTGAGTGACCCCTGAGTGACATTGAGTGAACCTGAGTGACCACTGAGTGACCCTGATTGACCCTGAGTGACCATTGAGTAATCCTGAGTGACCATTGAGGGGACCATTGTATTACCATTGAGTGACTCCTGAGTGACCATTGAGTGACCATTGAGTGACCTCTGAGTGAACACTGAGTGAGCCCTGAGTGACCCTTGAGTGACCCCTGGGTGACTATTAAATGACCATTGAGTGATCATTAAGTGACCATTGAGTGACCCTTGAGTGACTATTGAGAGACCCTGAGTGAGCACTGAGTGACCACTGAGTGACCGTGAGTGACCCTTGAGTGACCATTGAGTGACCACTGAGTGACCCTGAGTGACCATAGAGTGACCATTGAGTGACCACTGAGTGATCCTGAGTGACCAATGAGTGACATTGAGTGACCATTGAGTGACTCTGAGAGACCCTGAGTGACCACTGAGTGACCTGAGTGACCCTGAGTGACCCTTGAGTGACCATTGAGTGACCACTGAGTGACCCTGAGTGACCCTGAGTGACCCTGAGTGACCACTGAGTGACCCTGAGTGACCCTGAGTGACCATTGAGTGACCACTGAGTGATCCTGAGTGACCAATGAGTGACACTGAGTGACCATTGAGTGACTATTGAGAGACCCTGAGTGACCACTGAGTGAGCACTGAGTGAGCACTGAGTGACCCTTGAGTGACTATTGAGAGACCCTGAGTGACCACTGAGTGACCACTGAGTGACCATTGAGTGACCCTTGAGTGACCATTGAGTGACCCCTGAGTGACCATTGAGTGACCACTGAGTAATCCTGAGTGACCAATGAGTGACCCCTGAGTGACCATTGAGTGACCCCTGGGGGAACACTGGGTGACCATTGAGTGACCATTGAGTGACCTCTGAGTGAGCACTGAGTGACCATTGAGTGACCACTGAGTAATCCTGAGTGACAAATGAGTGACCCCTGAGTGACCATTGAGTGACCCTGAGTGACCCCTGGGTGAACACTGGGTGACCATTGAGTGACCATTGAGTGACCACTGGGTGACTCTGAGTGACCATTGCGTGAAACTGAGTGACCATTGAGTGACCATTGAGTGACCCCTGGGTGACCCTGAGTGACCATTGAGTGACACTGAGTGACCATTGAGTGACCCTGAGTGTCCCTGAGTGATCCTGAGTGCCCATTGAGTGACCATTGAGTGACCCCTGAGTGACCGCTTAGTGACCTTGAGTGACCACTGAGTGACCCCTGGGTGACCCTGAGTGACCAATGAGTGGCACGGAGTGACCATTGAGTGACCCCTGAGTGGCCATTGAGTGACCACTGAGTGATCCTGAGTGACCAATGACTGACACTGAGTGACCGTTGAGTGACTATTGAGAGACCCTGAGTGTCCACTGAGTGACCACTGAGTGATCCTGAGTGACCAATGAGTGACACTGAGTGACCATTGAGTGACTCTTTAGAGACCCTGAGTGATCCCAGAGTGATCCTGAGTGCCCATTGAGTGACCATTGAGTGACCCCTGAGTGACCAATTAGTGACCCTGAGTGACCACTGAGTGACCCCTGAAGGATCCTGAGTGACCAATGAGTGACACTGAGTGACCATTGAGTGACCCCTGAGTGGCCATTGAGTGACCACTGAGTGATCCTGAGTGACCAATGACTGACACTGAGTGACCGTTGAGTGACTATTGAGAGACCCTGAGTGACCACTGAGTGACCACTGAGTGACCCCGAGTGACCCTTGAGTGACCATTGAGTGACCCCTGAGTGACCATTGAGTGACCACTGAGTGATCCTGAGTGACCAATGAGTGACACTGAGTGACCATTGAGTGACTCTTTAGAGACCCTGAGTGACCACTGAGTGAACACTGAGTGACCATTGAGTGACCATTGAGTGACCATTGAGAAACCCTGAGTGACCTCTGAGTGCCCACTGATTGACCCTGAGTGACCCTTGAGTGACCATTGAGTGACCCCTGATTGACTATTGAGTGACCACTGAGTAATCCTGAGTAAGCAATGAGTGACCCCTGAGTGACCATTGAGCGGCCCCTGAGTGACCCCTGAGTGACCCCTGGGTGACCCCGGAGTAACCGCTGGGTGAACACTGAGTGACCATTGCGTGACCATTGAGTGACCGCTGAGTGACCCTGAGTGACCAATGAGTGACCCTGAGTGACCCTGAGTGACCATTGAGGGGACCATTGAATGACCATTTTGTGACTCCTGAGTGACCATTGAGTGACCATTGAGTGACCTCTGAGTGAGTACTGAGTGACCCTGAATGACCCTGAATGACACTGAGTGACACTGAGTGACATTGAGTGACGACTGAGTGACCCTGAGTGACCCTGAGTGATCATTGAGTGATCATTGAGTGACCATTGAGTGACACTGAGTGACCGGTGAGTGGCCGCTGAGTGACCATTGAGTGACCCCTGAGTGACCACTGAGTGACCCTGATTGACCATAGTGTGACCATTGAGTGACCACTGAGTGACCCCGGAGTGACCATTGAGTGACCATTGAGTGATCCTGAGTGATCTTGATTGACACTGAGTGACCCCTGAGTGACACTGAGTGACCCTGAGTGACCACTGAGTGATCCTGAGTGACCAATGAATGACCCCTGAGTGACCATTGAGTGACTATTGAGAGACACTGAGTGACCACTGAGTGACCACTGAGTGACCCTGAGTGACCCTTGAGTGACCATTGAGTGACCCCTGAGTGACCCCTGGGTGACCACTGAGTGACCCCTGAGTGACCATTGAGTGACCACTGAGTGACCCTGACTGACCCTGAGTGACCTTTGAGTGACCATTGAGTGACCACTGAGTGACCTCGGTGTGACCATTGAGTGACCCCTGAGTGACCCCTGAGTGACCCCTGGGTGACCCCGGAGTAACACCTAAGTGAACATTGAGTGACCATTGCGTGACCATTGAGTGACCGCTGAGTGACCCTGAGTGACCAATGAGTGACCCTGAGTGACCATTGAGGGGACCATTGAATGACCATTTTGTGACTTCTGAGTGACCATTGAGTGACCATTGAGTGACCTCTGAGTGACACTGAGTGACACTGAGTGACACTGAGTGACCCTGAGTGACCATTGAGTGACCGCTGAGTGACCCCTGAGTGACCACTGAGTGACCCTGATTGACCATTGTGTGACCATTGAGTGACCACTGAGTGACCCCGGAGTGACCATTGAGTGACCATTGAGTGATCCTGAGTGACCATTGAGTGACTATTGAGAGACCCTGAGTGACCGCTGCGTGACCATTGAGTGACCATTGAGTGATCCTGAGTGATCCTGATTGACACTGAGTGACCCCTGAGTGACACTGAGTGGCCCCTGAGTGACACTGAGTGTCCCTGAGTGACCACTGAGTGATCCTGAGTGACCAATGAATGACCACTGAGTGACCATTGAGTGACCACTGAGTGACCTCGGTGTGACCACTGAGTGACCACTGAGTGATCCTGAGTGACCATTGAGTGACTATTGAGAGACCCTGAGTGACCGCTGAGTGACCATTGAGTGACCATTGAGTGATCCTCAGTGACCACTGAGTGACCCCTGGGTTACCCTGAGTGACCTCTGAGTGACCCCTGAGTGACATTGAGTGAACCTGAGTGACCACTGAGTGACCCTGATTGACCCTTGAGTGACCATTGAGGGGACCATTGTATTACCATTGAGTGACTCCTGAGTGACCATTGAGTGACCATTGAGTGACCTCTGAGTGAGCACTGAGTGAGCCCTGAGTGACCCTTGAGTGACCCCTGGGTGACTATTAAATGACCATTGAGTGATCATTAAGTGACCATTGAGTGACCATTGAGTGACTCTTTAGAGACCCTGAGTGACCACAGAGTGAGCACTGAGTGACTATTGAGTGACCCTTGAGTGACTATTGAGAGACCCTGAGTGACCACTGAGCGACCACTGAGTGACCCTGAGTGACCCTTGAGTGACCATTGAGTGACCCCTGAGTGACCACTGAGTGACCCTGAGTGACCCTGAGTGACCATTGAGGGGACCATTGAATGACCATTTTGTGACTCCTGAGTGACCATTGAGTGACCAATGAGTGACACTGAGTGACCATTGTGTTACTATTGAGAGACCATGAGTGACCACTGAGTTACCACTGAGTGACCCCGAGTGACCCTTGAGTGACCATTGAGTGACCCCTGAGTGACCATTGATTGACCACTGAGTGATCCTGAGTGACCAATGAGTGACACTGAGTGACCCTTGAGTGACTATTGAGAGACCCTGAGTGACCACCGAGTGACCACTGAGTGACCCTGAGTGACCCTTGAGTGACCATTGAATGACCCCTGAGTGACCATTGAGTGACCACTGAGTAATCCTAAGTGACCAATGAGTGACCCCTAAGTGACCATTGAGTGACCTTTGGGTGACCCCGGAGTAACCCATGGGTGAACACTTAGTGACCCTTGAGTGACCACTGAGTAATCCTGAGTGACCATTGAGTGACCCCTGAGTGACCCCTGGGTGAACACTGGGTGACCCTGAGTGACCATTGAGGGGACCATTGAATGACCATTTTGTGACTCCTGAGTGACCATTGAGTGACCCCTGAGTGGCCATTGAGTGACCACTGAGTGATCCTGAGTGACCAATGACTGACACTGAGTGACCGTTGAGTGACCATTGAGTAATTATTGAGTGACCATTGAGTGACACTGAGTGACCCCGGAGTGACCATTGAGTGACCGCTGAGTGACCCTGATTGACCTTGAGTGACCCCTGATTGACCATTGAGTGACACCTGAGTGACCCCTGGGTGACCTTGGAGTAACCCCTGGGTGAACACTGAGTGACCATTGAGTGACCATTGAGTGACCGCTGAGTGACCCTGAGTGACCAATGAGTGACCCCTGAGTGACCACTGAGTGACCCTGAGTGACCCTGAGTGACCTTTGAGGGGACCATTGAATGACCATTTTGTGACTCCTGAGTGACCATTGAGTGACCAATGAGTGACACTGAGTGACCATTGAGTGACTATTGAGTGACCCTGAGTGACCACTGAGTGAGCACTGAGTGACCCTGAGTGACCCTTGAGTGACTATTGAGAGACCCTGAGTGACCACTGAGTGACCACTGAGTGACTCTGAGTGACCCTTGAGTGACCATTGAGTGACCCCTGGGTGACCCTGAGTGATCATTGAGTGACACTGAGTGACCATTGAGTGACCATTGAGTGACCCCTTGGTGACCCTGAATGACCATTGAGTGACACTGAGTGACCATTGAGTGACCCTGAGTGTCCCTGAGTGATCCAGAGTGCCTATTGAGTGACCATTGAGTGACCCCTGAGTGACCACTTAGTGACCCTGAGTGACCACTGAGTGATCCCTGAAGGATCCTGAGTGACCAATGAGTGACACTGAGTGACCATTGAGTGACCCTGAGTGTCCCTGAGTGATCCTGAGTGCCCATTGAGTGACCATTGAGTGACCCCTGAGTGACCAATTAGTGACCCTGAGTGACCACTGAGTGACCCCTGAAGGATCCTGAGTGACCAATGAGTGACACTGAGTGACCATTGAGTGACCCCTGAGTGGCCATTGAGTGACCACTGAGTGATCCTGAGTGACCAATGACTGACACTGAGTGACCGTTGAGTGACTATTGAGAGACCCTGAGTGACCACTGAGTGGCCACTGAGTGACCCCGAGTGACCCTTGAGTGACCATTGAGTGACCCCTGAGTGACCATTGATTGACCACTGAGTGATCCTGAGTGACCAATGACTGACACTGAGTGACCGTTGAGTGACTATTGAGAGACCATGAGTGACCACTGAGTGGCCACTGAGTGACCCCGAGTGACCCTTGAGTGACCATTGAGTGACCCCTGAGTGACCATTGATTGACCACTGAGTGATCCTGAGTGACCAATGAGTGACACTGAGTGACCCTTGAGTGACTATTGAGAGACCCTGAGTGACCACCGAGTGACCACTGAGTGACCCTGAGTGACCCTTGAGTGACCATTGAATGACCCCTGAGTGACCATTGAGTGACCATTGAGTAATCCTAATTGACCAATGAGTGACCCCTAAGTGACCATTGAGTGACCCCTGGGTGACCCCGGAGTAACCCCTGGGTGAACACTTAGTGACCATTGAGTGACCACTGAGTAATCCTGAGTGACCATTGAGTGACCCCTGAGTGACCCCTGGGTGAACACTGGGTGACCCTGAGTGACCATTGAGGGGACCATTGAATGACCATTTTGTGACTCCTGAGTGACCATTGAGTGACCCCTGAGTGGCCATTGAGTGACCACTGAGTGATCCTGAGTGACCAATGACTGACACTGAGTGACCGTTGAGTGACCATTGAGTGATTATTGAGTGACCATTGAGTGACACTGAGTGACCCCGGAGCGACCATTGAGTGACCGCTGAGTGACCCTGATTGACCTAGAGTGACCCCTGATTGACCATTGAGTGACCCCTGAGTGACCCCTGGGTGACCATTGAGTGACCACTGAGCGACCCTGACTGACCCTGAGTGACCTTTGAGTGACCCTGAGTGACCAATGAGTGACCCCTGAGTGACCACTGAGTGACCCTGAGTGACCCTGAGTGACCTTTGAGGGGACCATTGAATGACCATTTTGTGACTCCTGAGTGACCATTGAGTGACCAATGAGTGATACTGAGTGACCATTGAGTGACTATTGAGAGACCCTGAGTGACCACTGAGTGAGCACTGAGTGACCCTGAGTGACCATTGAGTGACTATTGAGAGACCCTGAGTGACCACTGAGTGACCACTGAGTGACTCTGAGTGACCCTTGAGTGACCCCTGGGTGACCCTGAGTGATCATTGAGTGACACTGAGTGACCATTGAGTGACCCTGAGTGACCACTTAGTGACCCTGAGTGACCACTGAGTGATCCCTGAAGGATCCTGAGTGACCAATGAGTGACACTGAGTGACCATTGAGTGACTCTTTAGAGACCCTGAGTGATCCCAGAGTGATCCTGAGTGCCCATTGAGTGACCATTGAGTGACCCCTGAGTGACCAATTAGTGACCCTGAGTGACCACTGAGTGAACCCTGAAGGATCCTGAGTGACCAATGAGTGACACTGAGTGACCATTGAGTGACTCTTTAGAGACCCTGAGTGACCACTGAGTGACCACTGAGTGACCCCGAGTGACCCTTGAGTGACCATTGAGTGACCCCTGAGTGACCATTGAGTGACCACTGAGTGATCCTGAGTGACCAATGAGTGACACTGAGTGACCATTGAGTGACCCTTGAGTGACCATTGAGTGACCCCTGATTGATCATTGAGTGACCACTGAGTAATCCTGAGTAACCAATGAGTGACCCCTGAGTGACCATTGAGTGGCCCCTGAGTGACCCCTGAGTGACCCCTGAGTGACCCCTGGGTGACCCCGGAGTAACACCTAAGTGAACATTGAGTGGCCATTGAGTGACCTTGGAGTGACCGCTGAGTGACCCTGAGTGACCAATGAGTGACCCTGAGTGACCCTGAGTGACCATTGAGGGGACCATTGAATGACCATTTTGTGACTCCTGAGTGACCATTGAGTGACCATTGAGTGACCTCTGAGTGAGTACTGAGTGACCCTGAGTGACCCTGAATGACACTGAGTGACACTGAGTGACATTGAGTGACGACTGAGTGACCCTGAGTGACCCTGAGTGATCATTGAGTGATCATTGAGTGACCATTGAGTGACACTGAGTGACTGGTGAGTGGCCGCTGAGTGACCATTGAGTGACCCCTGAGTGACCCCTGAGTGACCATTGAGTGACCCCTGAGTTACCACTGAGTGACCCTGATTGACCATTGTGTGACCATTGAGTGACCCCTGAGTGACCCCGGAGTGACCATTGAGTGACCATTGAGTGATCCTGAGTGACTGGTGAGTGGCCGCTGAGTGACCATTGAGTGACCCCTGAGTGACCCCTGAGTGACCATTGAGTGACCCCTGAGTGACCACTGAGTGACCCTGATTGACCATTGAGTGACTATTGAGAGATTCTGAGTGACCACTGAGTGACCACTGAGTGACCCTGAGTGACCCTTGAGTGACCATTGAGTGACCCCTGAGTGACCCCTGGGTGACCACTGAGTGATCCTGAGTGACCATTGAGTGACTATTGAGAGACCCAGAGTGACCGCTGAGTGACCATTTCGTGACCATTGAGTGACACTGAGTTACCCTCAGTGACCCTGAGTGACCATTGAATGACTATTGAGAGACCCTGAGTGACCACTGAGTGACCACTGAGTGACCCCGAGTGACCCTTGAGTGACCATTGAGTGACCCCTGAGTGACCATTGAGTGACCACTGAGTGATCCTGAGTGACCATTGAGTGACCCTTGAGTGACTATTGAGAGACCCTGAGTGACCACTGAGTGACCACTGATTGACCCTGAGTGACCCCTGAGTGACCATTGAGTGACCACTGAGTAATCCTGAGTGACAAATGAGTGACCATTGAGTGACCCCTGAGTGACTACTGAGTGACCCCTGGGTGACCCCGGAGTAACCGCTGGGTGAAC
Organism: Luscinia megarhynchos; assembly: GCA_034336665.1. NCBI lineage: Eukaryota > Metazoa > Chordata > Aves > Passeriformes > Muscicapidae > Luscinia > Luscinia megarhynchos. The sequence continues at coordinate 71,195,020 of CM067564.1, forward strand.
ACTGAGTGACCATTGCGTGACCATTGAGTGACCGCTGAGTGACCCTGAGTGACCAATGAGTGACCCTGAGTGACCCTGAGTGACCATTGAGGGGACCATTGATTTTGTGACTCCTGAGTGACTATTGAGTGACCATTGAGTGACCCCTGAGTGACACTGAGTGACACTGAGTGACACTGAGTGACCCTGAGTGACCATTGAGTGATCATTGAGTGACCATTGAGTGACAACTGAGTGGCCGCTGAGTGGCCCCTGATTGACCATTGAGTGACCATTGAGTGACCCCTGAGTGACCACTGAGTGACCCTGATTGACCATTGTGTGACCATTGAGTGACCACTGAGTGACCCCGGAGTGACCATTGAGTGACCATTGAGTGACCATTGAGTGACCATTGAGTGATCCTGAGTGATCCTGATTGACACTGAGTGACCCCTGAGTGACACTGAGTGGCCCCTGAGTGACACTGAGTGTCCCTGAGTGACCACTGAGTGATCCTGAGTGACCCTGAGTGACCTTTGAGTGACCATTGAGTGACCACTGAGTGACCTCGGTGTGACCACTGAGTGACCACTGAGTGATCCTGAGTGACCATTGAGTGACTATTGAGAGACCCTGAGTGACCGCTGAGTGACCATTGAGTGACCATTGAGTGATCCTCAGTGACCACTGAGTGACCCCTGGGTTACCCTGAGTGACCTCTGAGTGACCCCTGAGTGACATTGAGTGAACCTGAGTGACCACTGAGTGACCCTGATTGACCCTTGAGTGACCATTGAGTAATCCTGAGTGACCATTGAGGGGACCATTGTATTACCATTGAGTGACTCCTGAGTGACCATTGAGTGACCATTGAGTGACCTCTGAGTGAGCACTGAGTGAGCCCTGAGTGACCCTTGAGTGACCCCTGGGTGACTATTAAATGACCATTGAGTGATCATTAAGTGACCATTGAGTGACCATTGAGTGACTCTTTAGAGACCCTGAGTGACCACTGAGTGACACTGAGTGACCATTGAGTGACCCTTGAGTGACTATTGAGAGACCCTGAGTGACCACTGAGTGACCCTGAGTGACCCTTGAGTGACCATTGAGTGACCCCTGAGTGACCACTGAGTGACCCTGAGTGACCCTGAGTGACCATTGAGGGGACCATTGAATGACCATTGAGTGACTCCTGAGTGACCATTGAGTGACCAATGAGTGACACTGAGTGACCATTGAGTGACTATTGAGAGACCCTGAGTGACCCTTGAGTGAGCACTGAGTGATCCTGAGTTATCAATGACTGACACTGAGTGACCATTGTGTTACTATTGAGAGACCCTGAGTGACCACTGAGTTACCACTGAGTGACCCCGAGTGACCCTTGAGTGACCATTGAGTGACCCCTGAGTGACCATTGATTGACCACTGAGTGATCCTGAGTGACCAATGAGTGACACTGAGTGACCCTTGAGTGACTATTGAGAGACCCTGAGTGACCACTGAGTGACCACTGAGTGACCCTGAGTGACCCTTGAGTGACCATTGAATGACCCCTGAGTGACCATTGAGTGACCACTGAGTAATCCTAAGTGACCAATGAGTGACCCCTAAGTGACCATTGAGTGACCCCTTTGGGTGACCCCGGAGTAACCCCTGGGTGAACACTTAGTGACCATTGAGTGACCACTGAGTAATCCTGAGTGACCATTGAGTGACCCCTGAGTGACCCCTGGGTGAACACTGGGTGACCCTGAGTGACCATTGAGGGGACCATTGAATGACCATTTTGTGACTCCTGAGTGACCATTGAGTGACCCCTGAGTGGCCATTGAGTGACCACTGAGTGATCCTGAGTGACCAATGACTGACACTGAGTGACCGTTGAGTGACCATTGAGTGATTATTGAGTGACCATTGAGTGACACTGAGTGACCCCGGAGTGACCATTGAGTGACCGCTGAGTGACCCTGATTGACCTTGAGTGACCCCTGATTGACCATTGAGTGACCCCTGAGTGACCCCTGGGTGACCCCGGAGTAACCCCTGGGTGAACACTGAGTGACCATTGAGTGACCATTGAGTGACCCTGAGTGACCAATGAGTGACCCCTGAGTGACCACTGAGTGACCCTGAGTGACCCTGAGTGACCTTTGAGGGGACCATTGAATGACCATTTTGTGACTCCTGAGTGACCATTGAGTGACCAATGAGTGACACTGAGTGACCATTGAGTGACTATTGAGAGACCCTGAGTGACCACTGAGTGAGCACTGAGTGACCCTGAGTGACCCTTGAGTGACTATTGAGAGACCCTGAGTGACCACTGAGTGACCACTGAGTGACTCTGAGTGACCCTTGAGTGACCATTGAGTGACCCCTGGGTGACCCTGAGTGATCATTGAGTGACACTGAGTGACCATTGAGTGACCACTTAGTGACCCCTGGGTGACCCTGAATGACCATTGAGTGACACTGAGTGACCATTGAGTGACCCTGAGTGTCCCTGAGTGATCCAGAGTGCCTATTGAGTGACCATTGAGTGACCCCTGAGTGACCACTTAGTGACCCTGAGTGACCACTGAGTGATCCCTGAAGGATCCTGAGTGACCAATGAGTGACACTGAGTGACCATTGAGTGACTCTTTAGAGACCCTGAGTGATCCCAGAGTGATCCTGAGTGCCCATTGAGTGACCATTGAGTGACCCCTGAGTGACCAATTAGTGACCCTGAGTGACCACTGAGTGACCCCTGAAGGATCCTGAGTGACCAATGAGTGACACTGAGTGACCATTGAGTGACCCCTGAGTGGCCATTGAGTGACCACTGAGTGATCCTGAGTGACCAATGAGTGACACTGAGTGACCATTGAGTGACTCTTTAGAGACCCTGAGTGACCACTGAGTGACCACTGAGTGACCCCTGAGTGACCCTTGAGTGACCATTGAGTGACCCCTGAGTGACCATTGAGTGACCACTGAGTGATCCTGAGTGACCAATGAGTGACACTGAGTGACCATTGAGTGACCATTGAGTGACCATTGAGTGACCCCTGATTGACCATTGAGTGACCACTGAGTAATCCTGAATAACCAATGAGTGACCCCTGAGTGACCATTGAGTGGCCCCTGAGTGACCCCTGAGTGACCCCTGAGTGACCCCTGGGTGACCCCGGAGTAACACCTAGGTGAACATTGGGTGGCCATTGAGTGACCTTTGAGTGACCGCTGAGTGACCCTGAGTGACCAATGAGTGACCCTGAGTGACCCTGAGTGACCATTGAGGGGACCATTGAATGACCATTTTGTGACTCCTGAGTGACCATTGAGTGACCATTGAGTGACCTCTGAGTGAGTACTGAGTGACCCTGAGTGACCCTGAATGACACTGAGTGACACTGAGTGACATTGAGTGACGACTGAGTGACCCTGAGTGACCCTGAGTGATCATTGAGTGATCATTGAGTGACCATTGAGTGACACTGAGTGACTGGTGAGTGGCCGCTGAGTGACCATTGAGTGACCCCTGAGTGACCTCTGAGTGACCATTGAGTGACCCCAGAGTGACCACTGAGTGACCCTGATTGACCATAGTGTGACCATTGAGTGACCACTGAGTGACCCCAGAGTGACCATTGAGTGACCATTGAGTGATCCTGAGTGACTGGTGAGTGGCCGCTGAGTGACCATTGAGTGACCCCTGAGTGACCACTGAGTGACCCTGATTGACCATTGAGTGACTATTGAGAGATTCTGAGTGACCACTGAGTGACCACTGAGTGACCCCGAGTGACCATTGAGTGACTATTTAGAGACCCTGAGTGACCACTGCGTGACCACTGATTGACCCTGAGTGACCCCTGAGTGACCATTGAGTGACCACTGAGTAATCCTGAGTGACAAATGAGTGACCATTGAGTGACCCCTGAGTGACCCCTGAGTGACCCCTGGGTGACCCCGGAGTAACCCCTGGGTGAACACTTAGTGACCATTGCGTGACCATTGAGTGACCGCTGAGTGACCCTGAGTGACCAATGAGTGACCCTGAGTGACCCTGAGTGACCATTGTGGGGACCATTGATTGACCATCTTGTGACTCCTGAGTGACTATTGAGTGACCATTGAGTGACCTCTGAGTGACACTGAGTGACACTGAGTGACACTGAGTGACCATTGAGTGATCATTGAGTGACCATTGAGTGACAACTGAGTGACCGCTGAGTGGCCCCTTAGTGACCATTGAGTGACCGCTGAGTGACCCCTGAGTGACCACTGAGAGACCCTGATTGACCATTGTGTGACCATTGAGTGACCACTGAGTGACCCCGGAGTGACCATTGAGTGACCATTGAGTGATCCTGAGTGATCCTGATTGACACTGAGTGACCCCTGAGTGACACTGAGTGGCCCTGAGTGACCACTGAGTGGTCCTGATTGACCAATGAATGGCCACTGAGTGACCCTGAGTGACCCTTGAGTGACCACTGAGTGACCCTGAGTGACCCTGAGTGACCTTTGAGTGACCATTGAGTGACCACTGAGTGACCTCGGTGTGACCACTGAGTGACCACTGAGTGATCCTGAGTGACCATTGAGTGACTATTGAGAGACCCTGAGTGACCGCTGAGTGACCATTGAGTGACCATTGAGTGATCCTCAGTGACCACTGAGTGACCCCTGGGTTACCCTGAGTGACCTCTGAGTGATCCCTGAGTGACATTGAGTGAACCTGAGTGACCACTGAGTGACCCTGATTGACCCTTGAGTGACCATTGAGTAATCCTGAGTGACCATTGAGGGGACCATTGTATTACCATTGAGTGACTCCTGAGTGACCATTGAGTGACCATTGAGTGACCTCTGAGTGAGCACTGAGTGAGCCCTGAGTGACCCTTGAGTGACCCCTGGGTGACTATTAAATGACCATTGAGTGATCATTAAGTGACCACTGAGTGAGCACTGAGTGACCATTGAGTGACCCTTGAGTGACTATTGAGAGACCCTGAGTGACCACTGAGTGACCACTGAGTGACCCTGAGTGACCCTTGAGTGACCATTGAGTGACCGCTGAGTAATCCTGAGTGACAAATGAGTGACCATTGATTGACCATTGAGTGACCCCTGAGTGACCCCTGGGTGACCCCGGAGTAACCCCTGGGTGAACACTGAGTGACCATTGAGTGACCTTTGAGTGACCGCTGAGTGACCCTGAGTGACCAATGAGTGACCTCTGAGTGACCACTGAGTGATCCTGAGTGACCCTGAGTGACCATTGAGGGGAACATTGAATGACCATTTTGTAACTCCTGAGTGACCATTGAGTGACCAATGAGTGACACTGAGTGACCATTGAGTGACTATTGAGAGACCCTGAGTGAGCACTGAGTGAGCACTGAGTGACCCTTGAGTGACCCTTGAGTGACTACTGAGAGACCCTGGGTGACCAGTGAGTGACCACTGAGTGATCCTGAGTTACCAATGACTGAAACTGAGTGACCATTGTGTTACTATTGAGAGACCCTGAGTGACCACTGAGTGACCACTGAGTGACCCCGAGTGACCCTTGAGTGACCATTGAGTGACCCCTGAGTGACCATTGAGTGACCACTGAGTGATCCTGAGTGACCAATGAGTGACCCCTGAGTGACCATTGAGTGACTCTTGAGAGACCCTGAGTGACCACTGAGTGACCATTGAGTGATCCCTGAGTGACCCTTGAGTGACTATTGAGAGACCCTGAGTGACCACTGAGTGACCACTGATTGACCCTGAGTGACCCCTTGAGTGACCATTGAGTGACCCCTGAGTGACCATTGAGTGACCACTGAGTAATCCTGAGTGACAAATGAGTGACCCCTGAGTGACCATTGAGTGACCCCTGGGTGACCCCGGAGTAACCCCTGGGTGAACACTTAGTGACCATTGAGTGACCATTGAGTGACCTCATTGAGTGACCCTGAGTGACCAATGAGTGACCCTGAGTGACCCTGAGTGACCATTGAGGGGACCATTGAATGACCATTTTGTGACTCCTGAGTGACCATTGAGTGACCATTGAGTGACCTCTGAGTGACACTGAGTGACCCTGGTGACACTGAGTGACACTGAGTGACCATTGAGTGACCATTGAGTGATCATTGAGTGACCATTGAGTGACACTGAGTGACCCCTGAGTGACCATTGAGTGACCGCTGAGTGACCCTGATTGACCTGAGTGACCCTGAGTGACCATTGAGTGACCCTGAGTGACCCCTGAGTGACCACTGAGTGACCCCGGAGTGACCTGAGTGACCATTGAGTGACCATTGAGTGACCACTGAGTGACCCTGAGTGACCACTGAGTGACCCTGAGTGACCACTGAGTGACCCTGAGTGACCCTGAGTGACCTTTGAGTGACCATTGAATGACCCTTGACTCCTGAGTGACCATTGAGTGACCACTGAGTGACCCTGAGTGACCATTGAGTGACCCTGAGTGACCCTGAGTGACCATTGAGTGACTATTGAGTGACCCTGAGTGACCACTGAGTGACCACTGAGTGACCCTGAGTGACCCTTGAGTGACTATTGAGTGACCCTGAGTGACCACTGAGTGACCACTGAGTGACCCTGAGTGACCCTTGAGTGACCACTGAGTGACCCTGAGTGACCCTGAGTGACCATTGAGTGACACTGAGTGACCATTGAGTGACCATTGAGTGACCCTGAGTGACCCTGAGTGACCATTGAGTGACACTGAGTGACCATTGAGTGACCCTGAGTGACCCTGAGTGACTGAGTGACCATTGAGTGACCATTGAGTGACCTCTGAGTGACCACTGAGTGACCCTGAGTGACCATTGAGTGACCACTGAGTGACCCTGAGTGACCAATGAGTGACCACTGAGTGACCATTGAGTGACCCTGAGTGACCATTGAGTGACCACTGAGTGATCCTGAGTGACCAATGACTGACACTGAGTGACCATTGAGTGACTATTGAGTGACCCTGAGTGACCATTGAGTGACCACTGAGTGATCCTGAGTGACCAATGAGTGACACTGAGTGACCATTGAGTGACTCTTTAGAGACCCTGAGTGACCACTGAGTGAGCACTGAGTGACCATTGAGTGACCCTTGAGTGACTATTGAGAGACCCTGAGTGACCACTGAGTGACCACTGAGTGACCCTGAGTGACCCTTGAGTGACCATTGAGTGACCCCTGAGTGACCATTGAGTGACCACTGAGTAATCCTGAGTGACCAATGAGTGACCCCTGAGTGACCATTGAGTGACCCCTGAGTGACCCCTGAGTGACCCTGAGTGACCCTGGGTGACCCTGAGTAACCCCTGAGTGAACACTGAGTGACCATTGAGTGACCATTGAGTGACCGCTGAGTGACCCTGAGTGACCAATGAGTGACCCTGAGTGACCCTGAGTGACCATTGAGGGGACCATTGAATGACCATTTTGTGACTCCTGAGTGACCATTGAGTGACCATTGAGTGACCTCTGAGTGACACTGAGTGACCCTGAGTGACCCTTGAGTGACACTGAGTGACCCTGAGTGACCATTGAGTGACCACTGAGTGACCCTGAGTGACCCTGAGTGACCATTGAGTGATCATTGAGTGACCATTGAGTGACACTGAGTGACCTGAGTGGCCCTGAGTGACCATTGAGTGACCCTGAGTGACCCTGAGTGACCATTGAGTGACCACTGAGTGACCCCTGAGTGACCATTGAGTGACCATTGAGTGATCCCTGAGTGACCATTGACACTGAGTGACCCCTGAGTGACCACTGAGTGACCCTGAGTGACCACTGAGTGATCCTGAGTGACCAATGAGTGACCCTGAGTGACCATTGAGTGACTATTGAGAGACCCTGAGTGACCACTGAGTGACCACTGAGTGACCCTGAGTGACCCTTGAGTGACCATTGAGTGACCCTGAGTGACCCTGGGTGACCACTGAGTGACCCCTGAGTGACCATTGAGTGACCACTGAGTGACCCTGACTGACCCTGAGTGACCCTTTGAGTGACCATTGAGTGACCACTGAGTGACCACTGAGTGACCCCTGAGTGACCATTGAGTGACCACTGAGTGACCCTGAGTGACCCTGAGTGACCTCAGTGACCATTGAGTGAGCACTGAGTGACCATTGAGTGACCCTTGAGTGACTATTGAGAGACCCTGAGTGACCACTGAGTGACCACTGAGTGACACTGAGTGACCCTTGAGTGACCATTGAGTGACCCTGAGTGACCACTGAGTGACCACTGAGTGACCATTGAGTGACCACTGAGTGACCCTGAGTGACCACTGAGTGACCCCTGAGTGACCCTGAGTGACCATTGAGTGACCTTTGAGTGACCCTGAGTGACCACTGAGTGACCACTGAGTGACCCTGAGTGACCCTTGAGTGACCATTGAGTGACCCCTGAGTGACCATTGAGTGACCACTGAGTGATCCCTGAGTGACCAATGAGTGACACTGAGTGACCATTGAGTGACTCTTGAGAGACCCTGAGTGACCACTGAGTGAGCACTGAGTGACCATTGAGTGACCCTTGAGTGACTATTGAGAGACCCTGAGTGACCACTGAGTGACCACTGAGTGACCCCAGAGTGACCCTTGAGTGACCATTGAGTGACCCTGAGTGACCATTGAGTGACCCTGAGTGACCACTGAGTGACCCTGAGTGACCCCTGGGTGACCCTGGAGTAACCCCTGAGTGAAACACTGAGTGACCATTGAGTGACCTTTGAGTGACCCTGAGTGACCAATGAGTGACCCTGAGTGACCATTGAGGGACCATTGAATGACCATTTTGGTGACTCCTGAGTGACCATTGAGTGACCATTGAGTGACCTCTGAGTGAGCACTGAGTGACCCTGAGTGACCCCTGAGTGACCATTGAGTGGCACTGAGTGACCACTGAGTGACCCTGAGTGACCCTGAGTGACCATTGAGTGATCATTGAGTGACCATTGAGTGACCACTGAGTGACCCTGAGTGACCATTGAGTGACCATTGAGTGATCATTGAGTGACCATTGAGTGACCACTGAGTGATCCTGAGTGACCAATGAGTGACACTGAGTGACCATTGAGTGACTCTTAGAGACCCTGAGTGACCACTGAGTGACCCTGAGTGACCCTTGAGTGACCATTTAGTGACCCCTGAGTGACCATTGAGTGACCCTGAGTGACCCCTGGGTGACCACTGAGTGACCCCTGGGTGAACACTGAGTGACCATTGAGTGACCATTGAGTGACCACTGAGTGACCCTGAGTGACCAATGAGTGACCATTGAGTGACCACTGAGTGACCCTGAGTGACCCTGAGTGACCATTGAGGGGACCATTGAATGACCATTTTGTGACTCCTGAGTGACCATTGAGTGACCAATGAGTGACCACTGAGTGACCATTGAGTGACTATTGAGAGACCCTGAGTGACCACTGAGTGAGCACTGAGTGACCACTGAGTGACCCTTGAGTGACTATTGAGAGACCCTGAGTGACCACTGAGTGACCACTGAGTAATCCCTGAGTGACCGCTGAGTGACCGCTGAGTGACCCCTGAGTGACCATTGAGTGACCCTGAGTGACCACTGAGTGACCCTGATTGACCATTGAGTGACCATTGAGTGACCACTGAGTGACCCCTAGAGTGACCATTGAGTGACCATTGAGTGATCCTGAGTGACCATTGAGTGACTATTGAGAGACCCTGAGTGACCGCTGAGTGACCACTGAGTGACCACTGAGTGACCCTGAGTGACCCTTGAGTGACCATTGAGTGACCCCTGGGTGACCCTGAGTGACCATTGAGTGACACTGAGTGACCATTGAGTGACCCCTGAGTGGCCATTGAGTGACCACTGAGTGATCCTGATTGACCAATGACTGACACTGAGTGACCATTGAGTGACCCCTGAGTGGCCATTGAGTGACCACTTAGTGACCCTGAGTGACCACTGAGTGACCCCTGAAGGATCCTGAGTGACCATTGAGTGACTCTTTAGAGACCCTGAGTGACCACTGAGTGACCACTGAGTGACCCCGAGTGACCCTTGAGTGACCATTGAGTGACCCCTGAGTGACCATTGAGTGACCACTGAGTGATCCTGAGTGACCAATGAGTGACACTGAGTGACCATTTAGTGACTCTTGAGAGACCCTGAGTGACCACTGAGTGAGCACTGAGTGACCATTGAGTGACCCTTAAGTGACTATTGAGAGACCCTGAGTGACCACTGAGTGAGCACTGAGTGACCCAGAGTGACCCTTGAGTGACCATTGAGTGACTCCTGAGTGACCATTGAGTGACCCGTGAGTGACCCCTGAGTGACCCCTGGGTGACCCCGGAGTAACCCCTAGGTAAACATTGAGTGACCATTGAGTGACCTTTGAGTGACCCTGAGTGACCAATGAGTGACCCTGAGTGACCATTGAGGGGACCATTGAATGACCATTTTGTGACTCCTGAGTGACCATTGAGTGACCATTGAGTGACCTCTGAGTGAGCACTGAGTGACCCTGAGTGACCCTGAGTGACATTGAGTGGCACTGAGTGACATTGAGTGACAACTGAGTGACCCTGAGTGACCATTGAGTGATCATTGAGTGACCATTGAGTGACCACTGAGTGACCCCGGAGTGACCATTGAGTGACCATTGAGTGATCATTAAGTGACCATTGAGTGACCACTGAGTGATCCTGAGTGACCAATGAGTGACACTGAGTGACCATTGAGTGACTCTTAGAGACCCTGAGTGACCACTGAGTGACCCTGAGTGACCCTGAGTGACCCTTGAGTGACCATTTAGTGACCCCTGAGTGACCATTGAGTGACCCCTGAGTGACCCCTGGGTGACCCCGGAGTAACCCCTGGGTGAACACTGAGTGACCATTGAGTGACCATTGAGTGACCACTGCGTGACCCTGAGTGGCCAATGAGTGACCCCTGAGTGACCACTGAGTGACCCTGAGTGACCCCTGAGTGACCATTGAGGGGACCATTGAATGACCATTTTGTGACTCCTGAGTGACCATTGAGTGACCAATGAGTGACCACTGAGTGATCCTGAGTGACCAATGAATGACCCCGGAGTGACCATTGAGTGACTATTGAGAGACCCTGAGTGACCACTGAGTGAGCACTGAGTGACCACTGAGTGACCCTTGAGTGACTATTGAGAGACCCTGAGTGACCACTGAGTGACCACTGAGTAATCCTGAGTGACCGCTGAGTGACCGCTGAGTGACCCCTGAGTGACCATTGAGTGACCCCTGAGTGACCACTGAGTGACCCCAGGAGTGACCATTGAGTGACCATTGAGTGATCCTGAGTGACCATTGAGTGACTATTGAGAGACCCTGAGTGACCGCTGAGTGACCACTGAGTGACCACTGAGTGACCCTGAGTGACCCTTGAGTGACCATTGAGTGACCCCTGGGTGACCACTGAGTGACCCCTGAGTGACCATTGAGTGACCACTGAGTGACCCTGACTGACCCTGAGTGACCTTTTGAGTGACCACTGAGTGACCACTGAGTGATCCTGAGTGACCAATGAGTGACCTCGGTGTGACCATTGAGTGAGCACTGAGTGACCATTGAGTGACCCTTGAGTGACTATTGAGAGACCCTGAGTGAGCACTGAGTGAGCACTGAGTGACCCTGAGTGACCCTTGAGTGACTATTGAGAGACCCTGAGTGACCACTGAGTGACCACTGAGTAATCCTGAGTGACCGCTGAGTGACCGCTGAGTGACCCCTGAGTGACCATTGAGTGACCCCTGAGTGACCACTGAGTGACCCTGATTGACCATTGTGTGACCATTGAGTGACCACTGAGTGACCCAGGAGTGACCATTGAGTGACCATTGAGTGATCCTGAGTGACCATTGAGTGACTATTGAGAGACCCTGAGTGACCGCTGAGTGACCACTGAGTGACCACTGAGTGACCCTGAGTGACCCTTGAGTGACCATTGAGTGACCCCTGGGTGACCCTGAGTGACCATTGAGTGACACTGAGTGACCATTGAGTGATTCCTGAGTGGCCATTGAGTGACCACTGAGTGATCCTGATTGACCAATGACTGACACTGAGTGACCATTGAGTGACCCCTGAGTGGCCATTGAGTGACCACTTAGTGACCCTGAGTGACCACTGAGTGACCCCTGAAGGATCCTGAGTGAGCATTGAGTGACTCTTTAGAGACCCTGAGTGACCACTGAGTGACCACTGAGTGACCCCGAGTGACCCTTGAGTGACCATTGAGTGACCCCTGAGTGACCATTGAGTGACCACTGAGTGATCCTGAGTGACCAATGAGTGACACTGAGTGACCATTTAGTGACTCTTGAGAGACCCTGAGCGACCACTGAGTGAGCACTGAGTGACCATTGAGTGACCCTTAAGTGACTATTGAGAGACCCTGAGTGACCACTGAGTGAGCACTGAGTGACCCAGAGTGACCCTTGAGTGACCATTGAGTGACTCCTGAGTGACCATTGAGTGACCCGTGAGTGACCCCTGAGTGACCCCTGGGTGACCCCGGAGTAACCCCTAGGTAAACATTGAGTGGCCATTGAGTGACCTTTGAGTGACTCTGAGTGACCAATGAGTGACCCTGAGTGACCATTGAGGGGACCATTGAATGACCATTTTGTGACTCCTGAGTGACCATTGAGTGACCATTGAGTGACCTCTGAGTGAGCACTGAGTGACCCTGAGTGACCCTGAGTGACATTGAGTGGCACTGAGTGACATTGAGTGACAACTGAGTGACCCTGAGTGACCATTGAGTGATCATTGAGTGACCATTGAGTGACCACTGAGTGACCCCCGGAGTGACCATTGAGTGACCATTGAGTGATCATTAAGTGACCATTGAGTGACCACTGAGTGATCCTGAGTGACCAATGAGTGACACTGAGTGACCATTGAGTGACTCTTAGAGACCCTGAGTGACGACTGAGTGACCCTGAGTGACCCTGAGTGACCCTTGAGTGACCATTTAGTGACCCCTGAGTGACCATTGAGTGACCCCTGAGTGACCCCTGGGTGACCCCGGAGTAACCCCTGGGTGAACACTGAGTGACCATTGAGTGACCATTGAGTGACCACTGCGTGACCCTGAGCGGCCAATGAGTGACCCCTGAGTGACCACTGAGTGACCCTGAGTGACCCTGAGTGACCATTGAGGGGACCATTGAATGACCATTTTGTGACTCCTGAGTGACCATTGAGTGACCAATGAGTGACCACTGAGTGATCCTGAGTGACCAATGAATGACCCCGGAGTGACCATTGAGTGACTATTGAGAGACCCTGAGTGACCACTGAGTGAGCACTGAGTGACCACTGAGTGACCCTTGAGTGACTATTGAGAGACCCTGAGTGACCACTGAGTGACCACTGAGTAATCCTGAGTGACCGCTGAGTGACCGCTGAGTGACCCCTGAGTGACCATTGAGTGACCCCTGAGTGACCACTGAGTGACCCAGGAGTGACCATTGAGTGACCATTGAGTGATCCTGAGTGACCATTGAGTGACTATTGAGAGACCCTGAGTGACCGCTGAGTGACCACTGAGTGACCACTGAGTGACCCTGAGTGACCCTTGAGTGACCATTGAGTGACCCCTGGGTGACCACTGAGTGACCCCTGAGTGACCATTGAGTGACCACTGAGTGACCCTGACTGACCCTGAGTGACCTTTGAGTGACCACTGAGTGACCACTGAGTGATCCTGAGTGACCAATGAGTGACCTCGGTGTGACCATTGAGTGAGCACTGAGTGACCATTGAGTGACCCTTGAGTGACTATTGAGAGACCCTGAGTGAGCACTGAGTGAGCACTGAGTGACCCTGAGTGACCCTTGAGTGGCTATTGAGAGACCCTGAGTGACCACTGAGTGACCACTGAGTGACCCTGAGTGACCCTTGAGTGACCATTGAGTGACCCCTGAGTGACCATTGAGTGACCACTGAGTAATCCTGAGTGACCATTGAGTGACCCCTGAGTGACCCCTGGGTGAACACTGGGTGACCATTGAGTGACCATTGAGTGACCCCTGGGTGAACATTGAGTGGCCATTGCGTGACACTGAGTGACCATTGAGTGACCCCTGGGTGACCCTGAGTGACCATTGAGTGACACTGAGTGACCATTGAGTGACCCCTGAGTGGCCATTGAGTGACCACTGAGTGATCCTGATTGACCAATGACTGACACTGAGTGACCATTGAGTGACCCCTGAGTGGCCATTGAGTGACCACTTAGTGACCCTGAGTGACCACTGAGTGACCCCTGAATGATCCTGAGTGACCATTGAGTGACTCTTTAGAGACCCTGAGTGACCACTGAGTAACCACTGAGTGACCCCGAGTGACCCTTGAGTGACCATTGAGTGACCCCTGAGTGACCATTGTGTGACCACTGAGTGATCCTGAGTGACCAATGAGTGACACTGAGTGACCATTTAGTGACTCTTGAGAGACCCTGAGCGACCACTGAGTGAGCACTGAGTGACCATTGAGTGACCCTTAAGTGACTATTGAGAGACCCTGAGTGACCACTGAGTGAGCACTGAGTGACCCAGAGTGACCCTTGAGTGACCATTGAGTGACTCCTGAGTGACCAATGAGTGACTCCTGAGTGACCATTGAGTGACCCGTGAGTGACCCCTGAGTGACCCCTGGGTGACCCCGGAGTAACCCCTAGGTAAACATTGAGTGGCCATTGAGTGACCTTTGAGTGACCCTGAGTGACCAATGAGTGACCCTGAGTGACCAATGAGTGACCATTGAGGGGACCATTGAATGACCATTTTGTGACTCCTGAGTGACCATTGAGTGACCATTGAGTGACCTCTGAGTGAGCACTGAGTGACCCTGAGTGACCCTGAGTGACATTGAGTGGCACTGAGTGACATTGAGTGACAACTGAGTGACCCTGAGTGACCATTGAGTGATCATTGAGTGACCATTGAGTGACCACTGAGTGACCCCGGAGTGACCATTGAGTGACCATTGAGTGATCATTAAGTGACCATTGAGTGACCATTGAGTGACCACTGAGTGATCCTGAGTGACCAATGAGTGACACTGAGTGACCATTGAGTGACTCTTAGAGACCCTGAGTGACGACTGAGTGACCCTGAGTGACCCTGAGTGACCCTTGAGTGACCATTTAGTGACCCCTGAGTGACCATTGAGTGACCCCTGAGTGACCCCTGGGTGACCCCGGAGTAACCCCTGGGTGAACACTGAGTGACCATTGAGTGACCATTGAGTGACCACTGCGTGACCCTGAGCGGCCAATGAGTGACCCCTGAGTGACCACTGAGTGACCCTGAGTGACCCTGAGTGACCATTGAGGGGACCATTGAATGACCATTTTGTGACTCCTGAGTGACCATTGAGTGACCAATGAGTGACCACTGAGTGACCATTGAGTGACTATTGAGAGACCCTGAGTGACCACTGAGTGAGCACTGAGTGACCACTGAGTGACCCTTGAGTGACTATTGAGAGACCCTGAGTGACCACTGAGTGACCACTGAGTAATCCTGAGTGACCGCTGAGTGACCGCTGAGTGACCCCTGAGTGACCATTGAGTGACCCCTGAGTGACCACTGAGTGACCCTGATTGATCATTGTGTGACCATTGAGTGACCACTGAGTGACCCAGGAGTGACCATTGAGTGACCATTGAGTGATCCTGAGTGACCATTGAGTGACTATTGAGAGACCCTGAGTGACCGCTGAGTGACCACTGAGTGACCACTGAGTGACCCTGAGTGACCCTTGAGTGACCATTGAGTGACCCCTGGGTGACCACTGAGTGACCCCTGAGTGACCATTGAGTGACCACTGAGTGACCCTGACTGACCCAGAGTGACCTTTGAGTGACCACTGAGTGACCACTGAGTGATCCTGAGTGACCAATGAGTGACCTCGGTGTGACCATTGAGTGAGCACTGAGTGACCATTGAGTGACCCTTGAGTGACTATTGAGAGACCCTGAGTGAGCACTGAGTGAGCACTGAGTGACACTGAGTGACCCTTGAGTGGCTATTGAGAGACCCTGAGTGACCACTGAGTGTCCACTGAGTGACCCTGAGTGACCCTTGAGTGACCATTGAGTGACCCCTGAGTGACCATTGAGTGACCACTGAGTAATCCTGAGTGACCATTGAGTGACCCCTGAGTGACCCCTGGGTGAACACTGGGTGACCATTGAGTGACCATTGAGTGACCCCTGGGTGAACATTGAGTGGCCATTGCGTGACACTGAGTGACCATTGAGTGACCCCTGGGTGACCCTGAGTGACCATTGAGTGACACTGAGTGACCATTGAGTGACCCCTGAGTGGCCATTGAGTGACCACTGAGTGATCCTGATTGACCAATGACTGACACTGAGTGACCATTGAGTGACCCCTGAGTGGCCATTGAGTGACCACTTAGTGACCCTGAGTGACCACTGAGTGACCCCTGAAGGATCCTGAGTGACCATTGAGTGACTCTTTAGAGACCCTGAGTGACCACTGAGTGACCACTGAGGGACCCCGAGTGACCCTTGAGTGACCATTGAGTGACCCCTGAGTGACCATTGAGTGACCACTGAGTGATCCTGAGTGACCAATGAGTGACACTGAGTGACCATTTAGTGACTCTTGAGAGACCCTGAGCGACCACTGAGTGAGCACTGAGTGACCATTGAGTGACCCTTAAGTGACTATTGAGAGACCCTGAGTGACCACTGAGTGAGCACTGAGTGACCCAGAGTGACCCTTGAGTGACCATTGAGTGACTCCTGAGTGACCAATGAGTGACTCCTGAGTGACCCTGAGTGACCCTGAGTGACCATTGAGGGGACCATTGAATGACCATTTTGTGACTCCTGAGTGACCATTGAGTGACCATTGAGTGACCTCTGAGTGAGCACTGAGTGACCCTGAGTGACCCTGAGTGACATTGAGTGGCACTGAGTGACATTGAGTGACAACTGAGTGACCCTGAGTGACCATTGAGTGATCATTGAGTGACCATTGAGTGACACTGAGTGACCACTGAGTGGCCGCTGAGTGACCATTGAGTGACCACTGAGTGACCCCGGAGTGACCATTGAGTGACCATTGAGTGATCATTAAGTGACCATTGAGTGACCATTTAGTGACCCCTGAGTGACCATTGAGTGACCCCTGAGTGACCCCTGGGTGACCCCGGAGTAACCCCTGGGTGAACACTGAGTGACCATTGAGTGACCATTGAGTGACCACTGCGTGACCCTGAGCGGCCAATGAGTGACCCCTGAGTAACCACTGAGTGACCCTGAGTGACCCTGAGTGACCATTGAGGGGACCATTGAATGACCATTTTGTGACTCCTGAGTGACCATTGAGTGACCAATGAGTGACCACTGAGTGACCATTGAGTGACTATTGAGAGACCCTGAGTGACCAATGAGTGAGCACTGAGTGACCACTGAGTGACCCTTGAGTGACTATTGAGAGACCCTGAGTGACCACTGAGTGACCACTGAGTAATCCTGAGTGACCAATGAGTGACCCCTGAGTGACCATTGAGTGATCCCTGAGTGACCCCTGGGGGAACACTGGGTGACCATTGAGTGACCATTGAGTGACCTCTGAGTGAGCACTGAGTGACAATTGAGTGACCGCTGTGTAATCCTGAGTGACAAATGAGTGACCCCTGAGTGATCATTGAGTGACCCCTGAGTGACGCCTGGGTGAACACTGGGTGACCATTGAGTGACCATTGAGTGACCACTGGGTGACTCTGAGTGACCATTGCGTGAAATTGAGTGACCTTTGAGTGACCATTGAGTGACCCCTGGGTGACCCTGAGTGACCATTGAGTGACACTGAGTGACCATTGAGTGACCCTGAGTGTCCCTGAGTGATCCTGAGTGCCCATTGCGTGACCATTGAGTGACCCCTGAGTGGCCATTGAGTGACCACTGAGTGATCCTGAGTGACCAATGACTGACACTGAGTGACCATTGAGTGACTATTGAGAGACCCTGAGTGTCCACTGAGTGACCACTGAGTGATCCTGAGTGACCAATGAGTGACTCTTTAGAGACCCTGAGTGATCCCAGAGTGATCCTGAGTGCCCATAGAGTGACCATTGAGTGACCCCTGAGTGACCACTTAGTGACCCTGAGTGACCACTGAGTGACCCCTGAAGGATCCTGAGTGACCAATGACTGACACTGAGTGACCGTTGAGTGACTATTGAGAGAACCTGAGTGACCACTGAGTGACCACTGAGTGACCCCGAGTGACCCTTGAGTGACCATTGAGTGACCCCTGAGTGACCATTGAGTGACCACTGAGTGATCCTGAGTGACCAATGAGTGACACAGAGTGACCATTGAGTGACTCTTTAGAGACCCTGAGTGACCACTGAGTGAGCACTGAGTGACCATTGAGTGACCCTTGAGTGACTATTGAGAAACCCTGAGTGACGACTGAGTGACCCTGAGTGACCCTGAGTGACCCTTGAGTGACCATTTAGTGACCCCTGAGTGACCATTGAGTGACCCCTGATTGACCATTGAGTGACCACTGAGTAATCCTGAGTAACCAATGAGTGACCCCTGAGTGACCATTGAGTGGCCCCTGAGTGGCCCCTGAGTGACCCCTGAGTGACCCCTGGGTGACCCCGGAGTAACACCTAGGTGAACATTGAGTGGCCATTGAGTGACCTTTGAGTGACCGCTGAGTGACCCTGAGTGACCAATGAGTGACCACTGAGTGACCCCTGAAGGATTCTGAGTGACCAATGAGTGACACTGAGTGACCATTGAGTGACCCCTGAGTGTCCACTGAGTGACCACTGAGTGATCCTGAGTGACCAATGAGTGACACTGAGTGACCCCTGAGTGACCACTTAGTGACCCTGAGTGACCACTGAGTGACCCCTGAAGGATCCTGAGTGACCAATGAGTGACACTGAGTGACCATTGAGTGACCCCTGAGTGGCCATTGAGTGACCACTGAGTGATCCTGAGTGACCAATGACTGACACTGAGTGACCGTTGAGTGACTATTGAGAGACCACTGAGTGACCACTGAGTGACCACTGAGTGACCCCAAGTGACCCTTGAGTGACCATTGAGTGACCCCTGAGTGACCATTGAGTGACCACTGAGTGATCCTGAGTGACCAATGAGTGACACTGAGTGACCATTGAGTGACTCTTTAGAGACCCTGAGTGACCACGGAGTGAGCACTGAGTGACCATTGAGTGACCCTTGAGTGACTATTGAGAAACCCTGAGTGACCACTGAGTGACCACTGATTGACCCTGAGTGACCCTTGAGTGACCATGAGTGACCCTGAGTGACCCTGAGTGACCATTGAGGGGACCATTGAATGACCATTTTGTGACTCCTGAGTGACCCTGACTGACACTGAGTGACGAATGAGTGACCCTGAGTGACCCTGAGTGATCATTGAGTGATCATTGAGTGACCATTGAGTGACACTGAGTGACTGATGAGTGGCCGCTGAGTGACCATTGAGTGACCGCTGAGTGACCCCTGAGTGACCATTGAGTGACCCCTGAGTGACACTGAGTGACCCTGAGTGACCACTGAGTGATCCTGAGTTACCAATGAATGACCCCTGAGTGACCATTGAGTGACTATTGAGAGACCCTGAGTGACCATTGAGTGACCACTGAGTGACCCTGAGTGACCCTGGAGTGACCATTGAGTGACCCCTGAGTACGCCTGGGTGACCCTTGAGTGACCCCTGAGTGACCATTGAGTGACCACTGAGTGACTTTGACTGACCCTGAGTAACCATTGAGGGTACCATTGTATGACCATTGAGTGACTCCTGAGTGACCATTGAGTGACCATTGAGCGACTATTGAGAGACCCAGAGTGACCGCTGACTGACCATTTAGTGACCATTGAGTGACACTGAGTTACCCTCAGTGACCCTGAGTGACCATTGAATGACTATTGAGAGACCCTGAGTGACCATTGAGTGACCACTGAGTGACCATTGAGTGGCCCCTGAGTGACCATTGAGTGACCACTGAGTGATCCTGAGTGACCAATGAGCGACACTGAGTGACCATTGAGTGACTCTTTAGAGACCCTGAGTGACCACTGAGTGAGCACTGAGTGACTATTGAGTGACCCTTGAGTGACTATTGAGAGACCCTGAGTGACCACTGAGTGACCACTGATTGACCCTGAGTGACCCTTGAGTGACCATTGAGTGACCCCTGAGTGACCATTGAGTGACCACTGAGTAATCCTGAGTGACCACTGAGTGACCTCGGTGTGACCACTGAGTGACCATTGAGTGACCCCTGGGTGACCCCGGAGTAACCCCTGGGTGAACACTGAGTGACCATTGAGTGACCATTGAGTGACCTTTGAGTGACCCTGAGTGACCAATGAGTGACCCTGAGTGACCCTGAGTGACCATTGAGGGGACCATTGAATGACCATTTTGTGACTCCTGAGTGACTATTGAGTGACCATTGAGTGGCCTCTGAGTGAGCACTGAGTGAGCCCTGAGTGACCCCTGGGTGACTATTAAGTGACCATTGAGTGATCATTAAGTGACCATTGAGTGACCATTGAGTGACCAATGAGTGATCCTGAGTGACCATTGAGTGACACTGAGTGACCATTGAGTGACCCCTGAGTGACACTGAGTGACACTGAGTGACAACTGAGTGACCCTGAGTGACCCAGAGTGACCATTGAGTGATCATTGTGTGACCATTGAGTGACACTGAGTGACCGCTGAGTGGCAACTGAGTGACCATTGAGTGATCGCTGAGTGACCCCTGAGTGACCATTGAATGACCCCTGAGTGACCACTGAGTAACCCTGATTGACCATTGCGTGACCATTGAGTGATCACTGAGTGCCCCCGGAGTGACCATTGAGTGACCATTGAGTGATCCTGAGTGACCATTGAGTGACTATTGAGAGACCCTGAGTGACCTGAGTGACCATTGAGTGACCATTGAGTGACCCTGAGTGATCCTGATTGACACTGAGTGACCCTGAGTGACCGCTGAGTGACCCTGAGTGACTATTGAGAGACCCTGAGTGACCACTGAGTGACCACTGAGTGACCCTGAGTGACCCTTGAGTGACCATTGAGTGACCCCTGAGTGACCATTGAGTGACCACTGAGTAATCCTGAGTGACAAATGAGTGACCATTGATTGACCATTGAGTGACCCCTGAGTGACCCCTGGGTGACCCCGGAGTAACCCCTGGGTGAACACTGAGTGACCATTAAGTGACCATTGAGTGACCGCTGAATGACCCTGAGTGACCAATGAGTGACCCCTGAGTGACCACTAAGTGACCCTGAGTGACAAATGAGTGACCATTGAGGGGACCATTGAATGACCATTTTGTGACTCCTGAGTGACCATTGAGTGACCAATGAGAGACACTGAGTGACTATTGAGTGACTATTGAGAGACCCTGAGTGACCACTGAGTGACCACTGAGTGATCCTGAGTTACCAATGACTGACAGTGAGTGACCATTGTGTTACTATTGAGAAACCCTGAGTGACCACTGAGTGACCACTGAGTGACCCCGAGTGACCTTTGAGTGACCATTGAGTGACCATTGAGTGACCATTGAGTGACCACTGAGTGATCCTGAGTGACCAATGAGTGACACTGAGTGACCATTGAGTGACCCTGAGTGACCCTGAGTGACCACTGAGTGACCACTGAGTGACCCTGAGTGACCCTTGAGTGACTAATGAGAGACCCTGAGTGACCACTGAGTGACCACTGAGTGACCCTGAGTGACCCTTGAGTGACCATTGAGTGACCTCTGAGTGAGTACTGAGTGACCCTGAGTGACCCTGAATGACACTGAGTGACTTTGAGTGACATTGAGTGACGACTGAGTGACCCTGAGTGGCCGCTGAGTGACCATTGAGTGACCCTGAGTGACCAATGAGTGACACTGAGTGACCATTGAGTGACCCTGAGTGACACTGAGTGACCCTGAGTGACCACTGAGTGACCCTGAGTGACCCTGAGTGACCCTGAGTGACCCTGAGTGACCCTGGGTGAACACTGAGTGACCATTGAGTGACCCTGAGTGACCACTGAGTGATCCTGAGTGACCAATGAGTGACCACTGAGTGACCATTGAGTGACTATTGAGAGACCCTGAGTGACCACTGAGTGACCAGTGAGTGACCCTGAGTGACCCTTGAGTGACCATTGAGTGACCCCTGAGTGACCCTGAGTGACCACTGAGTGACCCTGAGTGACCATTGAGTGACCATTGAGTGACCGTGACCCTGAGTGACCTTTGAGTGACCATTGAGTGACCACTGAGTGATCCTGAGTGACCAATGAGTGACACTGAGTGACCATTGAGTGACCCTGAGTGACCCTGAGTGACCACTGAGTGAGCACTGAGTGACCATTGAGTGACCCTTGAGTGACTATTGAGTGACCCTGAGTGACCACTGAGTGACCACTGAGTGACCCTGAGTGACCCTTGAGTGACCATTGAGTGACCCCTGAGTGACCATTGAGTGACCACTGAGTGACCCTGAGTGACCCTGAGTGACCCTGAGTGACCATTGAGTGACCCTGAGTGACCATTGAGTGACCCCTGAGTGACCACTGAGTGACCCTGAGTGACCCTGAGTGACCATTGAGTGACCACTGAGTGACCCTGAGTGACCATTGAGTGACCATTGAGTGACCCTGAGTGACCCTGAGTGACCTTGAGTGACCACTGAGTGACCATTGAGTGACCCTGAGTGACCCTGAGTGACCACTGAGTGACCCCTGAGTGACCATTGAGTGACCATTGAGTGACCGTGACCCTGAGTGACCTTTGAGTGACCATTGAGTGACCACTGAGTGATCCTGAGTGACCAATGAGTGACACTGAGTGACCATTGAGTGACTCTTGAGAGACCCTGAGTGACCACTGAGTGAGCACTGAGTGACCATTGAGTGACCCTTGAGTGACTATTGAGAGACCCTGAGTGACCACTGAGTGACCACTGAGTGACCCTGAGTGACCCTTGAGTGACCATTGAGTGACCCCTGAGTGACCATTGAGTGACTATTGAGAGACCCTGAGTGACCGCTGAGTGACCATTGAGTGACCATTGAGTGATCCTCAGTGACCACTGAGTGACCATTGAGTGACCCCTGAGTGACTCCTGCGTGACCGCTGAGTGACCCTGAGTGACCATTGAGTGACCACTGAGTGACCCTGATTGACCATTGAGTAACCATTGAGTAATTCTGAGTGACCATTGAGGGGACCATTGTATGACCATTGAGTGACTCCTGAGTGACCATTGAGTGACCATTGAGTGACCACTGAGTGACCATTGAGTGAGCCCTGAGTGGCCCCTGAGTGACCCCTGGGTGACTATTGAGTGACCATTGAGTGACCACTGAGTGACCCTAAGTGACCTTTGAGTGACCCTGAGTGACCAATGAGTGACCCTGAGTGACCCTGAGTGACCATTGAGGGGACCATTGAATGACCATTTTGTGACTCCTGAGTGACTATTGAGTGACCATTGAGTGACCCCTGAGTGACACTGAGTGACACTGAGTGACAACTGAGTGACCCTGAGTGACCCAGAGTGACCATTGCGTGATCATTGTGTGACCATTGAGTGACACTGAGTGACCGCTGAGTGGCCCCTGAGTGACCATTGAATGACCCCTGAGTGACCACTGAGTAACCCTGATTGACCATTGTGTGACCATTGAGTGACCACTGAGTGACCCCGGAGTGACCATTGAGTGACAGCTGAGTGACCCCTGAGTGACCATTGAGTGACTATTGAGAGACCCTGAGTGACCGCTGAGTGATCATTGAATGACCGTTTAGTGATCCTGAGTGATCCTGATTGACACTGAGTGACCCCTGAGTGACCGCTGAGTGACCCCTGAGTGACCATTGAGTGACCCTGAGTGACCACTGAGTGATCCTGAGTGACCAATGAATGACCCCTGAGTGACCATTGAGTGACTATTGAGAGACCCTGAGTGACCACTGAGTGACCAGTGAGTGACCCTGAGTGACCCTTGAGTGACCATTGAGTGACCCCTGAGTGACCCCTGGGTGACCACTGAGTGACCCTTGAGTGACCATTGAGTGACTCTTGAGAGACCCTGAGTGACCTTTGAGTGACCATTGAGTGACACTGAGTTATCCTGAGTGACCAATGAGTGACACTGAGTGACCATTGAGTGACTCTTGACAGACCCTGAGTGACCACTGAGTGAGCACTGAGTGACCACTGAGTGACCCTTGAGTGACCACTGAGTGACCCTTGAGTGACCATTGAGTGACCACTGAGTGACCACTGAGTGACTATTGAGAGACCCTGAGTGACCGCTGAGTGACCATTGAGTGACCATTGAGTGATCCTCAGTGACCACTGAGTGACCCCTGGGTTACCCTGAGTGACCTCTGAGTGACCCCTGAGTGACATTGAGTGAACCTGAGTGACCACTGAGTGACCCTGATTGACCATTGAGTAACCATTGAGTAATTCTGAGTGACCATTGAGGGGACCATTGTATGACCATTGAGTGACTCCTGAGTGACCATTGAGTGACCCCTGGGTGACTATTGAGTGACCCCTGAGTGACCCCTGGGTGACTATTGAGTGACCATTGAGTGACCACTGAGTGACCCTAAGTGACCATTGAGTGACACTGAGTGACCATTGAGTGACCCTGAGTGTCCCTGAGTGATCCTGAGTGTCCATTGAGTGACCATTGAGTGACCCCTGAGTAACCACTTAGTGACCCTGAGTGACCAGTGAGGGACACTGAGTGACCATTGAGTGACCACGGAGTGACTCCTGAGGGACCATTGAGTGACCCCTGAGTGATGCCTGTGTGACCCCTGCGTGACCCCTGGGTGACCCCTGAGTCACCATTGAGTGACCATTGAGTGACCGCTGAGTGGCCCTGAGTGACCAATGAGTGACCTCTGAGTGACCTCTAAGTGACCCTGAGTGATAGATTAGTGATGACTGAGTGACCACTGAGTGACCCTGAGTGACCATTGAGGGGACCATTGTATGACCATTGAGTGACTCCTGAGTGACCATTGAGTGACCATTGAGTGACCACTGAGTGACCATTGAGTGAGCCCTGAGTGACCCCTGAGTGACGCTGAGTGACCTTGAGTGGCCACTGAGTGACCACTGAGTGACCGCTGAGTGACCCTGAGTGACCATTGAGTGATCCTGAGTGATACTGAGTGACCCCTGAGTGACCATTGAGTGACCCTGAGTGACTGCTGAGTGGCCCCTGAGTGACCATTGAATGACCATTGAGTGATTCTGAGTGACCATTGAGTGACCCCTGAGTGACCCCTGGGTGACTACTGAATGACTTTGAGTGATCATTGAGTGACCATTGAGTGACTCTGAGTGACCCTTAGTGACCCTTAGTGATCCTGAGTTACCATTGAGTGACTCCTGAGTGACCATTGAGTGACCCTGAGTGATCCTGAGTGACCCTGAGTGACCATTCAGTGACACTGAGTGACCCCTGAGTGAACCCTGGGTGACCACTGAGTGACCATCGAGTGACTGCTGAGTGGCCCCTGAGTGACCATTGAGTAACATGAGTGAGCCTGAGTGACCACTGATTGACCCCTGAGTGACCATTGACTGGGGGGAATGGGGGGGGAATGGGGGGAGAACTGGGGGGTGAACTGGGGGACTGAGGGGAAACTGGGAGGAGAACTGGGGGGAATGGGGGGACTGGGTTAACTGGGGAGACTGGGGGAACTGGGTGGTCACTGGGAGGTCACTGTGGTCACTGTGGTCACTGAGCAGTCACTGGGAGGTCACTGGGAGGTCACTGTGTTCACTGGGTGGTCACTGTGGTCACTGTGGTCACTGGGTGGTCACCGAGAGGTCACTGTGGTCACTGGGTGGTCACTGGGAGGTCACTGTAGTCACTGTGATCACTGGGTGGTCACTCTGGTCACTGTGGTCACTGTGAGGTCACTGGGTGGTCACTGTAGTCACTGTGGTCACTGGGTGGTCACTGTGGTCACTGGGTGGTCACTGGAAGGTCACTGTGGTCACTGTGTGGTCACTGTGGTCACTGTGGTCACTGGGAGGTCACTGTGGTCACTGGGTGGTCACTGGGTGGTCACTCGGAGGTCACCAGGTGGTCACTGTGATCTCTGTGGTCACTGTGGTCCCTGTGGTCACTCGGGGTGGACGTTGCCGGCCGCTCCCCAGGACGAGCTCTCAGCTACCCTCCCCCCGTCCGGAGGCTCCGGGAGCACCTGGCGGCCACGCCCAACCCCGCCCTGTTCTGGGCCATGTACACCAGGTGAGGGCGTGGCCCTGGGGGCGTGGCCCGGAGAACCCCAAAATTCCCCAAACCAGGGGTGGGGGGGGTTTTCCTCCCCATTGTCATTTTTTTGGGGGGTGGGCGTGGCTGTGGGAGGGGTGTGGCTTTAGGGGTGGAGTTACAGCCATGGGGCGTGGTCTGAGGGGTGAAAGGGGTGTGGCCAAAGGTAGAGGGAGGGGTGGGTGTGTCCTGGGAGGGCGTGGGGTCACAAAGGGGTATGGCCATGGTCAGTGTTGCCCCGCCCACATTCCTCCTCAGCCGCGCCGACCTGGGCCTGGAGCGGAGCAGGGCCGGGAGCCTGTGGAGAGTGACCCCCGAGTGACCCCCGAGACCCGTGAGTGACCCCCGAGTGACCCCTGAGTGACCCATGAGTGACCCTTGAGTGACCACTGACCCACGAGTGACCCCTGAGTGACCCCCGAGTGACCCCCGAGTACCCCCGAGTGAACACTGACCCACGAGTGACCCCTGAGTGACCACTGACCCCTGAGTGACCACTGACCCATGAGTGCTCCCTTGTTGCTTGAGTGACCCCCCACTGACCACTGACCCCCGAGTGACCCCTGAGTGACCACTGACCCCTGAGTGACCCCTCGCTGACCACTGACCCCCGAGTGACCCCTCGACCCCTCTCCCAGCTGTACAGTCCTGCTGGTGGTCGGTGACTACTCCCTGCACGAGGACGGCCGTGGTGAGTGGGGGAGGGGTGGTGTGGGGGCTCGTGGTCACTCAAGGTGTGGTCACCTGACCCCACCCTGACCCCCCGGGTCCCTCCCCCAAGGTGGAGTGCAACGCCAAGCTGGACCCGACGCAGACGTCCTTCCTGAAGGTGACCCTTGGCTCCCCGATGGCCGCCCGAGTGACCGCCCGAGTGACCGCTCGATGGTCACTCACTGGGCTCTCTTGCAGATGGCCGACGGTGGCGGGCAGCCGCAGATCGCCCAGGTAGAGTCCAGAGGTCACGGCGGGGTCAGTGCGTGGGGGGCGGAGGGGTCACTCAGTGGTCAGTGCTGACCGTGCCCTCCCCCAGCCCGGCCGGCTGACCGAGGCCATCAAATACTTCCTGCAGGGCATGGGCTACAGTGAGTCACGGCGGGGGCTCATTAGGGCACGGGGGCTCATTAACGGGGCACGGGGGCTCGTTAACGGGCACGGGGGGTCGTGCGGGCACGGGGGGCTCATTAACGGGCACGGGGGGCTCATTAACGGGCACGGGGGGCTCATTAACGCGGGGCACGGGGGGCTCATTAATGCGCACGGGGGCTCATTAACATGCACGGGGGGCTCATTAACGGGCACGGGGGCTCATTAACACGCACGGGGGCTCATTAACATGCAAAAATACGGGAAGCCTTTGGGTGGAGGGCATGGACTGGGGAGGGGCGTGGCTTTCAGGACAGGGTGTGGCTTTGGGTTAAGGGGCGTGACTTAACAGGGTATGGGCGTGGTTTGGGTGAAACGGACAAAGGGTGTGATCGAGGTTTGGGTGAAACGGGCGTGGCTTACACAAAGGGGTGTGGTCGAGGTTTGGGTGGAAATGGGCGTGGTTTACACAAAAGTGTGTGGTTTAACAGGGCATGGGTGAGGTTTGGGTGAAATGGGCGTGGTTTACACAAAGGGGTGTGGTTTTAACAGGGGTGTGGTCGAGGTTTGGGTGAAACGAGCGTGCTTTACACAAAGGGGTGTGGTTTAACAGGGCACGGCCGTGGTTTGGGTGAAACGAGCGTGGTTTACACAAAGGGGTGTGGTTTAACAGAGTGTGGTTTACACAAAGGGGTGTGGTTTAGCAGGGCGTGGGTGAGGTTTGGGTGAAACGAGCGTGGTTTACACAAAGGGGTGGGGCTGACTGGGAAAGGGGGTGGTGTGGAGGGGCAGGGGCGCGGTCTGAGGCCAGTGGCCGTGTCCCCGCAGTGGCCGCCTCCGCCATGACGTGCCTGTCCCGCTCCCGCACCGGCTCTGTCACCGTGGGGGAGGGCGAGCGCGGCCGCAGCCGGACCCTGAGCCGGGGCAGCACTGGGGGAGGGGCCGCTCCTCCCCCCACCAACCCCTGAGGGACGCCCCCTTTTCCCCCAAAGCATTCACTGGGAATCCTCCCTGACCCCTGGGACTCCCTGAATACTCCCCAGGAGCCCAAGGACTCCCTGGGAACGCCCAGTGGCCTCCAGGACACCCCGGGATGTCCCTGGGACCCCACCCCAGACCCGCTGGGACCCCTCCCATGTGACCCTTGGGACGCTCCCAAATACTCCAGGCCCCCTCCCAGAATCCTCCAACTCCCAGAAAGATTCCCCGGGACCCCCGCATCCCACCCCACCCTCCCTGGGAAGCCCCGGGGACCCTCAGGGGCTCCCCATGGTGGCAATAAGGGGCAAAGCAGCGACAGAGCCGCTTCTGCTGTGTGTCAGCAGCTGCACTGGAGCTCTCTCCGGCATCTCCTTGTGGCGACGCTTGAAAATAAACTGACCTGGGGAGGGAAATTCTGGGGGGGAGGGGGGAAAGTGGAAAAAAACCCGCCAAAACAAAAAAAGAAAAACCAAAGAAATCACACAAACCCAAAACCACCCGCAAAAACCCCAAACCTCCCCAAAAACTAAAACGTCCCAAAAACCCCCCAACACACCCAAAAGCCCAAAAAATCCCCCCCAAAAATCCCCCCTAAGCAACTCCCCCAAAACCCTCAAAAAACCACCTAAAACCTCCTCAAAATCAGAAAGAAACCTTAAAAAAAATCCAAAAAACCTTTTAAAAACCCTAAAAAAATACACTAAAACAACCTTAAACCCGCGAAAAAACCCACAAAACCCCTTTAAAAGCTCCCAAATTCCTCCAAAAAGCTTTAAAATCCCTGTAAAAATCCGAAAAATCCATTTAAAATCCCTTAAAAAAAAAAAAAAACCCCGAAATTGCACCAAAAAACCCCCAAAAACCCTTTAAACCTGCTAATGCCTGGCGATCGATTGCTCGACGATCGACTGCTAATGCCTGGCGATCGATTGCTCGGCACTCGACTGCTAATGCCTGGCGATCGATTGCTCGGCACTCGACTGCTAATGCCTGCCGATCGATTGCTCGGCGTCGACTGCTAATGCCTGGCGATCGATTGCTCGACGATCGACTGCTAATGCCTGCCGATCGATTGCTCGACGATCGACTGCTAATGCCTGGCGATCGATTGCTCGGCACTCGACTGCTAATGCCTGCCGATCGATTGCTCGACGATCGACTGCTAATGCCTGCCGATCGATTGCTCGACGATCGACTGCTAATGCCTGCCGATCGATTGCTCGGCACTCGACTGCTAATGCCTGCCGATCGATTGCTCGACGATCGACTGCTAATGCCTGCCGATCGATTGCTTTCCGGCACGATCGACTGCTAATGCCTGCCGATCGATTGCTCGGCGATCGACTGCTAATGCCTGCCGATCGATTGCTCGGCACTCGACTGCTAATGCCTGCCGATCGATTGCTCGGCACTCGACTGCTAATGCCTGCCGATCGATTGCTCGACGATCGACTGCTCATGCCTGCCCCTCGGGACTGCCGCGGGTATCACGTGGCCCCGCCCCCGGTTTTAAAGGGGATTTGGGGTGTTTGGAGGGTTTTGAACGTTGTTTTAGGGTATTTTGAAGGGATTTTTTCAAATTTTTTTTTAGTTTTGGGGTTTTTAGGGGTTTTTAGGGTTTTTGGGGTTTTTAGGGGTTTTTAGGGTTTTTGGGGTTTTAGCCCAGCTGACCCTGCCCTCTGTTCACACACACCCCCGCTCGATCCGGGCAGCGGCGGCGACGCCTCAGTGTGACAAACACGGTTCGCTGTTCTGGGAGAATTACACGGTTTAATAAAAAAAGGCAATGGGAGACATGCATAGAGCAAAGGGTTAAACGGCCGGTGCTTGGCGTGCTGACGCCCCTTTAAACACGTTTTACAGTCCATCCGTTCGTGACACGCTCAGAGACCTTCCTGTGCAGTCACAGCTCTGGGAACTGTTCAGCACGGCCACTCCTCGGCTCCGCCTTTTCAGAGCACGCGTGGTTTTGGGCTTGTGGTTTTATTCTTCTCCTCATCCCTTTAATTTGGGCGCTGCTCCCGCCGGTGCGTGCTGATAATTGTCCTGTCAGCTGCAGGGGCCCCCTCCACGGGCTGTTATCTCTGACTAAGAGGGCACTTTAAGCATACTAGCTCTAAAAGAACACCCCAAAAATATCTCCCAAAACCCCCCAAAAAACCCCCAAAAACCCCCAAAAATCCCAAAAAACCCCAAAACACCCCAAAAATATCTCCCAAAACCCCCCCAAAAATCTCCAAAAAACCTCAAAAAACCCCAAAAACCACCCCAAAAATCCCCGAAAAAATCCCCAAAAAACCCCAAAAACTCCAAAAGGCACCGAAAAATATCCCCATTAAATTATCAAAAAAAAATTAAATTACCAAAAAAAAAAATTCCCAAACAAAATTACCTAACCCTAACCAAAAACCTCCCCCCAAAAAACCAAAAACATCCCAAAAACACACAAAAAATTACCAAATAACCCCAAAAATCACCATACTCTGTCGGCCAAAGGTGAGTAAAAACCCGCAAAAACATCCCAAAAATCTCAAAAATTTCCCAAAAAATCCCCCCAAAATTTCCAAAGAATTCCCTCCCAAAATCCCCAAAAATTACCAAAAATATTCCCCAAAAATCACCTGATTTTGACCTGTGGGCCAAAGGGGAGGAAAAAACCCAAAAAACACCCCAAAAAACCAGCCAAAACCACCCCAAAAATATCTCCCAAAATTATCAAAAATTACCCCAAAAAAATTAGCAAAAAAAAATCCCACAAAATCCCCAAAAATTACCAAAATATCCCCCAAAAATTATCCCCAAAAATTTACCAAAAAATCCCAAATAAATCCCCAAAAATCAGCTGGACCTGGAAGCCAAAGATGAGAAAAAACCCCAAAAAACCAGCCAAAAACACCCCAAAAATATCCCCCAAAAATCCAAATAAATTTCCTAAAACCCCCAAAAAATTCCCCCCCAAAAAACCTCAAAAATTACCAAAAGCCCAAAAAATTACCAAAAAAAAAAATCCTCTAGAAACAACCCAAAAAACTACCCAAAAAACCAGCCAAAAGCATCCCAAAAATATCCCCAAAAATGGCGAAAAAACCCCCAACAAAACCCCAAAATTTCCCTCTACCCCTCTTTCCCTATAAGTCTGTGTCTTTTTCTCCGTTTCTCTGACTGCATGTTACTATTTTCCTTTAACCCCTGAGTCTTTTGCTCTCTCTTACCCTAACTCTTTCTCTCTCTGACTGTGTTTCTTTTTCTCTCTAACTCTCTATTTCCCTCTCCCTTTATATTGTCTCCCTCTCTCTTTCTCATTCTGTTTCTATTTCCCTATTTCTCTCTATTTCCCTCTCTTTCATTCTCTGTCTGTTCCTCTAATTCTATTCTTTCTCTCCGTCTGTTTCTCTAACTCTATTTCCTTCTATTTCTTTCTCTTCCCCTCTGTTTCTCTAATGCTATTTCTTTCTCTCTCCCTCTGTTTCCCTATAACTCTACTTCCCTCTCACTGTATTGCCCCCTATTTCTTGCTGTCTCTTTCTTTCTCTGTCTCTCTCTTTCTCTATTTCCCTTTCTCTCGCTCTCTTTTTCTCTTTCTAACTTTCTTTTCCTTTCTAGCTTTAAAAAAGCAGCAGTAGAAACTTTCAGGCTCCCTGGGAGTAAATTTTAAAAATTCAAAAACCTTTTAAACATTTAAATAAAAAAATTTAGTCCCCGGGAGCCAGAAATTTTCTACTGCTGCACCAGACATTTTTTTCTTCTTTTTATATATAGTATATATAGGCCTTAATCAGCGACCCCACCCCACAAAGGAAGGAGGCCCCGCCCCAGGAAAAGAGGCCCCGCCCCAAGGGTCATAGGCCCCACCCCCAGGGGAGGAGGCCCGGCCCCCAGTGGATAAAGCCACGCCCCCAGAAGAGGCTCTGCCCCTGGGGTGTGGCCGCCAGTGGGTGTGGCCTCCTTACCTGGGGCGGAACCTCTTCCTGGGGGCGTGGCCCCCTCCTCGGTGGGCAGAATTTTACACGAGGGGGCGTGGCCTACTCGCGGATGGGCACGGCTTTTCCCCAGGGAAGCGCGCCCCTCTCCCCGGTGGGCGAGGCTTCTCCTCGGTGCGCGCAATTAGGGTGATGAGAGAACAGGGCAGCCCCAGGTGTGAGCACTTACAGTGATTAGCCCCAGGTATTCGCAGTGACCATGATGAGGGGGCAGGTCCTGCTGGGGGCTCTTTTAGAGAGAGCGTTTCACTGCTCTCTTCGTTATGGAGCTGCTGCGGGAGAGGAGTTTATGCGGGGCTTCCGGGGGTTCCTCATGGAACGGAGGTGAGAGCACCTCACAGGATCTGGGGGAGCACTGACATGCGGAGCACTGCTACAGGGAGGTGCTGAGGGACAAACTTCTGTGCGAGAAAGCAACTGCTGAACAGGTGAGCCCGTGTGGCTCCCGCCCCGCGCCCAGGACCGCCCCGCCCCGCGCCCGGCACCGCCCCGCGCCGGCTCCCGCCCCGCTCCGCGCCGGCTCCCGCCCCGCCTCCCGTCCCGCGCCTCCCGTCCCGCGCCTCCCCTCGCCCGGCACCGCCCCGCCCCGGCGGCCGCGTCCCCCGCCCGGCGCCGCGAGCGCGGGGCCGTGCCAGGCGCCGAGTGCCGCCGCTGCAGCGGCCACCCCGCACCGCGGAGCGGCGCCGGCCCCGGAGCGAGTCCCGGCATGCGGCGTTGGGGATGCTTGTGGCTTCTCAGTTTCAAAGTGTGCGTGCAAAAGCCACGGAAGGGAAGAAAGGGGAAAAGGAGGCAGGACGGGTAGCTCGTTTTGTTTCTGTGGACTCCTGTCTTGGGACAGCTGCACAACACTTCGGTTTCAAATAATGCTGCCCCAATCCAGTGAACTCGAATCTTTTTTGGGCACTTTTGGATCCTTCTGATCCTTTACCTGCAAGCTGTGGGCTCAGAAACACTTGCCCCTTCTGGATGGGTTTTTACACATACAAATTCATTTTCTTAGAGAAGCCATCAGGTGTAATGAAAACTTATGGAAAGTGGGTGGGTGGCACACCAGCTGCTAGTAGGTCTTGGGCTTTTCTTCTTTTCTTTAACCTGTTCTTTAGAGGGGTCTTCAACTGGAAAATGGAATGGGGTGGGAGTTGCTTTCCATTTTTGAAGTATTGCTGTGGATTTTGGTATGTCAAGTGACACCACCAAAATAGGATTGGAAGAACTGAGCTTCAGGACTCTGCACTTAATTCTTTTAATGTGTTTGTGCAGGTGCAGGAAATGCCAAGTGCCAAAGCAATTCCGTGTCTGTAACATTAAGCACAGCATCTTTATGCCAAGTGCTCGATGTGGGGTTTTCACGTCAGTTTTTATGGTCTAAAGGCTTTTCTTGTGCCCCAAAAGCCGCAAGGAACCTGCCAGAAACAGGCCTTCATTGCGTAGCTGGGATTTTCATTTGCTCTTGGATTCTTCTCTCCAATCATTTTTGGAGTTCTTGTGCCAGACTGGGGCTCGTGACCCCTGAGCCATGCAGGGTCTGTTGCCTTGCTAAATTGGAATGAAATTGGCCAAGTCCGTCAGGAAAGCAAAACCATCCCGGGATTCGTTTGGCCAAAGACGGACCGTGAAGATGTCCCTACCAGCAGTGGGTGCGAGCGCCGATACTATTGGGTTGTGTGTCCTTCCTGCTTTCACCTGGGCTGGAAGGATGGGCATGGCCGGCCTGTATTTATCATATGAAAATGATGTTACTAAATTTGTCCATAAGTTCTGATTATTATTATTATTACTCATTTTCTGACAGAAAACATTTTCATTTTGCCTTTCCCACGTTGTTTTCAGGTGCTGCCCCAGATGGACATCTGTCGTCTCAGACATCGATTCCCTAGGAGGAAGGAGAGCCTTTGCCTCACCTGC
The DNA here is from genome assembly GCA_034336665.1 of Luscinia megarhynchos. Lineage (NCBI taxonomy): Eukaryota > Metazoa > Chordata > Aves > Passeriformes > Muscicapidae > Luscinia > Luscinia megarhynchos. Next base: position 71,229,368 of record CM067564.1, read on the forward strand.
ACAGCTCAGGTGGATGTGACAGAATCGGTGTGGCCTGACAAGGCACGACTAGCTGTCTGCGTTCTGGAGCGCCTCCAAACCATTCTCTGTCAGGTTTTGGAGGGGATTCTCTTTGGAATTTCTTGCAACGCAGCACCCCGGGTGTCCCTTTGTGCGAAGTCCAGTGGTAAAGGATTGAATAACTGACAAGCAGGGTCTGGGATGAAAATGGTTGTTAAAATTAAGCAAAGAATGCAATAAGAAAAATGAGCATCCTTTTAAAGTCTGAAATAGTTTGGAATAAAAATGCTGGGAAAAGGCACTTTTGTATTTGAATCGGTGTAACCGGGTAAAACCTGTAGTGAGCAATCAGAGCAGAAATGTGAAAGCCGGGATCCTTTGACTTCTGCAGGGAACTTCATTTTCTTTTCTTCCTCTCTTTCAGGACAGGAAAAATCATTACACTGCTCCCATCTTTGCCAAAAGCTGTGGTGTTTGAGCAGCCAAAGCCAAGAGGCTTCAGCACCAGGGGTCTGCGCTAGAGGGCTCCTGGTCCTGCCCATGCTGTGGGCTAAGTCAGAGGGATGCTGGGTTCCTCTTTTCCTCCCTGCTGGGAGTAGCTGCCTAGGGAATCTGGGATCTGGGTGAAATGCCAGCTCTCCTGGCGTTCAGGGATGCAAGGACCGAGGGACTACGTTTACCTGGGGCTTTCCAGCAAGAGGAAATGGGGTGCCAGAGCCGTGTCCCATCAGGCTGCATTTTCCTCTGAGGACAGAGAGTCTGGGCCGAGGCGAGATCGCCACGAGCGCTCGGAAGAGCATTCCAGGGAACAGGGAGCTCGGAATTTCAGGTGCCGCCGGAACCATTGCCTTAGGTCTGCTCCGTCTCTGTCTCTGACCAATGGGATTTGTGCTGGAGAGAGAGGTGCTGTCAGGAACAAAAGGTGGAGTAAATCCCCTCTGGGGATGTGCAGCAAAGGATCGAATAGCACGGAAGGAGAGTATTTATAAACTCTATAGCTATTTCTCCCAAAATTAAGATGGAGCAGCGATGGGGGTGGTTGGGTTTGGTCTGGGCCTGTTATTCTTTGTGCAATTTTAAATTGTTGAACAATTTACTGTCCAGTATCTTTCTAACAAAAGCTGTCAGAAATTTAGGTTAAGGATTAGAACGTGGGTCCATTCACTGCAAAAATTTGCCAAGGCTGGAGGACTGGGGTGATGGCTGCCCCCAGGAAAGGTTACTTATTAATACTGTGCCAGATTTCCCTCAGTGACTCTATGGCTGTGAGTTCTCGTTATTCTCACTAGATAACTGGAAATTATTTCAGTATCATTAGAAATTTAGAAAAATCCAGCTAAAAATGTCACTCCCGCTCCCCTTAGGTTAACCCAGTTTTGCCCAGTTAGGAAGTGCACCGAGGTGAGGCAGAGGAAATGGCATCAGGGAACAGCTGTAAATTCAAAGGCAGAAAGAGAAGACGTACCAGCAAAGGGAAGGAAAGGGGAAAGGTTTCACAAAGCATATCTGTGGTCTAATTAATAATAATTTCTGATTCCCCAGTGAGAACACCAACTCACAGTCATTCAGGCCTGACAGTCCCCTGCATGCAGTGAGAGCTCAGCACACATCCGCAGAGCCAAGGCCAGCATCTGAAAGAAGAAAAAACAGAAGAAAAAGGTGTCTTCTTTTACTTTAAAGTTCTTTCAGGTTCTTAAAGCCCTAGCAACATCTGCTCTCAGTTTTGGTCAGGTGAATCATGGGCAGCGGGCACAGGTCGGGCCATTCATTTAGCTGAAAACCCAGGGTAATTTAGAGGGGACACGAGAATTGTTTGCGTAGGAAAATGCGAGGGGACGTCAAGGGGAGCGAGGTGGCATTTTCGAGGGGATTGCTGAGGTAATCGAAGGCAGCCCGGCAGAGGATTTCCACAGGAAATCCGAGGCCCCCGGGCAGCACAAAATATCTCCTTTAAAGCGATATCAGGAATCTGGGAGGGTGAGGTGTTTTTCACAGGGAAAAGGGACAATGTTCTTATCCACGGCCCTGGGGCTGGCACCGGGCTTCCGCCTGCTAAAATGCCGAACAGATCAGGATTTCTCCCAGCCGCAAACTTCAACCACCTAGAACCCTGGCTGCCTTTGGTTTGACAAATGCCTTCTGCAAACTGGTATAAGATAACTGGGGTTTGAGGTTTTTTCAGGGAGGGTGTGTGTTTTTTTCAAAAGTAAAAGGGCCAATGTTCGTATCCATGGCCCTGTGCCTGACACTGGGCTACTGCCTTCTAGTATTCTAGACAGTGCAGGACATCTCGCAGATGCAAACTGGCACCACTTAGAGCCCTGGCTGTTCTTTGAGTTCCAAACACATCCTCTAAATAGAGATAACAATACTGGTGAAGTGAATTTAATTTCAGAGAGAAATAGACCCCTGCTTGTGTCCAGGGCCCTTTGCCTGAAAATGGGCTCTGTCTGCTTAAAGTGTGAACAAATCAGAATTTCTTCAAAACCCCAGCTGCCACCACAAAGAACACTGGCTACCTTAGGAGTGACAAATACTTCTTCCAAACTGCTACTAGGTAACTGGGAGGGTGAGTGTTTTTTCAAAATGAAGGGCCAATGTTCCTGTCCATGTCCCTGTCCCTGAGATTGGGCTACTGCCTGCTAAAATTGCAGACAGTGCAGGATATCTCGCAGATGCAAACTGGCACCACTTAGAGCCCCTGGCTGTTCTTTGAGTTCAAGCACCTCTCCTAAATAGACATAACAAAACTGGTGAAGTCAATTTCATTTCAGAGAGAAATAGACCCCTGCTTGTGTCCAGGGCCCTTTGCCTGAAAATGGGCTCTGTCTGCTTAAAGTGTGAACAAATCAGGATTTTTCCAAGACCCCAGCTGCCTCCACTTAGAAGGCTGGCTACCTCTGGAGTGACAAATACTTCTTCCAAACTGCTATCAGGTAACTGGGAGGGTGAGTGTTTTTTTCAAAAGGAAAAGGACCAATGTTCGTGTCCATGGCCCTGTGCCTGAGACTGGGCTTCTGCCTGCTAAAGTTCCAGACAGTGCAGGATATCTCGCAGATGCAAACTGGCACCACTTAGAGCTGTGGCTGTTCTTTGAGTGCATCAAGTGTCTTCTGAATAGACATAACAAAACTGCTGAAGTGAATTTCATTTCAGAGAGAAGTACACACCTGGTTGAGTCCAAGGCGCCATGACTGAGAATGGGCTCTGTCTGCCTAAAGTACAAACAAATCAGAATATTTCCATGACCCCAGCTGCCACCACTTAGAATGCTGGCTACCTCTGGAGTGACAAATACTTCTTCCAAACTGCTATCATGTAACTGGGAGGGTGAGTGTTTTCTTCAAAAGGAAAAGGGCCAATGTTCGTGTTCATGGCCCTGTGGTTCGGACTGGGCTTCTGACTGCTAATGATATTAACAAATGTGGATTTCTCCCAGACACCATCTGCCACGTCTTAGAGCCATTGCTGTTCTTTGTGTTCCTCAAGTCTCTTCTAAATAGACATAACAAACCTGGTCAAGTGAATTTCATTTCAGAGTGAAATTGACCCCTGCTTGTGTCCAGGGTTCTGTGCCTGAGAATGGGCCCTGTCTGCTTAAAGTACAAATATATCGGGATTTTCTGCAGACCCCAGCTGAACCACTTAGAACCCCCGCTGAGTTTGTAGTGTGAAACACCTCTTCTCATCTAATATCATGGAACCGGGGAGCAGGGGGGGGGTTGGGGGGTGGGGTTGTGAGTTTTCTTTTATAGGGAATTTGTTATTTTTCCTGTTCCTTTTATACCACAGATAGCGCTAATTAGAGGTCCCTGTGAGACTTACACAGTTTTTATCATTCCTAGGCATCTACCCTACTTAGGCAGACATATAGTACTTCTTAGCAATCACTAATGAATAATTATGTAACCGAGTAAATTATCTAAGTTATCTTGCTGCAATGCTGAAACACAAAGTTTTATTTCTGACCATATTTCTGCCCTTTTTGTCAAAGTACTTTTTGTCTAAAGGATAGCATTTTCATTTCCTGTGAAGTTTTCTATTATTATTGATGAAAGACTTACCTTTCTTTCCTTGAATTCACTCACCTCGATTTCAAGTCAGAGGAGCCAAACAGCTGCAGCTCTTCTGAGGCCTTTTATACCTCGTGGGACTTGCTCCTCCTCTTCCTGGGAAGGAGAGGCGGGCCCAATCAGGAGTATAATAAACCCCAGGCTTTGCTAAGGGTCTTCATTCCCTCTTTGAGAATCAGAGAGAGAATCAGCTGATTTTCTTTCTTGCTTTTTTTTTGCTGTCTTTTTCTAGCTTTCTTTTTTCCCTTTTGTTTCTCTCGTTCTTTCCTTTCTTCTTTTCCTTTCTTTTTTTCCCCTTTCACTTCTTTTTTCCCTACTTCTCTTTTTTTCCTTGCCTGCTTTTCCTGTTGTTCCCCCTCCCTTGCCTGCTTTTCCTGTTCTCCCCCTCCCTTGCCTGCTTTTCCTGTTGTTCCCCCTCCCTTGCCTGCTTTTCCTCTTATCTTCTTCCCCCTCCCTTGCCTGCTTTTCCTGTTCTTCCCCCTCCCTTGCCTGCTTTTCCTGTTGTTCCCCCTCCCTTGCCTGCTTTGCCTCTATCCTCTTCCCCCTCCCTTGCCTGCTTTGCCTCTTATCCTCTTCCCCCTCCCTTGCCTGCTTTGCCTCCTATCCTCTTCCCCCTCCCTTGCCTGCTTTGCCTCCTATCCTCTTCCCCCTCCCTTGCCTGCTTTTGCCTTTATTTTTCCCCCCTCCCTTGCCTGCTTTTCCTTTTATTTTTCCCCCTCCCTTGCCTGCTTTTCCTGTTTTTCCCCCTCCCTTGCCTGCTTTTCCTTTTATTTTTTCCCCCCTCCCTTGCCTGCTTTTCCTTTTGTTTTTCCCCCTCCCTTGCCTGCTTTTCCTTTTATTTTTTCCCCCTCCCTTGCCTGCTTTTCCTTTTATTTTTCCCCCCTCCCTTGCCTGCTTTTCCTTTTATTTTTCCCCCCTCCCTTGCCTGCTTTTCCTTTTGTTTTTCCCCCCTCCCTTGCCTGCTTTTCCTTTTAGGTTTTTCCCCCTCCCTTGCCTGCTTTTCCTTTTGTTTTTCCCCCCTCCCCTTGCCTGCTTTTCCTTTTGGTTTTTCCCCCTCCCTTGCCTGCTTTTTCCTTTTGTTTTCCCCCCTTGCCTGCTTTTCCTTTTGCCCCCCCTTGCCTGCTTTTCCTTTTGGTTTCCCCCCTTGCCTGCTTTTTCCTTTTGGTTCCCCCCCTTGCCTGCTTTTCCTTTTGGTTCCCCCCCTTGCCTGCTTTTCCTTTTGGTTCCCCCCTCCCTTGCCTGCTTTTCCTTTTGGTTTTTCCCCCCTCCCCTTGCCTGCTTTTCCTTTTCCCTTTTTTTTTCCCATGAAACTGGGTATTGGTAGTCAAAGGGAAGTGACAAGGTGAGTACTTACTGGTGGACAAAAGCAGCACTCATTGATCGAGTCTTAATTTCTGGTGCAACTCTCAGCACTTGTTATTTGTGCGTTTTATACAATGCACTTGAATTCCACTGAGACCGCTCTCACCCACCGGCCAACAGGCATCAGCCTCCGAGGGGGGACGAAGCTTGCGTCCCAAGTACCCGGGCATTCTCGGGAGGCGGCGAGTAGCGGAATTATTCGGTTTTAGCTGCCGTGCTGCTCAGAGCATGTCCTAATGTTTGGTTTTCTTGATTGCAGCAGACCGACAGAAAACAGCCTCGCGATGGCAGAAATTTCCTACACGGTGGAACTACTTTTCTTCACAACCGACATGGGTTCCCATCCCTGGATGTCCGACAGATAAGCCGGAGGGTTCAAACGCACAGAGGGGATGAGAGCGGGATGCCGGGTCCGGACCCATCAGGAGGGACTTTTTTTAAGGCAGCTTTAGAGGCGGGGATGTCCTGGAGGCAGCCCTTAGGTCTCATAAGGGGAAAGTCTCGATTTGATTGTCCTGCTGAGGCGCACAGGGTAGAGCAGTTCCGGTGGGTGTCACGTCACTTGTCTGCGGTGCTGTCTGTGTCCTTTGTGGGTGTTGTATTGTACGCGTCATGCCTTAGCCCTTTGATGGGCATTTCAGAAACTCTGGAGTCGTTGTTAGCGTCTCAGGTCTCCGCATTCCTTGTCCCGGCGCCCGTGCCGTGGAACCTCCCCCTCTGGATCTATGCAGGCATCTGAATAGCCTCTCTGCTTAGAAGCCTCCAGTCAGATGTGTTTTAAGGTCTTGTTCTGAGCTGTATTGACAGCTGTGCCCCGCAAGGATACATTGTAACAGATTGGGACTCGGAAGAATGCGAAGATGGGGAGAAGATTCTCGGGCATCGGTCTCTGCGGTTCTTGGAATAAATGCTTCTGCTAGCGTCTTTTTCCAGCCTTGTCAGCTCGCTATCAGTCTGCCCTAGGTCATCTCATTTTGCATTCTCCCGTCTTCAAGGTCGTTCATCAGGCCAAGAATTCTCTCCTCCCCGTGTCATCCCCTAGTTTGTCGTGTCCCGGGTCACGGGTGCCTGCACGTACTTGGCCTGGAGCTGCTCTGCCCTGGCGCTTAGTCAGGGAGGGGGTGCGAAAGGACCGGTTCCTAGGACTTGTAATTTGTAATGTGGGGTGTAGTTGGACTCTAGAAGATATATGCAGGTTGAACCAAGATGTCTGCAGATGTTAAGTTACCCTGCAGGGCTTTGACTTCTGTCCTACCTTCCTTTCAGATGCAGATGGATTCAATCTGAAGCAAATGGCCCATCCCGGCTGAGGGAACTTCCCGACAAGGTCAGTCACAGTTTGCCTTTGCAGGGGAAGAGTAAATGATGAGTGTGTTACAGTACTTTTCTTTGTCTTTTCTTCTTAGGAATCGAAGCTGGATATCTGCAGCCGAGTTGAAGTGGGCAAGGTGATCAGTGACCTGTGTACATAACCAGCTGTTTTTGCTGAGGTCTCAATTTCTGGTGCAACTCTGAGCATCCATTGCTGTTTGTGTGTTTTAGGATGTGCCCTTGTATTAAGGGGAGATCTCCTCACTGACCTGCCAAGAGACCGGGATCAAAGCTCATGCAAGCCCTTTGGAAGTATTGCAGGAATCTTTGATTAACCCTTCCTCTTTTCCTGTTTGGAGGTGCCATCCGGGTAGCCTTTGGCATCGGCCGAGCTATTGCGGTGAGTCGGGGAGTTTGGGAGGTGGAGCGTGGGTCCGGTCGAGTTTCAGCCCTGCCACATCACCTCGTCTCCTCTTAATCCAGGTATATCCTACGAAGATGGCATCAGCCACCGAGAGTGGCCGAAGTGCCCCGAGGACCCGGGCTTTCTTGGGAGACGGTGAGTAGCGAATTATCTGGTTTTGGTTGGTGTGCTGCTAAGAGGCTACACTGATGTTTAATTTTCTTTTTTGCCGCTGACTAAGAGACAACAGCGTGGTGCTGGCAGGAATTTCCCAGCTTGCAAGAGGCTTTTCCTCGCACCTGACATGGATTCTCTTCCCTGGTTGCCTGGATGTCAGACAGCTAAGTGAAGGGGCATGACCCACAGAGGGGGCGGGAGGGAGGTGCTGGGTCGGGACTTTTCAGGAGGGATTTTTAAGGCAACTTTAGAGGTTGGCATGTCCAAGAAGTAGTGCTTTAGGGCCCCTAAGGGGAAAGTCTCGATATGATCCCCTTGCTGAGGCGCACAGGGTAGAGCAGTTCCGGTGGGTGTCACGTCACTTGTCTGCGGTGCTGTCTGTGTCCTTTGTGGGTGTTGTATTGTCCGTGTCTTGCCTTAGCCCTTTGAGTGCAGTAGCAGAGAATCTGGTGTCATTCATAGCATCTTGTGCTATCTTCCCTCCTCGGCCTGTCACCGGTGCCATCCGACCTTTGACTCAAGAGCTTGAACAGCCATCTGAATCTTATCTCTTTTTTGGAAGCATCCAGTCATATGTCTTTAAGGCCTTGTTCTGAGCTGTATTGACAGCTGTGGCTCCCATGGATCCATTTCAGCCGATTGGGATTTGGAAGAATGCGAAGACAGGGAGAAGATTCTTGGGCATTGGTCTCTGCAGTTCTTGGAAAAAATGCTTCCACTAGCATCTTTTTCCAGCCTTGTCAGCCTGCTATCAGTCTCCCCTAGGTCATCTCATTTTGCATTCCCTCAGTCTTCTCAGTCCTTCTTCTGACGAGAGTTCTTTAGCCTCCCTAGTGTCATCCCCTCATTTGTCTTGTCCTGTGTCACGGGTGCCTGCACATATTTGTCCCGGAGCTGCTCTACCCTGCTGAATAGTCCTGGTGCGGTTGCGAAAGGACCGGTCCTAGTGACTTGCAATTTGTAATGTGGGGTGTAGTTGGACTCTAGAAGATATATGCAGGTTGAGCCAAGATGTCTGCAGGTGTCCAGTTACCCTGCAGGGCTTTGACTTCAGTCCTACCTTCCTTTCAGATGCAGATGGATTCAATCTGAAGCAGAAGTCCCATCCCGGCTGAGGGAGCTCGCCCGAGGAGGTCAGTCACAGTTGGCCTTTGCAGGGGAAGAATAAATGATGAGTGTGTTACAGTACTTTTCTTTGTCTATTCTTCTTAGGAATCGAAGCTGGATATCTGCAGCTGAGTTGAAATGGGCAAGGTGATCAGTGACCTGTGTACATAACCAGCTGTTTTTGCTGAGGTCTCAATTTCTGGTGCAACTCTGAGCATCCATTGCTGTTTGTGTGTTTTAGGATGTGCCCTTGTATTAAGGTGAGATCTCCTCACTGACCTGCCAAGAGACCCGGATCAAAGCTCATGCGAGCCCTCCAAAAGGACTCTGCGGCAAAGCCTTCACCTTTTCCTGTTTGGAGGTGCCATCTGGGTAGCTCATGGCAACGGCCGAGCCGTCAGGTGAGTCGGGGAGTTTGGGAGGTGGAGCGTGGGTCCGGTCGAGTTTCAGCCCTGCCACATCGCCTCGTCTCTTTTTCATCCAGGTATATCCTGCAAAGATGGCGTCAGCCACCGAGAGTGGCCGAAGTGCCCCGAGGACCCGGGCTTTCTTGGGAGATGGTGAGTGGCAGAAATATCTGGTTTTGGTGGGTGTGCTACTAAGAGGCTACACTGATGTGTAATTTTCTTTTTTGCAGCTGACTAAGAGACAACAGCGTGGTGCTGGCAGGAATTTCCCAGCTTGCAAGAGGCTTTTCCTCACACCTGACATGGATTCTCTTCCCTGTTTGCCTGGATGTCAGACAGCTAAGTGAAGGGGCATGACCCACAGAGGGGAATGCTGGGTCGGGACTTATCAGGAGGGATTTTTTTAAGGCAGCTTTAGAGGTGGGGATATTCAAGAAGCAGCCCCTTAAGCCTCATAAGGGGAAAGTAACTATTTGATCCCCATTGAGTAGTTGAACTCTAGAAGATATATGCAGGTTGAGCCAACATGTCTGCAGGTGTTAAGTTACTTTGCAGGGCTTTGACTTCTGTCCTACCTTCCTTTCAGATGCAGATGGATTCAAGCTGAAGCAAATGGCTCATCCCGGCTGAGGGAGCTCGCCCGAGGAGGTCAGTCACAGTTTGCCTTTGCAGGGGAAGAGTAAATGATGAGTGTGTTACAGTACTTTTCTTTGTCTTTTCTTCTTAGGAATTGAAGCTGGATATCTGCAGCCGAGTTGAAGTGGGCACGGTGATCAGTGACCTGTGTACATAACCTGCAGTTTTTGCTGAGGTCTCAATTCCTGGTGCAACTCTGAGCATCCATTGCTGTTTGTGTGTTTTAGGTAGCGCCCTCGTGTTAAGGTGAGATCTCCTCACTGACCTGCCAAGAGACCGGGACCAAAGCTCATGCAAGCCCTTTGGAAGTATTACAGGAATCTTTGATTAACCCTTCGCCTTTTCCTGTTTGGGGGTGCCATCCGGGTAGCCTTTGGTATCGGCCGAGCTATTGCGGTGAGTCGGGGAGTTTGGGAGGTGGAGCATGGGTCTGGTCAAGTTTCAGCCCTGCCACATCAGCTCGTCTCCTCTTAATCCCGCTATATCCTACGAAGATGGCATCAGCCCCAGAGAGTGCCCGAAGTGCCCCGAGGACCCGGGCTTTCTTGGGAGATGGTGAGTAGCGGACTATTCTGGTTTTGGTCGGTGTGCTGCTAAGAGGCTACACTGATGTGTAATTTTCTTTATTGCAGCTGACTACGAGACAACAGTCCGGTGCTGGCAGGAATTTGCCAGCTTGCGAGAGGCTTTTCCTCAGACCTGACATGGATTCTCTTCCCTGGTTCCCTGGATGTCAGACAGATAAGTGAAGGGAAAAGACTCACAGAGGGGGCAGGAGGGAGGTGCTGGGGTCTGGACTGTTCAGGAGGGATTTTTAAGGCAGCTTTAGAGGTGGGGATGTCCATGAAGCAGCCCTATAGGCTCCCATAAGGGGAAAGTCTCAATTTGATCCCCATGCTGAGGTGCACAGGGTAGAGCAGTTCCGGTGGGTGTCACGTCACTTGTCTGCGGTGCTGTCTGTGTCCTTTGTGGGTGTTGTATTGTCCGTGCCTTGCCTTAGCCCTTTTGAGTGCAGTAGCAGAGAAACCTGGTGTCATTCATAGCATCTGGTGCCATCTTCAATCCTCGGCCTGGCACTGGTTCCATCCGACCTTTGACTCAGGAGCTTGAGGCATCTGATCCCATCTCTTTTGGAAGAATCCCGTCTCTGAAGCATCCAGTCATATGTCTTTTAAAGTCTTGTTCTTAGCTGTATTGACAGCTGTGGGCTCCGCAAGGATCCATTGCAACAGACTGAGACTTTGGAAGAATGCGAAGACTTGGAGAAGATTCTCGGGCATTGGTCTCTGCAGTTCTTGGAATAAATGCTTCCCGCTAGCATCTTTTTCCAGCCTTGTCAGCTCACTTTCAGTCTCCCCTAGGTCACCTCATTTTGCATTCCCTTGGTCTTCTCAGTCCTCCTTCTGACTGAGAGTTCTTTATCCTCCCTAGTGTCATCCCCTCATTTGTCTTGTCCTGTGTCACGGGTGCCTGCACATATTTGTCCCGGAGCTGCTCTACCCTGCTGAATAGTCCTGGCGCGGTTGCGAAAGGACCGATCCTAGTGACTTGCAATTTGTAATGTTGGGTGTAGTTGAACTCTAGAGGATATATGCAGATTGAGCCAAGATGTCTGGAGGTGCTAAGTTACCCTGCAGGGCTTTATCTCCTGTCCTGCCTTCCTTTCAGCTGCACATGGTTTCAATCTGAAGCAGAGGGCCCATCCCGGCTGAGGGAGCTCGCCCGAGGAGGTCAGTCACAGTTTGCCTTTGCAGGGGAAGAGTAAATGATGAGTGTGTTACAGTACTTTTCTTTGTCTTTTCTTCTTAGGAATCGAAGCTGGATATCTGCAGCCGAGTTGAAGTGGGCAAGGTGATCAGTGACCTGTGTACATAACCAGCTGTTTTTGCTGAGGTCTCAATTTCTGGTGCAACTCTGAGCATCCATTGCTGTTTGTGTGTTTTAGGTTGTGCCCTTGTGTTAAGGTGAGATCTCCTCACTGACCTGCCAAGAGACCGGGATCAAAGCTCATGCAAGCCCTTTGGAAGTATTACAGGAATCTTTGATTAACCCTTCGCCTTTTCCTGTTTGGAGGTGCCATCCGGGTAGCCTTTGGCATCGGCCGAGCTATTGCGGTGAGTCGGGGAGTTTGGGAGGTGGAGCGTGGGTCTGGTCAAGTTTCAGCCCTGCCACATCACCTCGTCTCCTCTTAATCCAGGTATATCCTACGAAGATGGCATCAGCCACCGAGAGTGGCCGAAGTGCCCCGAGGACCCGGGCTTTCTTGGGAGATGGTGAGTAGCGGACTATTCTGGTTTTGGTCGGTGTGCTGCTAAGAGGCTACACTGATGTGTAATTTTCTTTATTGCAGCTGACTACGAGACAACAGTCCGGTGCTGGCAGGAATTTGCCAGCTTGCGAGAGGCTTTTCCTCAGACCTGACATGGATTCTCTTCCCTGGTTCCCTGGATGTCAGAACGATAAGTGAAGGGGCATGACTCAGAGAGGGGGCAGGAGGGAGGTGCAGGGTCTGGACTGTTCAGGAGGGATTTTTAAGGCAACTTTAGCAGTTGGCATGTCCAAGAAGTAGTGCCCTAGGCTCCCTAAGGGGAAAGTCTCGATTTGATCCCCATGCTGAGGTGCACAGGGTAGAGCAGTTCCGGTGGGTGTCACGTCACTTGTCTGCGGTGCTGTCTGTGTCCTTTGTGGGTGTTGTATTGTCCGTGCCTTGCCTTAGCGTTTTGAGTGCAGTAGCAGAGAATCTGGTGTCATTCATAGCATCTGGTGCCATCTTCCATCCTCGGCCTGGCACTGGTTCCATCCGACCTTTGACTCGGGAGCTTGGACGGCCATCTGACTCTGAAGCATCCAGTCATATGTCTTTTAAAGTCTTGTTCTTAGCTGTATTGACAGCTGTGGGCTGCAAGGATCCATTGCAACAGACTGAGACTCGGAAGAATGCGAAGACTTGGAGAAGATTCTCGGGCATTGGTCTCTGCAGTTCTTGGAATAGATGCTTCCGCTAGCATCTTTTTCCAGCCTCAATGGCTCACTTTCAGTCTCCCCTAGGTCACCTCATTTTGCATTCCCTTGGTCTTCTCAGTCCTCCTTCTGACTGAGAGTCCTTTATCCTCCCTAGTGTCATCCCCTCATTTGTCTTGTCCTGTGTCACGGGTGCCTGCACATATTTGTCCCGGAGCTGCTCTACCCTGCTGAATAGTCCTGGCGCGGTTGCGAAAGGACCGATCCTAGTGACTTGCAATTTGTAATGTTGGGTGTAGTTGGACTCTAGAAGATATATGCAGATTGAGCCAAGATGTCTGCAGGTGTTAAGTTACCCTGCAGGGCTTTATCTCCTGTCCTGCCTTCCTTTCAGCTGCACATGGTTTCAATCTGAAGCAGAGGGCCCATCCCGGCTGAGGGAGCTCGCCCGAGGAGGTCAGTCACAGTTTGCCTTTGCAGGGGAAGAGTAAATGATGAGTGTGTTACAGTACTTTTCTTTGTCTTTTCTTCTTAGGAATCGAAGCTGGATATCTGCAGCCGAGTTGAAGTGGGCAAGGTGATCAGTGACCTGTGTACATAAACTGCTGTTTTTGCTGAGGTCTCAATTTCTGGTGCAACTCTGAGCATCCATTGCTGTTTGTGTGTTTTAGGATGTGCCCTTGTATTAAGGTGAGATCTCCTCACTGACCTGCCAAGAGACCGGGATCAAAGCTCATGCAAGCCCTTTGGAAGTATTACAGGAATCTTTGATTAACCCTTCGCCTTTTCCTGATTGGAGGTGCCATCCGGGTAGCCTTTGGCATCGGCCAAGCTATTGCGGTGAGTCGGGGAGTTTGGGAGGTGGAGCGTGGGTCTGGTCAAGTTTCAGCCCTGCCACATCAACTCGTCTCCTCTTAATCCCGGTATATGCTACGAAGATGGCATCAGCCCCAGAGAGTGCCCGAAGTGCCCCGAGGACCCGGGCTTTCTTGGGAGATGGTGAGTAGCGGACTATTCTGGTTTTGGTCGGTGTGCTGCTAAGAGGCTACACTGATGTGTAATTTTCTTTATTGCAGCTGACTACGAGACAACAGTCCGGTGCTGGCAGGAATTTGCCAGCTTGCGAGAGGCTTTTCCTCAGACCTGACATGGATTCTCTTCCCTGGTTCCCTGGATGTCAGAACGATAAGTGAAGGGGCATGACTCAGAGAGGGGGCAGGAGGGAGGTGCAGGGTCTGGACTGTTCAGGAGGGATTTTTAAGGCAACTTTAGCAGTTGGCATGTCCAAGAAGTAGTGCCCTAGGCTCCCTAAGGGGAAAGTCTCGATTTGATCCCCATGCTGAGGTGCACAGGGTAGAGCAGTTCCGGTGGGTGTCACGTCACTTGTCTGCGGTGCTGTCTGTGTCCTTTGTGGGTGTTGTATTGTCCGTGCCTTGCCTTAGCCCTTTGAGTGCAGTACCAGAAAACCTGGTGTCATTCATAGCATCTTGTGCCATCTTCAATCCTCGGCCTGGCACCGGTGCCCTTCAATCTTTGACTCAGGAGCTTGGAAAGGCATCTGAATCTCATCTCTTTTTGGAAGAATCCAGTCTCTTTTTTTTTGAAGCATCCAGTCATATGTCTTTTAAGGCCTTGTTCTGAGGTGTATTGACAGCTCTGGCTCCCACGGATCCATTTCAAGAGACTGGGATTTGGAAGACTGCGAAGACAGAGAGAAGATTCTTGGGCATCGGTCTCTGCAGTTCTTGGAATAAATGCTTCCCCTAGCATCTTTTTCCAGCCTTGTCAGCTCGCTGTCAGTCTCTCCTAGGTCATCTCATTTTGCATTCCCTCGGTCTTCTCAGTCCTTCTTCTGATTGAGAGTTCTTTATCCTCCCTAGCCTCATCCCCTCATTTGTCATGTCCTGTGTCACGGGTGCCTGCACATATTTGTCCCGGAGCTGCTCTACCCTGCTGACTAGTCCTGGCGCGGTTGCGAAAGGATGGGTCCTAGTGACTTGCAATTTGTAATGTGGGGTGTAGTTGGACTTTGGAAGATATATGCAGATTGAGCCAAGATGTCTGCAGATGTTAAGTTGCCCTGCAGGGCTTTGACTTCTGTTCTACTTTCCTTTCAGCTGCACATGGTTTCAATCTGAAGCAGAGGGCCCATCCCGGCTGAGGGAGCTCGCCCGAGGAGGTCAGTCACAGTTGGCCTTTGCAGGGGAAGAGTAAATGATGAGTGTGTTACAGTACTTGTCTTTGTCTTTTCTTCTTAGGAATCGAAGCTGGATATCTGCAGCCGAGTTGAAGTGGGCAAGGTGAGCCGCAACATGTGTACATAACCAGCTGTTTTTGCTGAGGCCTCAATTTCTGGTGCAACTCTGAGCATCCATTGCTGTTTGTGTGTTTTAGGATGTGCCCTTGTATTAAGGTGAGCTCTCCTCACTGACCTGCCAAGAGACCCGGATCAAAGCCCATGCGAGCCCTCCAGAAATATTAGGCCTTCACCTTTTGCAATTTGACGGTGATATCTGGGTAGCCTGGGGCAATGGCCGTGCAGCTACAGTGAGTCAGGGAGTTTGGGAGGAGGTGGAGCGTGGATCCGGTTGAGTTTCAGCCCTGCCACATCGCGTCGTCTTATTTTCATCCAGGTATATCCTGCAAAGATGGCATCAGCCACCGAGAGTGGCCGAAGTGCCCCGAGGACCCGGGCTTTCTTGGGAGACGGTGAGTAGCGGACTATTCTGGTTTTGGTCAGTGTGCTGCTAAGAGGCTACACTGATGTGTAATTTTCTTTTTTGCAGCTGACTAAGAGACAACAGCGTGGTGCTGGCAGGAATTTCCCAGCCTGCAAGAGGCTTTTCATCACACCTGACATGGATTCTCTTCCCTGGTTCCCTGGATGTCAGAATGATAAGTGAAGGGGCATGACTCACAGAGGGGGCGGGAGGGGGATGCTGGGTCTGGACTTGTCAGGATGGATTTTTTTAAGGCAACTTTAGAGGTGGGGATGTCCTGGAAGCAGCCTAATAGGGCCCCTAAGGGGAAAGTCTCGATATGATCTTCGTTCTGAGGCGCACAGGGTAGAGCAGTTCCGGTGGGTGTCACGTCACTTGTCTGCGGTGCTGTCTGTGTCCTTTGTGGGTGTTGTATTGTCCGTGCCTTGCCTTAGCCCTTTGACTGCAGTAGCAGAGAATCTGGTGTCATTCATAGCATCTTGTGCTATCTTCCCTCCTCGGCCTGGTACCGGTGCCATGCAACCTTTGACTCGGGAGCTTGGATGGCCATGTGACTCTGTTTTGAAGCATCCAGTCCTATGTCTTTTAAGGTCTTGTTCTGAGCTGTAGTGACAGCTGTGGGCCGCAAGGATCCATTACAGCAGATTGAGACTCTAAAAAATGCGAAGACCTAGAGAAAATTCTCGGGCATCGGTCTCTGCAGTTCTTGGAATAAATGCTTCCGGTAGCATCTTTTTCCAGCCTCAATGGCTCGCTTTCAGTCTCCCCTTTTGCATTCTCTTGATCTTCTCAGTCCTCTTCAGTCTGAGAGTTTTATCTTCCCTAGCGTCATGCCCTCGTTTGCCATATCCTGCATGTCACGGGTGCCTACACGTATTGGGGCCGGAGCTGCTCTGCCCTGCTGCATATTCTGGACGAGGGTGGGATAGGAGCAGTGCTAGGGACTTTGAGTTTGCAATGTGGGGTGTAGTTGGTCTCAGATGATATCTGCATGTTGACCGAAGATCAATCTTCTGAAGCGCATTAGTAAAATTTTCTCTTTTGTCGTCTTAGGTACCCCGAGGAAACGCGGAGCCGAAATCGGAAACGGTGTCGCCAAAGGGGACGCGGAGAATAGCTGGATAAGTTTTGTCCAATCGTCTACCTAAAGCTAAGTATCGGGGCTGGCGGTCGGGAGAAGGGGAAAAACTTTTATTATCAGCGGAGGCAATTTGAAGTTAGGTCGGAGGATATGGCCATAGTGGGAGGGGCCCTCAGAAGCAAAGTGCCTCACCAGAGCCTCGGCATGGCAGCTCCGCCCCACGCTTTGCATCGGCCACCTTTTTTTGCGTCTCAGTCATCATGGATCTTTTAACCCCGGGGGCCTGCCTTTCATCTCCGAGCCATCGCCACCGTCACTCGGCAGCGCTTCCTTCCACCGAGCTTCCGGAGCTTCCTCTCAGCAGCTTTAGAACTAACTTGTCTCAAGGATTCTTAGTTCATCATCTTGCGGTTACATTGCTTTGTGTATGTTGTTTACTTTGCCATGCCTGGTATATGTAATGGATGTTGCTTACTATGCCATGCCTTCTATCTGTAGTGATGTTGCTTACTATGCCGTGCCTTGTACCTGTAATGGATGTTGCTTACTTTGCCATGCCTTATATATTGTAGGGGTTTTGCTTACTTTGCCATGCCTTGTATATGTTGCTTACCCTTGGAGCTGTCTTGCCCTGGCACATAGTCATCGTTAGGTAGAGTAAATAATACTTTATATATATATATATTAATATATATAGAGTAAATAAAACTTTGTTGATCTCTTTTCCATGGGATTTTGGGTAGTAAATGTGTGGTGCTGTCTTGTAGCTGTCAGGTAAACACTTGTTGGCCTCCTCCCATTGTCTCGCAGGTCCCCGAGGCAGATATCCATCTCCACAGTCACTTTTCCCAGCATCGACCGTTCGATGTGGAAGACCAGCAGCCGGAAGATGTGTTCAAGAGTCCTCTTCAGTGCAGCGTTTCAAGTAAGGATTGCAGTCAGCTAAAGATTGTTTGACTGTTTGTCTGTTAGTGAGAGTTTGTGTCCGTCTGCTGCTGCTTGCGACAGCCCGTGAGAGTGTGTGTGCTGACTGGTTCTAACCTTGTGTGTATGACTTTTACCTTTCACGTTTTTCAATTAATTTTTACATTGAGAATAAGAAATCGCCAGCTGGGGGGTTTTGTTTGGCTTTTTTTCCCCCCCAGCTGGGTTTTTTTTCTGCGGTCCCGGCCGGTCTGCAAGGCGATGTTCATTGCCAAAATTAGGGCGCAGACCGTCCAGGGACCGGGGTTTTCGTCAGGCAGGACGATTTCCCTGAGGCTCCCGGGACCCACGAGAGCCACAGTGGTCAGGCAGGTAAGCCTAAAGAGTCGTGTGTGGCAGAGGAGTGTCATGTTTTCTGCGTGCCAATTGTCTTTTGGATTTCCTGTATAAATAAAACAAACTGTGGTCAACGGTTCTGGAATAGGAGGATGGATATACTGTGTTAATATGTATTTGGCTTGTGGTCAATGGTATTGTTGTGTATTTGCTGCTGCGTTTCCATGTATTGCTCTCTATCTAAGTTTGCATTTAACAGTTTGTATATGGATGGTATTTGTAATTCAGTTTGTATCTGTACTTGCCTTTGTATACATTGTTTGGCAGTGTTTTGATGAAGTGTAAATAAAATTCATTCAATTTCAAGTTGAATCTAATAAAGATACCCCACTCCTTCTCCCCCCATCCCCCCCGCCCCGGCTCCTGTCTCTATTTGGTATGATTTATTCATTTTCTTTGCTGTCTTTCTTGCTTTACTTCTCACTTTACATTTCAGTCTAGTTTCTGGCTTTGCTTTTCTGTTTTGAACTCTGTGTCTCTCTGGTTCTCTAAGTCTATCACTATATCCTTATTTCCCTCTACCACTCTTTCCCTATAAGTCTGTGTCTTTTTCTCCGTTTCTCTAACTGCATCTTACTATTTTCCTTTAACCCCTAAGTCTTTTGCTTTCTCTCTCTTACCCTGTTTCTAACTCTTCCTCTCTCTGACTGTGTTTCTTTTTCTCTAACTCTCTATTTCCCTCTCCCTTTATATTGTCTCCTTCTCTCTTTCTCATTCTATTTCCCTATTTCTCTCTATTTCCCTCTTTTTCATTCTCTGTCTGTTCCTCTAATTTTATTCTTTCTCTCCATCTGTTTCTCTATTTCCCTCTATTTCTTTCCCTCCCCCTCTATTTCCTTATAACTCTACTTCCTTCTCACTGTATTGCCCCCTCTTTCTTGCTCTATTTATTTCTTTCTCTCTCTCTCTATTTCCCTTTCTCTTGCTCTCTTTTTCTAACTTTCTTTTCCTTTCTAGCTTTAAAAAAGCAGCAGTAGAAACTTTCAGGCTCCCTGGGAGTAAATTTAAAAAATTAAAAAACCTTTTAAACATTTAAATAAAAAAATTTACTCCCCAAGAGCCAGAAAATTTCTACTGCTGCACCAGACATTTTTTTTCTTCTTTTTATATATAGTATATATAGGCCTTAATTACCAACCCCACCCCACCAAGGAAGGAGGCCCCGCCCCAGGAAAAGAGGCCCCGCCCCAGGGGTCATAGGCCCCACCTCCAGGGGATGAGCCCCTGCCCCCCGTGGGTGAAGCCCCGCCCCCAGAAGAGGCTCTGCCCCTGGGGTGTGGCCCCCAGTGGGTGTGGTCTCCTTTCCTGGGGTGGGGCCTATTTTCTGGTGGGCGGAACCTCTTTTCCTGGGGGCGTGGGCTCCCCTCGGTGGGCAGAATTTTACACGAGGGGGCGTGGCCTACTCGCGGATGGGCAAGGCTTTTCCCCAGGGAAGCGCGCCCCCCTCCCCGGTGGGCGAGGCTTCTCCTCCTGTGTGCGCAATTAGGGTGATGAGAGAACAGGGCAGCCCCAGGTGTGAGCACTTACAGTGAGCAGTCCCAGGTATTCGCAGTGACCATGACGAGGGGGCAGGTCCTGCTGGGGGCTCTTTTAGGGAGAGGGTTTCACTGCTCTCTTCGGTATGGAGCTGCTGCGGGAGAGGAGTTTATCGGGGGCTTCCAGGGGTTCCTCATGGAACGGAGGTGAGAGCACCTCACAGGATCTGGGGGAGCGCTGGCATGCGGAGCACTGCTACAGGGAGGTGCTGAGGGACAAACTTCTGTGCGAGGAAGCAACTGCTGAACAGGTGAGCCCGTGTGGCTTTGTAGTGGGAACTTGTCTCTTTTCCCTTGTCACTTTTATCTTGTCCATGTCTCCCTGGTGCCCCCAGAAAACAATGGGGGCTATGAGGACACAAGAAATTTAAATTGCGGAGAGTGACTCCTCTTCCGTTATTGCGTGTGTTTAAACTGCGGGAACTAGCCCTCCACCTGTGATTTTAAGGGGACGGACAGAGGCGTGCGGGGGCGAACAGTGCCGAGCTGTGCCGAGCGGCGGCACGGAGCCGAGCCCGTCTCGGCCGCTCTGTTCTCTCCGGAGGGGACTCGGGGGCCAGCGGGGCCGCCTGGGCCCGGTGCCGGCCCAGCTGGGCGGGCAGCGGCAGGCGCGGTTCTCCCGCCGGAGGAGCCGCCCGGCACCGCCTCCGGCCCCGGCCCGGCTCCCGCCTCCCGCCGGCTCCCGCCCCTCGCCCGGCTCCGCCTCGCCCCGCCCCGCCTCCCGCCCCGCCCCGGCCCCCGGCTCCCGCCTCGCCCCGCCTCCCGTCCCGTCCCGCCTCCCGCCCCCGGCGCCGGCTCCCGCCTCCCGCCCCGCCCCGGCTCCCGCCTCCCGCCCCGCTCCCGCCCGGCCTCCCGCCTCCCGCCTCCGCCCGCCTCCCGCCCCGCTGCCTCCCGCCCCGCCTCCCGCTCCCCAGCGCCTCCCCTCGCCCGGCACCGCCCCGCCCCAGCGGCCGCGTCCCACCGCCCGGCGCCCGCGAGCGCGGGGCCGTGCTAGGCGCCGAGTGCCGCCGCTGCAGCGGCCACCCCGCTACCAGCGAGGCCAGCGCCCGGCCCCGGGCGAGTCCCGGCATGCGGCGTTGGGGATGCTTGTGGCTCGTCAGTTTCAGATTGCGCGTGTAAAAGCCACGGAAGGGAAGAAAGGGGAAAAGGAGGCAGGACGGGGAGCTCGTTTTGTTTCTGTGGACTCCTGTCCTGGGACAGCTGCAGAACACTTCGGTTTCAAATAATGCTGCCCCAATCCAGTCAACTTGAATCTTTTTTGGGCACTTTTGGATCCTTCTGATCCTTTACCTGCAAGCTGTGGGCTCAGAAACACTTGCCCCTTCTGAATGGGTTTTTACACATACAAATTCGTTATCTTAGAGAAGCCATCAGGTGTAATGAAAACTTATGGAAAGTGGGTGGGCGGCACACCAGCTGCTAGTAGGTCTTGGGCTTTTCTTCTTTTCTTTAACCTGTTCTTTAGAGGGGTCTTCAACTGGAAAATGGAATGGGGTGGGAGTCGCTTTCCATTTTTTGAAGTATTGCTGTGGATTTTGGTATGTCAAGTGACACCACCAAAATAGGATTGGAAGAACGGAGCTTCAGGACTCTGCACTTAATTCTTTTAATGTGTTTGTGCGGGTGCAGGGAATGCCAAGTGCCAAAGCAATTCCGTGTCTGTAACATTAAGCGCAGCATCTTTATGCCAAGTGCTCGATGTGGGGTTTTCACGTCAGTTTTTATGGTCTAAAGGCTTTTCTTGTGCCCCAAAAGCCGCAAGGAACCTGCCAGAAACAGGCCTTCATTGCGTAGCTGGGATTTTCATTTGCTCTTGGATTCTTCTCTCCAATCTTTTTTGGAGTTCTTGTGCCAGACTGGGGCTGTGACCCCTGAGCCACGCAGGGTCTGTTGCCTTGCTAAATTGGAATGAAATTGGCCAAGTCCGTCAGGAAAGCAAAACCATCCCGGGATTCGTTTGGCCAAAGACGGACCGTGAAGATGTCCGTACTAGCAGTGGGTGCGAGCGCCGATACTATTGGGTTGTGTGTCCTTCCTGCTTTCACCTGGGCTGGAAGGATGGGCATGGCCGGCCTGTATTTGTCATATGAAAATGATGTTACTAAATTTGTCCATAAGTTCTGATTATTATTACTCATTTTCTGACAGAAAACATTCTCATTTTGCCTTTCCCACGTTGTTTTCAGGTGCTGCCCCAGATGGACATCTGTCGTCTCAGACATCGATTCCCTAGGAGGAAGGAGAGCCTTTGCCACACCTGCACAGCTCAGGTGGATGTGACAGAATCGGTATGGCCTGACAAGGCACAGCTAGCTGTCCGCGTTCTGGAGCGCCTCCAAACCATTCTCTGTCAGGTTTTGGAGGGGATTCTCTTTGGAATTTCTTGCAACGCAGCACCCCGGGTGTCCCTTTGTGCAAAGTCCAGTGGTAAAGGATTGAATAACTGACAAGCAGGGTCTGGGATGAAAATGGTTGTTAAAATTAAGCAAAGAATGCAATAAGAAAAATGAGCATCCTTTTAAAGTCTGAAATAGTTTGGAATAAAAATGCTGGGAAAAGGCACTTTTGTATTTGAATCGGTGTAACCGGGTAAAACCTATAGTGAGCAATCAGAGCAGAAATGTGAAAGCCGGGATCCTTTGACTTCTGCAGGGAACTTCATTTTCTTTTCCTGCTCTCTTTCAGGACAGGAAAAATCATTACACTGCTCCCATCTTTGCCAAAAGCTGTGGTGTTTGAGCAGCCAAAGCCAAGAGGCTTCAGCACCAGGGGTCTGCGCTAGAGGGCTCCTGGTCCTGCCCATGCTGTTGGGTATGTCAGAGGGATGCTGGGTTCCTCTTTTCCTCCCTGCTGGGAGTAGCTGCCTAGGGAATCTGGGTGAAATGCCAGCTCTCCTGGCGTTCAGGGATGCAAGGACCGAGGGACTACGTTTACCTGGGGCTTTCCAGCAAGAGGAAATGGGGTGCCAGAGCCGTGTCCCATCAGGCTGCGTTTTCCTCTGAGGACAGAGAGTCTGGGCCGAGGCGAGATCGTCACGAGCGCTCGGAAGAGCATTCCAGGGAACAGGGAGCTCGGAATTTCAGGTGCCGCCGGAACCATTGCCTTAGGTCTGTTCCGTCTCTGTCTCTGACCAATGGGATTTGAGCTGGAGAGAGAGGTGCTGTCAGGAACAAAATGTGGAGTAAATCCTTTCTGGGGATGTGCAGCAAAGGACTGAATAGTATGGAAGGAGAGTATTTATAAACTCTATAGCTATTTCTCCCAAAATTAAGATGGAGCAGCGATGGGGGTGGTTGGGTTTGGCCGGGCCTGTTATTCTTTGTGCAATTTTAAATTGTTGAACAATTTACTGTCCAGTATCTTTCTAACAAAAGCTGTCAGAAATTTAGATTAAGGATTAGAACGTGGGTCCATTCACTGCAAAAATTTGCCAAGGCTGGAGGACTGGGGTGATGGCTGCCCCCAGGAAAGGTTACTTATTAATACTGTGCCAGATTTCCCTCAGTGACTCTATGGCTGCGAGTTCACGTTATTCTCACTAGATAACTGGAAATTATTTCAGTATCATTAGAAATTTTAGAAAAATCCAGCTAAAAATGTCACTCCTGCTCCCCTTAAGTTAACCCAGTTTTGCCCAGTTAGGAACTGCACCGAGGTGAGGCAGGGGAAATGGCATCAGGGAACAGCTGTAAATTCAAAGGCAGAAAGAGAAGACGTACCAGCAAAGGGAAGGAAAGGGGAAAGGTTTCACAAAGCATATCTGTGGTGTAATTAATAATAATTTCTGATTCCCCAGTGAGAACACCAACTCACAGTCATTCAGGCCTGACAGTCCCCTGCACGCGGTGAGAGCTCAGCACACATCCGCAGAGCCAAGGCCAGCATCTGAAAGAAGAAAAAACAGAAGAAAAAGGTGACTTCTTTTACTTTAAAGTTCTTTCAGGTTCTTAAAGCCCTAGCAACATCTGCTCTCAGTTTTGGTCAGGTGAGTCATGGGCAGCGGGCACAGGTCGGGCCATTCATTTAGCTGAAAACCCAGGGTAATTTAGAGGGGACACGAGAATTGTTTGCGTAGGAAAATGCGAGGGGACGTCAAGGGGAGCGAGGTGGCATTTTCGAGGGGATTGCTGAGGTAATCGAAGGCAGCCTGGCAGAGGATTTCCACAGGAAATCCGAGGCCCCTGGGCAGCGCAAAATATCTCCTTTAAAGCGATATCAGGAATCTGGGAGGGTGAGGTGTTTTTCACAGGGAAAAGGGACAATGTTCTTATCCACGGCCCTGGGGCTGGCACCGGGCTTCCGCCTGCTAAAATGCCGAACAGATCAGGATTTCTCCCAGCCGCAAACTTCAACCACCTAGAACCCTGGCTGCCTTTGGTTTGACGAATGCCTTCTGCAAACTGGTATAAGATAAC